>PVIH01001645.1:0-223986 GCA_004025045.1 Sigmodon hispidus
CAGCCACACAGCCACACAGCCACACAGCCACACAGCCACACAGCCACCCAGCCACCCAGCCACACAGCCACCCAGCCACCCAGCCACACAGCCACACAGCCACACAGCCAGCCATGGAGTAAGAAGTAAAGAAAGACATATAGAATAGAGAAAGATTAAAGCCCAGAAGCAAAAGGTGGACAGGGTAATCTAAGAAAAGCTGGCTAAAAACAAGCCAAGCTAAGGCTGGACATTCAGAAAAAATAAATAAATAAATAAGTGTCTCTGTGTGTGATTTATTTGGCAGCTGGGGTGATCTCCCTGGCCCCCAGCCAAAGTACTAAAGAACATATAGCAAAAGAGTAAAAAAACAAAACAAAATAAACAAACAAACCCAATGCTTAGATGTTTCATCTGGGAGAAGAAAGTAGCTCGGAGATCTTCTAATGTCTGGGAGAGTGAACAGATAGTGCTACCCTTCCTGGAGAGTGCCAGATTTATGATCTGCATTATCTCCTTAGCTGGGAAAACACCAGGAGGCATTAGCAAGCATGCTGGTCTTACAGACTGGGGCCAATTTCAAGTTTGCTTAAAAGCTATGTTAGAGGCTACAGAAATGGTTCAGTGGCCAAGAGCACTTGATACTCTTGCAGAGGAATTGGGTTTAGTTACTAATGCCTATATGGTGGCTCACAACTGTCTGTAACTCCAGCTCATGGGGATCTAATAATCTATTAATAATCTATTCTGGTCTCTGTGGCCATGTGTGATGAGAGAGAGAGAGAGAGAGAGAGAGAGAGAGAGAGAGAGAGAGAGAGAGAGAGAGAGAGTAACTGCAGGCAAATACTCATAAAATAAAAGAATCTTTAAAAATGAACTATGTTAAATGGAAAAGTGATCAATCTATCTTTGATTGGTTTTCTACTTTGTTAATAGGATGTATTGTGGTAGACAAGCCCTGTGTTTATGTACTATTACGGTGGCCACTGTTACTTATGTTTTATGTTGTGTGACTATGAGAGGCTAACCACAGGGACACAGATGTATCAAGAATACAGAATGCTATTTCTGAGTGTTTTACATGAGTTCTCTGGAGCATATCCTCACCTAATTACTAATGAGAGGTTTTCACTCTTTAAGTGAAGAATTTAGGGGGTTCAGGGACAATAACACAATTGTCCAAGTTCACAAGGAAGGTAACAAGTTTGTCCATGTCCATAAACAAATGCTTCCATCAGAGTTAGACTTGAGCTCAGTACCTTCTGGCCTTGAAACATTAATTTCATTGCCAGTAGGAGCTCTAGGAGACAAACTCAGAGCAAGTTACAGGTTCTTTCCTCAAAAGCTGTTCTTAGGGGGTATGCAACACAGACACAAATGTGTTAAGTGTGGACAGTAAGATAATTTAGCAGTAAATTACCAGGCTACAGCCATGCAGCTTATGTAAGAGCCTCAGGGGATGACTCAGATCTCTCTTGGATCACCCAGCAACCACACTGGGACAGAGGGACATTCCAGGTGGAGGGGCTAGGAGTTAGACAGACAGACAGACAGAAAGGCTATGATTAAGTAATAAAGATGGCAAAACTCTAAATGGCTTCTTCCTCTCCAAGATGGCTGGCATCTTCCTTACCCCCTTGACACAAAAACCTGTGAACTTCAAGGGCCCTGGACAGCTGTTTCTTTTCCTCCAGTAGGATCCCTAGGACATGCTGACATGACAGATGTGTTTAAACTGACAAACTCTAAATTAGGGAGGACCCTTCCTTCCAAGATATCAACATGCCCAGCTCTGGAGAGCAAGCTGGATCCTCCAGGCTCCTGAGTTCCTGCCCTGCTTTAAAAGAAATCTTTCTCTCGTCTCCACATGCTTGCTGTGTGTGTGTGTGTTTGTACGCGTGCGCGCGCACACATGCATGCACACGTACACATGCACATACACACATATTTCCTTACCTTTAAAGAAGTATTTCTCCATCACCTGCTATGTTTGAGATTCTCCTAGTGGCTGTCTGTTGTGCTAGAGATTTTCTTGCCTATTAATTCTTTGACCGGAAGAAGAGAATGAGCCTGATCAAGATCCCTAGACAGTAACAAGACAGTATCTATCACAGTTGTTGTTCATAATTATAACTAATTAGACACATGGACTCCTCTTCCTTGGGCTGAGGCCATAGAGTTTCTTTGTTTCTTTGCTCTTCTTTCAATGTGTGTTTTTGTTTGTTTTGTTTATTTGGCCAAAAAGCCTAGACCACTTGTACTGATATATCTATGCTAAGCTAACTGGAGTTATTTTTCAAACAAAAGTGGATGACTGCCCACATTTAACCCATGAGAGTTGAAGACCCCGCAAGGACTCATACCTTGGTGAGGAATAGGCTTGTTTTATCAATAAGCTAAGTTCATGACAGGCAAAAAGTAACCATATGGCTTTGTTTGTCATCTTTACCCATGACTCCATCAAAATGAAGACAATGATGTGACTTGGTCACCATCTTGGCTAAGGATACTATCAATGAGGAGACAAATACATGAATCGGAAGCTATCTTGGTTAGTGACATCATCAAATTGGCAGTAACTGTATAGATTTGCTGCCATATTAATACAATCACATGGCATAAATCAACATTCAATCATGAATCACAATCTCTTCCCACTTTTTCCTTTTTAGTATTTATGTATTCAGATGCACAATAGAATTGTAGAAATGAGACAATCCAACAAGCACTCCATTGCCATGTGACCAGGCCAGTGCATTTCCTTTGCCAGACCAAGAAGCTAATACCAGGCCTCCATGGTTTTGTGAGTTTGAAATATTGCTTTGCAAAGTATATTACTGCATTCTAAAAGAAACTTATTTTCCTAGCCACATGTACAGCATTAGTTACTAATGGGAGAAATTTCTTCTCTCCCTCTCTCCCTGGAAGCCATTCGGGAGGGACCTCACACTGTAACCCACAGTGCCTCTAAACACCTCTCAATTTGTCATTGTTGATTCCACTCTTGGAGGGAAAAGTGAGGAGTCTAATTAATAGATACTTTTGTGAACACCTCAAGAAATTCTACTGGGGGGCTAAAGAGATGTTTCAGCCATTTAGTACACTGGCTGCTTTTTCAGAGGAGCTGGGTTCAATACCTAGCACCCACTTGGCAGCTCACAATCATGTATAACTAGTACCAGAAGACCAGAAGATCCTATGTTCTTAGCTATCCTTCATGGATGCCAGGCACAAATGGAGTACATAGACTTACATAAAGTATTTGTAAATATAGAATAAATTAATTAAATTTAAAATAAAGAAGCTCTAATGAATTTTGACTTGGATATTAGGCTATCTAAGACTTGTAATGCTAATAATCCTATTTTTGCTCCTTCACTTCTCTTTTTAGGTACCAGTTAAATAAAACCACCAGTATATTTTTGGGATCTTGTAGATACTCCCTTTTATGTGTGCCCCAGCTACCACAGCCAATGCCCCCATTCAGCTGGAAGAAGCCACATCAGTTGTTATCCCGATTCCATAATGACAGTCAGGGTTACCTCTTCAGAGGGGAAAATGGTGACAACATGAGGTAGAAACCGGCCTAGTTTTGGATAAAATGCTCTCGAGGAAAAGTAACCATTTCTTCTCTTGGCTAAGCCAAAAATATCCTTGGGCCCCATGACATACTCATCCTTGCCAAAGGCCAGGGATGGCAAAAGTATTTAAGGGACTGACTCTGGATCTGGTTCCTAAATGATTTAGGGTTATGTCTTCTTAATGGGCAATTTAGAATAGCAATAAAAGCCTGCTATGAAAAAAAATGTATGATCATAAGAATAGTATCTCAGGTCTAGATGGAGACCTACTATTCCATGTGTCAATCATCTGGCCAAGAGACCACTCTTGGAATGCAGCTCATTCATCCCCAAGCTACAGAGACAGATGGAATGATTAGTTTTTTAATGAGATGCTGTACTTCTGCTTCCCAGTACCTGTTCTTAGTACAGAACTTCAGCTGGTCACAGCCATAAATCTGACTGACGTTCTAAATTGTTCTGCCTTCTTTTTTTTTTTTTGCTTTGGCATCGTCTTCTCCAACACTAGACTTCTTTATTCTTTCTTTACAGCTCCTTGCACTGCAACATGGCTGTTGGTCCTCATGGGTTTGACCTCCATACTTTTTCTCCTCCAGTCTCCCCCACCAGGTGGCCTCTGCAAATTAGAGCTTGCCTGCTCTGAGGGTTTTTCTTTTAAACACTAATAAAATTGTCTTCAAGCTTCATGGGGAGGGAGAAGAAGAAGGAAGAGAAAACCATTTACATCATAGAGCAGGATAGAAAATGATCACTTTTAGCAAAGGGAATCTTCAAGGACAGATAAGGCTAGAATTGCTCACAAAACATTTAAACATCAAAATGTCATCAGGGTGTCTTAGTGCCAGGCATTGAATGAGAAGGGCAAGGTCAAACATGACTTCTCGGGGGAATGTAAAACAGGTCAGGATGAGGGTAGCATAGGATGCATGTGTTTAGACAATCTCAATTTGGGTCAAACACAAGCCTTCTGATTCGCAGGATTTCTCTATGTAGAAGTTTACATGTGTCTATGATTTTTATTCTGTGAGCAAAGTTTAATCTGTAGAAACAGTCACTCATGAAGCATTGTGGGAAAGACAGAACTGACTTTTAGCCACTTCAATTATCCCCTACCTCTCTGTTATGTGGCAGTCTGGGGAAGAACAGGCTGAGAGCCTGACTCAGGCTTTCTAACAAATTATGACAAAGACAGACTTCATACCCTGCCGGCTTCTGTCCTGCTGTGCTCTGCCAACTCACTAAAGCCCACGACCCTCGGCTCAGAGCCCAGAGCTGTATCTGTGTTTCCAGGACAACTAGCTAAAGTCAATGCCTCTTAGAGCTACTCTATCCTTGAGGAGAAAACAAGATCAACACATTTGTTGTCAGGGCAGATGTGTGAGGCTGGCAGCTTTGAGACCCAATTTTAAAGCTTGGCCAAATTTTGGAGAGGAAACCTCCATGTGCATCAATGGGGAGAAAGGAATGGAGATTGAAGAGATGTAGTTCAGTCAGGAGAGATAGTTTTCAGATTATGAAAACAGGAGCACCACAGCTCATCCTGTAGGGAAAAGTGCACAGGGTCCTGGTTTACGCACCCGAAGGATTTACACTGGACCTGTTTCTAGAAATGGGCGCCAGAAAGTCATCTGTAATAAGAATTGGCTACCAGACAAAAAGACAGAGATGGCTCCAAGTTCAAGGTGTCTCTCCTAAATCATGTAGGAAATGCAGGGGTGCTCACATCTAGGGCAGGAAACATGGCTTACTCGTAGGTTTGAGCTGAGCCATGTTTAATTTGAGCTCCTATTCCTTTTCGCTTTAGAAAGTAAGGCATTTTGGAGAAATGTGAAATGCATGGTGTGTGGCTACAAACCACAACACTTAGGGAGCAGATTCCCCGTTCACTTCCTCAGGGTGCTGCTTCCCCCTTCCCCCTGCTGCCAAAGTCCTTTCAGGAAAAGCTGGTAATGGATGACTGTGTAAGAAATAATGAAATAGCTGAGCTGTCTTTTCCTTTTGGGAGAAAGGCCAAAATCCTTAGCAAGACCTCCATCCATCTCCAACCCCATCTTACTTCATGCTGCTTGCTCAGTCTCTGACCACACTGGCCTCTTTCGGTTCGTCCAGTCAGCATGTTCCACTGTCTGAAATGTCTAAGCTCTTGCTCATTCCTCAGAGCTCAGTAAGGTATCACTTCCTCAGGAATGTCTGCGTAGAGCCTTCTGTCTAGGTCATGATCCTTTGTCCTAAATCTCTTAGGACAATGCCTGTTTGTTCTGGAAAGCTCTGTGCATCTCCCTTATTAGAAATAAAAATCCCCAGTGCCTAGATCTTTTGTCAATCAACAGCCAGAGCTCATAGACAGCAGGCCTCCAGATGAGTTTTGTTAGTAAGTAAATATATATTTTCTTCCTCAAAAGTAAGGTAACCCCCAATTTTCAAACAGAAATTAGAAGTTAAATTACCTAAATGAGCAAACCAAGTATATGTTTTAGTCATTAATTCAAATTAGATCATTATAAGAAACACATATAGGAACAAGAGTAAGCTGTACTCACATATACTTATTTTACTTAGAAAAAGCTAAACAAACCACAAAGTTTGCTGTGGAGATATGAGAAAGCTTTACCACTTCAAACTGAAGTACAAGCTTGGCATTGAAATGATGGCAGACAGCTAGACAGGCATCAAAGCACCTAGATTTGAGGTACAGCCCAGGCACATTTCCAAACCTTTCTCCTGAGTATAGCCTGAGTCCCAGATTAAGGAATCTGAGCAGCAGGAACATGACATGACTCTTCCAGGTTGACAATCAGCAAGGGCACCAGCTCCTCACAAGACCCTGCCACCCTCTTTCCTAGTGTGCTTGTGGCTGAGATGGCAAGTGTGCACCTTAAGGCTCTAGCAAAATGGTGCTAGCATGTTAAGTGGCTTCTGTCTCTGAACCCACAAGAGGAAAGCAGCAAGGGGTCATCACTGAAAGAAATAAAGTACTCAGTTTCTCTTAATTTGTAATAATGATATAAGGTAATATCATAAACACATATACACGCAAATATGGGTTCAGACTACCTTTCCTAGTAATGCTCACTAGAAGTACAAGGGTAGATCTGATGAATAAGCCCTACTTTTAAACACAAGTTTTTCACCCAGCTCTACTATCCCACTGCTGCTGTGATCACAAATATCCAAGATTTAGCAAAATCATCTGTAAAACAATTCATTTATTATGAAATTAATTTATTATGATTATGTGTGTGCGTGTGTGTGTGCAAGTGTCACAATGCTCACAGATGAACAGAGATGGCTTTGTGGAATCCATTCTCTCTTTTCACTGTTTCATGGTGTTCAAGAATGTTCAAAGAGTTCAATTTCAGAACACCATGTTTTGCAGCAAGCATATTTACCTGCTGAGACATCTTCCTGGCCCCATGACATTTTCTTTTCTTTCTTCTGTCTTTTGCTTAATTTAAATTATTATTTGTACACACACACACACACACACACACACACACACACACACACACACACACACACACACAAACCAATACCACCATGAGTGTGTGGGAGTCAGAGGACAACTTTTGGGAGTCTGTTGTCTTTTTTGCTTTGGATTCTGGGCGTGAGCAGCAAATGGTTTAACCAACTAACCCTTTGGGCCAGACCTTGCTGGTTATCCAGTTCCTTTCTAATGTAAAGGTCAGGGCCTGAACATCAACAGCCCCAGGCTACTTGTGGGTAGCTTTTCCCAGCATAAATCAACAGCTGTCTTATCTCTTCTTGGGTAGTCCTTCAAATCTCTTCAGTAGCATTTTTGGATGAATCTTTTTTATTCATTGCACATGGAAATGCACTGGAAGAGGTTCCTTTCTAGTATTTTCCCTCCTTGCCCTGACATGAACCCAGCAAAATATGAATTGAGAACTAGCCCGTGGTGGGAGACAGTAACAGAGTTACTCAACCTCTGCTGGAGAAAATGCCAGAAAATTTAAGCATTCACTTTAAACTAATGGTGTCTGGGGACTGGTGAGTTATGTTCTCACAAACAGGTTGCTAAGAATCTTTGTGACTCTGTTCCTGGTTGTTTATCATGCCATCTCAGCACTCAAAAGGTGAAGCAGGAGAATTACTACATATTTTGGAAGCTGCCTGGGCTATACTGTGAGTTTCTCAAATAGGGTTATGGGAGACCCTCAATCAACCTTGCTCCCAAATAATTTTTAGATGATATCTGATTATTATGTGATTTGAAACAATAATAAACTGCCAATGTTAGGCCTCGATTTAAGGGATTATTTTATTGTTCTGGACAACAGAATTAACAAAATAAAAATTCTCCTGGTAATTCTAATACACTGCTAGAGGTCAGAAACACGGGAATATACAATCAAAGATTACGTATCAATTATCAATATCAAATGTCCATGTGCGAGCAATGTAGAAGAGGATACAAGGCAATCCAAAACTCTTCTTAAAAACCAGACTCAATTTACTTCCTGAATAAAGCTATCTTTTCTTGTGATTTCTGCCCATTATTTGCATATTCTCAGTTGGTGGCTCAGAAGTCTCTGAGGAAGGCCTGGCTAGGTTTCAGTTAAGACAAAGGATTCCCAGCTGGGTGTAGTGGTGCATACCTGCACTGTTAGCACCCACTGGTCTGAGGCAAGAGGATTCTGAGTTCTAGACCAGCCTGGGCTACATAATGAAACCCTGTCTCAGAAAAAAAGAAAAGAAAAGAAAACATAACAAAACATTAAACAAATAAAAACTCAAAATAACAACAACAAAAGTCAATATCAAATACAACAATAAAAAAATAAGAAAGAAATGGAGGGAGCTAGAGAAGAAAGATGTGTCTCCTGTTCTGCAAAAGAAATTACACACTTTGTAACTATCACACAGGAAAAGAGTGAAGTCACTAATGGGTAAAGGAGTTCCTTGAAGGCTCCAGCTGTGCCCAGTATCTACTATATTGTCCCCGATTTTAATTTCACAAAGCTTCACTCCCTGATTGGATAGCAGGCTTGTAGGGGCAGCTTCCAAGAAAGCCTGAATATCCCTTTGCTAATTAGTGCTGCATACATGCCACAGGTGAATAGGCTTCAGCTGGGTAGACTGCTGGACATCACTGCTTCAGAACTACAATGAAGTGACTGGCTAAATCGCCTGGGGTAAGGGATCTATTTGCCTCTGTACAATGAAGAAAAGCCTGATTTTCTAATTTGCTGTTCTGTTCCCTCAGAAGAAACATCCACATACCTCTGTGAGCTAGCCCTTCTGAGGAAGCTAATGGCCACTACAGCTGGGCTGTTTCTGATGTGGTCCTGTGCCCACCAGAAAGACTTCTATATTTTAGTTCTGTTTTCTTTATGATCAGCTAGCCTCACAACAAAAACTGAGGAAATCTAAAATGTCATTTATTAATTAATTTTGTTCTTTAAGAATTTCATAAATGTATATATAGTACATACTGATTACTCTTAGCCCACACCCTTCTTGCCTTCCTACCCCTATCAACCCCACCCTGCCTCCTTACAAACCAGCAAGTGCTGGCTAGATGTTATTTATTCTAGTCTACACGATGTGGGAGAGATGGAGAGAATGTAAAAGCAAACTGAAAATAATTTTGGCAACATTTGTAGGAAACAACTAAGAGGCCTGGTATTGCAAGTTCACAATGCAGGGTTGTAGAAGCATTTAATAGGCACAGGGCAACTTACCTCAGCCAATCCATGTGTGTGTGTGTGTGTGTGTGTGTGTGTGTGTAGGGGGTGGGGGTTTCCTAGTTTGTGATCTCATATATTTATTCAGAACTCTTCACTTCTTATCCCTTGGTAAAAGATAAAACCACAAACAAAAAGCAAACACTCATTTCACAGTAGAGTGCTTACTAGCAGGCAGGAAGTTCCGGGTTTGATTCCCACTACTACCCAAAGAAAACAAAACAAAAATTGAGTGCTCTCCTTCCCACCCCTGGGAAAAGGAAACCATAAATAGGTAATTTAAATAGAGACTTCTAGACTTAGATGGGACCCGAGACAATCACTAATCTCTTCTCCATTTCTATAATGTCAGGTAAAGAATGTTATACACAGAATTATCGAATATGTAATCTCTCTGGAGTATGGCCTTTCATTCAACATCATTTTCCTTGGTTCCTTTTTACTGATGAACAGAACTCCAGGGTAAGAAGGTTGGAATGTTCACCTATTGAAGAACATTGGGAATGGCTCCAAGCTGGGGCCACTATGAACAAATTTGCTATGAACACAGTGTTGAACAAATACAAACCTTCATTCTTTTCTGGAAGGAATGCTTAGGAGTACAACTTCTGAGTCAGACAGTAGTGGCAGGTGTAATTCCAGAAGAAACTCCTGACTGGCCTAAAGTATCATGCCATTTTGCATTATACCAGCAAAGCAAGCATTATCCAGTTTTTCAAAATCCTCTCTAGCACTGAGGTTTAACTATTTTCACTACTGGACAAATGCAAACTTAAAGTCTAATAAGACACTGTCATATACCTATCAGAAAGGCTAAGATACATGTATAATACCATTACTAAGATGTCTATTTGGAATATGTCAGTATTGATAGTATTTAAAAATTGAGAAAGTAATAAGACAGAAGAGACAAATGGAGTACATAAGGAATCCACAAAAACTGATAACCCAGTATATGAACCAGGAAAGAAAAACAAGGAGAGAAAATATAAAAACGAGGAGACTGAGAGTGCCAAGGGAGTTGGGAGGAGACCTTGAATGAAATGACCATCCATCACTAAAATATGTCACAGTAAATGAACACTGATTTAGATCTATGTCTCAGCCACATGGGGGTCATAGACATCCTCTCAGGCAGGGTAATCATGTGGGTGTCATGGGGATGGGACTAGGCAGAAAGGAAGAAATGGGGCAGATTTTTAACAACCTACTTTTGAGCATTAGCTGTGAAGGAGCACAAAAAAGTGTGGCCGTGAGGAAGCCAGAGAATCTGTGAAGCCAACATTCTACTATAGGTCACAGGAGAACACATCTGGACATCATTGAGAAGAATCCAATGGAGACACAAGGGGGAAAAAAGACAGGATAAAGAGTGGATAATTGGTGAAGTAAAAGGCCTCAGAAGGCAGAAGAGAATGGGCTCAGAACATATGATCAGCTAATGAGCAATAAGGGATAAAGGTTTGACATCAGTGGCTAGTGGTGGTTTGAGTGAGAATGGCCCCTGTAGGCTCATAAATTAGAATACCTGGTAACTGACTAGAGAGAAGCGCTGTTAGAAAGGATTAGGAGGGATAGCACTGCTGGAGGAAGGGTTTCATTGCTGGTGCACTGGGAGGTTTCAAAAAGCCCACTGCAAGCCGGAGTTTCCTTCTGCTGCCTGCAGATCTGGATGTAGAACTCTCGGCTACTTCTCCAGCACCAAGTCTGTATACCTGCGGCCATGGTCTCTGCCATGCTAATGAACTAGACTGTTGTAGGAGACGTCCTAGCCCATTTGGGCCAGAAGTTCAGACTCTGCCTGTGGTGGGTTTTATTCCTCAAAGAAATGAATCAGACTCATATTAATTTCATACTGCTTAGCTCTTCCATCTTAATTCAACCCACTTCTAGTATTCTATCTGCCACGTGGCCTGGCCCATGGCTCACCTGAATTCTTTACATGGTTCTTCTTCGGGGGTCGGATGGAGACTAACTGACTCCACCTTCAACTTGTCTCTACTTTGATTTCCTGTCTATTGCTATGGTGCTTGCCATGGGCCAAAACAGTCACTCTATTCACAGCATCACATACAGAAAACAGTCCTACCACACTGAACCTCTGAAACAGTAAGCAAGTCTAAATTAAATGTTTCTTTTTTAAGAGTTGCAGCGGTCATGGTGTCTCTTCACAGCAATAGAACATTGTCTAAGACAGTAGCTGAGGGAGCTTCTTCTGGAAGTTTCCATTTCACTGTGAAGAATGATGTAAAATCGTCTCTTGAGAAAGGAGTAGGGATGAGGACAGACTGAAACTGGGGAAGAATATAGAATTTATCAAATGCTTGGGGGCAGAAGGTAGGAATGCAGAGTGGTCTGAGGCCCAGATCTATGTTGGTCACAATGTCTAATGACATCATCATGCTTGTGTGTTTTGCTTTCACAATAGTCAGCTGCTTTGGCAAGCAAGAGACAAAAAGTGCATTCATCCAGACTGAAGTACTGCCAGGAAAGAGGAACAGGAGGGGAAAGCCAAGGACTGAAGGAAGACGACATAATACAAATGCTCACAGTGTACTGACAACCTACTTGCCAGAAAATGTATTATCATAGACGTTTTAGGGTCAAAGTCAAATGACAATCAGCATTTACAGGGTATCAACCAGGAGGGTGACACTGCTAGACATTTAACACACATAAACTTATTTTGCGTTTCTGACAACCTAACAAAATTAGAATCTCTTTTCTACCAGCCTCCCTTAGTAGGCAGAAATACTTGCTTTATAAAACTGAAGGACCTTGGTCCCTATCAGTTCATTTTACCAAACAGAAAGTAGCAGGCAGACATGGTGCTGTACAAGGAGCTGCTACATGTGACTATGCAGACAACAGGAAGTAGACTGTGACACAGGAGAGGGCAAAACTGCCCCAAAGAGACACACTTCCTCCAACAAGGCCACACTTCCTAATAGTGTCACGCCTTATGAAATTAAAGGGGCAATTACATTCAAACTACTCCAGTGAGTAAAGTATCTTTCCTTTAACACAGCACAATTTGTAGGCAGCTAAAGAGCTTACACTATCAACACACACCATTATACCCAGGGGAAGTTCCTCCGAAGTCCAGATCAAGTCTGTAAGTACACTGCTATCAATAATATTCACCAAGGAGAAACTGAGAACTCTACTTAGTTCTCCCCGTAGGTTCTGACAATATATAACTGCAAGATTCCTCTAATTTGCCATCCAGATTAATGTTCTAACTACAATTTGATAAGAAGATGGCACATTCTTCTCTGAAAGTGGCTCACTCCTAAAAGAACTTGTCTCCTCCATTATTGGAACCATCTACAAAGCACTTGATTAAATATGTAAGAGAGATGGCTTCATATGAAGACAGGAGCTTTAAAGATGGGATGTGTAACAGCAAGTCAGGAGGCAACTTGATATAGGATAGATGTGGGAAGAGCCACACTGGTAGAGTTAAAGGGAAAGAAAAAGGAGCACTAGGCTGGGGAGCACCTGTTGGAGCTGGAGGAGCTGGCGGAGATCAGGAGCCACTGAGCTGACAATCTTTCCCTCAGAATTCAAACAGACACCAGCAGTTCAGCAATGTACACAGAGAGAGTTTGGAGTACCTGGTCCTAAATGGGTTGCCTTCATCAAACACCTCCCTGAATTCAAGGCTCACAGATCATTCTAGAAGAGGGTGAAGGACTACAAGAGTCAGATGAGGTGACAGACTCAAGGAATGGATACACACATACAAACTCACACAAGCCCTGCACAGATTCAAAGCTGAGAGAGACAGAGAGGAGGGGAAGAAGGGAGGGAAGGAAAGAGGGAGGTTGGGAGGGAGGGAGAGAGAGAGAGGAAAATAGGTGGGTAGAATCTGAGAGGGTTTAGAGGAGCAGAAATGGGATCAAAATATAATGTATAAAAACATTTTAACTTTTTAAAAAAGATTTTCCCTCAATCTACGAGATTCATTCAGGAACAACATCACAACTTACTAGGATCCCACTTCTCCCATTTCTGGTGTAATTTCATGGAGACCCCCTCCTCCAGGGAGGTCCTCAAAAGGTCCTACTGCAGTTTCTGTTCCTTCATCCTCAAATACTTTTTATTATGTGTTACTGCAGATTTGTACAGCTAATCAGGGAGAGCACAAGAGCCCCCAGAAATGCTGCTCTGACAGCTTTTAGAAGTTCAAGGATACCCCAATATCCTTGGATCTGAGGAGCATCTCTGTCCAGACACTGAATCAGAACTGTGCCTTCTTTGCCATTTACAGTTGTGCTCTATCCAGGGAGAACAGGAAGCCACACAAAATCTCCTTGCAGACGTGCAAATGGAAATGGAGGCTTAGGAACCACAAAGCCTTGTACTTTCCCCAGTCAGTATTTCCTTGGAACCCTCTCAGTCTCAGTTTCCTCATATTCTAGTATTGAATAAAAATGGACCCACCTGCTCACCAGCCTCAGAATGCCACCTACATCAGCGTGGAAAAGGTAAAGAATGAGTAGCTTACTGCTGGAAAGGACAACACATACACATTAATGTAACTGAGAAGGTAACAAATGCCATTTCCCCTTTGTTTCACTTCTACTTAAAAGTGATTAGAGAGAACATGGCCAATTGTACAACCTTGTTTTATTTCACTTGAATTAGAAGATGAGTTAAAAGATTTTTCTTGAGCCCTACTATGTAGCTGAAGATGACCTGAATGTCTCATCCCTCTGCCTGTACCTTCCCCTCCCAAGTACTGGGATTATAGGATTATGTGCTGGAAATCAAAAGGGTTTCACAACAGGCTGCTCAGGTACACCACTAACTGAGAGCTCCTTCAGCAGCAGCAGGGGTCAAGATCACATGAGATCCCAATCAACAAGAAGTGGTGACTGTCCAGGGGAAGATGATCGACTGTCTTTTCTGTCCAGGGGAAGATGATCGACTGTCTTTTCTGAGGACAGCAGGACTCAGGAAGAGCTTCAAGGACATAGATTGCTGTCCCTCAAAAGAAGTGACTAAAACTTTTAGAGTGTCTGGTGAAGCAAAATGGCAGTTTATGAGCCCTAGTGAGATGGCTGCAATCCCAGCACTTTGGGAAAAGGGTGTGGTCATGAGTGGCAGAGATCAACTGTAATTGGCTCTGTTATTCCGGCAGTATGTAAAACAGTAGCTTCAGGTTGGACTTTCCATTTTTCTGGATCAGCACTTGGCTTGTTTTGTTTGCAAATGTCCAGGAAGATGACCCTGCACCGTGCTGTGTGCATAAACATCACAAGTCCAGCACCACCCACGAGGCCCAAGCTGACTAAATAACTGGTTCCTACACATCTAAAGGTAATATATAAACTTAGCTAAGTACACATGAGCATATGAACACATGGCATAGGCCTGAGGACTTACTGAATACTGCAGGCCGAGAGAGAGCAAAGTCCTCCCACCTAGACCCTGGACAGTAGAGCTTATCATCAATATTGGGAGACACAGTAACATGCCACTCCACTCACTGACTTGTCATTGGGCCACCCAGTGTGTGCACCAAGGTCCCATAGACTGAGAACTACTGATTGAGGCAGGGGAAGGTTTCGGCTCATCAGGCTCCAAGCCACTTGACCCAGTCCATTTTCTAATATCATTGGAAGTACATTTATTTGTGCTTCTGGACTCTGTTCTGTGCTTTGCCTGGAGAGCCATGCACCCCTGTGGGGAACTGCACCCCCTGGTTCTGCTGGACCTTGCTGCACAGCTCTGAACCTTCAACAACTCCTCCACTGGATTCCCCAGGGGCTTATCTCACCACCTGCAGTGGCTCTTTGCATCTGTATCAGCTCCCACCTCTGCTCCCAACAAGACATCTTTGAACTCTGCAGCCTCTTTAACCTTTTTAGAAGTCAGTCTGTAACCTACAAATACACATATAATTACTGTAGGAAGTGTAATATGTGATCTGGAAGTTAATATTAGTAATTACGATTGGAATAAAAGAACAGTGTTTGCCAACTACTAGCTATTGTGGGAAATTGGGATTACTTTGTAAATTGCAGCCCAGGAAATTGACGTTGTTTGTAAATTCAATGGATTTTTAATAGTGTGGAAAGGAAGGAATGTGTTCCTCTATATTTCTGGTAGAGTGTGCTCTCCACACAGGTTGAAGGCCAATTTGGGCTATGGCTATATTAGTGAGTTCCAGGCCAGCCTAAGCTACATATTGAGACCCTGTCTCAAAAAACCCAAAACGCAGATAAGAACAGAACTAGCATGTTTTCTATTGTCAAAATTATAATTATTTTAAAAATTATAATACCAAATTTACTGCCCCAAACAAACAAAACCACCTTTCCTTCTGAAAAATGCATAAACATCCCTCCCACCTTTGTATAGTTTTCACTTGGTAACAGGCAAACAATGGAAGGCAACCTACCCATGCAAAGCGGAGAAAGTGGCAGAAGGGGTCAGTATGAAGGATGCTTTCCACGCTCACTCCGTGAGCCTCTGTTTTCATATATGCTGGGCTTGAAGCAGGCATTAATTCACACTGATCATGAGCACTATATCCCTTCCCAATTTTCTGTTGTCAATTTTGCTAAATGAAATAAGTCTTTGTCCATAAAGTCTGCTTTATAATCCATTTTTCCTCATCAGCTTATGTGTCTGCAGCATGGCTCTTGCCTACCACTCCCATCTCCTCTTGAACACTTATCAGGCAGGTACTTGCTCAGAATGGGCGGTGGCAATTACTTCAAACTGCATGAATCTCTACAAGTGCAATAACATTCTTCGGTTTTTAAAGGGCATCCATTTTTAAAAAGTTGTCATTTGAAACTCTTTGGAAAACATGCATAATAATCTTAATGATCCCATTGAGTAGTTTAAATTCAAATTGTGGAGCATTTGAAATACCATGCTAGCAGCACTTTCCATAAATTACTCTCAAGTTCAATACATCCCTACACTCACTCTCTCTCTCTCTCTCTCTCTCTCACAAGTACCATACTAAAAAAATTCAAATTACATTTTCCCTTTTTCTTGTCCCACCTAAATTGTTGCTGGGTTGATAAATTAGTGCTGTAGTGTCTGTTTATAAATTTGCATGTTCTTCTCTAAAAAAAATTGTTTTGTAAGAGCTAATTTTTAGATCCCCTTAAGGAGGATATAATGTTTCCCAGTGGGCTTGGCTTCATCATGTATATGCTCTTGTGTCTGTATGTGTGCATGGATGTGTGCCTTGACAGTTGGTAATGCAACTATTTTGTTCATTTATCCTTTGCTTTATCATGCACATTTGCACAAATGCTGGCACTGAGTTTAATGGGTGACTTCTACTAGGCAACACTTCAATCACCTCTAATGTAAAGTGGAATCCATCCATCACATGTGGCAATATCTTTGGATGCAAAGAGAAATACTTGTTCAAGACTGCTTAAAAAAAAGTTCAGAAAATGGAAAAGTATAGAAATGAGCTATGGAATATCATATATGACCAAAATTAAGTAATCTACAATGTGGTTTCCTATACTAGAATTCTAATCTTGTGTACTTGACAAAAATTAATCATAACTTCCCTTAAGGAAAGATTTGTCCCTAAAGTACGTGACAGAGATATTCTTAGCCATTAAATTCTACTAAATCCACCCTTTCAGGTGGAGTCTTGGAATGTATGACTCTACTTACCCTTTCAAAGAAACAGTAATGATAAAATACTTGGGAATAGTTAGAACCTTTAGGCTGATTAAAGGCTATTGTGATTTGTTTCCTGCATCCAGTGGGAGTAACAATTCCCTGACTTAACAAAGAGTCTTTAAAAGTACAATCCTTTAAATTGCAGAACATCTTCAGTGTTGAATGATTAAAAGAGTTATCAGTGTGTTGAGTAAGTTAATACTATCAAAGTTACTTATTTTCGTTATAAATAATTTAAAAGCATTAGCCAAAATTCCTAAATTAAACTATGCTATGCCTAAGGGTCAAGAGAAAATACTTACAGGGATGTGGAAGTAGTGCAGGAAAAGCAACAGCATCATCGATGGAAGTGAAAGGGATGCAGTGCAAACAGCTCCAGGCAACACAGAGACAAAGACAAGGACCACATAGGACTCTGTCCTGCTGAGATGAACTGCAAAACTAAGCCCCTCAGTTTTTTCCTACTCCTGCCACTGGCCAGGTCTGAGGTCAGTTTATATGCATATGGCATTAAATTTAAAATTTTCCTATCCATTTGATTGTCTATAAACTATACATTTCTCAAGACTTCTGTTTCTTTTAAAATTTCCATTAAAAATCTAAAGCATAGAGGATGCTTAGTAAGTAGGCATTATGGAGTTCAAGGAATTGGGTTACTTAGGCAGGCAACTGGGCTACTAAAATGAGAAAAGTGGCCTCACAGACAATGAACATCAAAGCCTACTCTCAGGAATTAGCTATCTGGGGTCCTTTCTTAGTTCTCAGGAATCTATCCTAGAAAACATCTGCCTTATGGGATTACTATGCATATCAAAAAAAAAAAAATACAACTAGGAAAGTTCTTTGTGCACATGCATTTAAGAATAAGATGTTTTTATGCTAAGTAATCAGTACAGGTGTATGGGTTAAAGGATGTATAATTAAAACAGAGAACAAGCAGCCAGGGTTGGGGCTCAGGAAATGATATCCTAAATTATGGTGCTTTAAGATGCTGCCAACTATGAGTTGAAAAAGACTGGACGCTTCAAGACCACAGTGTCCTTTTCTTCTCTCTCTAGTTCAGGTCAGTCTTTCTCTAGTTTGTTTATTTTTGTAAACTCAAAAGGAAGACAACTGTCAGGAATCACTTCCCTGAGAATCTCATTAACCAGAGAATATAAACAATATCAAAAGAACAGAGATTAGAGGTCAACAGAGCCCCCACAGACAGTCACAGGCTAGCCCCTATTCTTCTCAGAGTTATTTCCCCCTCTATTTAGTCTCTAATGAGCAGCTTAGATCTCCTACATCCTTTAAGAAAAGGGTATGGAAATTTCTTTGAATAGTCTGTTAGGATTCTGTTCTAGCCCCTGAAGCCATGACTCCCTGAGCTCTGATGGCAAGCTCCATTTAAGAATTCCCACCCAGACCCTCTCTCTTTCGTTTCTCAACTCCTCCCTTCTCCTTCCCCTCTCTCCCTTTCTCTATATTTCTTTTCTCTCTCTATAATAATAAAGTCGTTCTACATAGACCAAGTCTAAATGTCCTGTTGCACTAGCCTGCAGAGCCTCCCACCACATGAGGCATGAGGTCTCCATCCATAGCCATCTTCCAGCTACCAGGGGTAAACGAGTTATCAGATCAGATCAGATCAGATCACAACACAGTCACTTTTCTGTCCTGTGATATATCCACATAGCTAATAAACTTGACTTTTTCCTGTTCATCCATTCATGTCCATCTGTCAGTTTATGTCACAGATACTATTATCATTCAGAGGGTAAGAAGTAACTTCTTTCTCCTTTATACTTAATACTATTCAATTGGGAAACAAGTTATTATTTCCTGAAAATATTGGCTAATAAGCTGGTTTTCTAGGCCCAGGTCAATGGTCAAAAGCAGTCCATTTTGGAAGTTCTTTGATGCTGGTTAGCTTCCTCCCTGGCCTCAGGGCAGGGTGTGGACTTTAGGGTCTCTCAAGCCTAAATTAGATAGCTTTGCTTTACCTTGTGCTTGTCTCCAAGGGCTCCACTGGAGTTCAGTCAAACCTGCTGGGTTTGCATTCTTAAAGCACTAGCTGCCCCAGGGCATCTTTTACAGCTGGGCCCAGTTCCCTCTTTAGTTAAAAACTTTGGATGGAAATTCACTTGCTTCTTCCCTTCCCCATCCCATCCTGGAGTTTCCAAGAACTGTAACATCCCTGAGAAAACCCCAGGAGCAGGAGTCACGACTTTCTGCATTCTATTATACTTTGAACTTAATGGTCATGCTTAATCTGCTACCCCTTAATTACAGTAGCAAATTAGGGAGGTTTATTGATCCATGCATGAGGAGTTAATTCCGTAATGACAAAAAGTACTTTACAGGTGAACGAATCACTATGCCAACAACTTTGCTCAAACAGCCAGCAGGCACTGTTCAGCCAGACTCAGGCAAGCCTGGCTCTCTGTAGATAGTGCTAACCAATCTCTAAACAATGCAACACCACCCTGAAATAATTCCCTGACAATGTCTTCTTTGTTTTCTTCAAAATATGATAAGATCTAGCAAGTGAAAATATATATGGCAGAGGTGTAGCAGTAATTCAGTATCTTAAGGATCAATAGTATTCCCAGGGTGTGTTTAAAGTCAAGGCTAGAGGGCGCTCAGCAAGTACTCTTCAAGTGATTAATCAGTTTCAATTGCTAGGAAGGTAGGTTTCTTATGTCCACCCCAACACAGTGCTGATAAAGCATCCATCAACCTTTGGTGAAAAGGTTCAGTTAACTGGTACACAGTCTCTGTTTACGAGGATTAGTTATCTCCTTATGCCTATGACCAGCACACCTCACAGGGGCAACAAAACGAAGGGAGGGGGGAGTATTCTGACTCATGGTTTCAGTCCATTATAACAGCAGGGCCTACCTGGTGAGGGTTGCTCTGTTTGGTGGCTGAAATGGGTGCCAGTGGATGCTCACATGGCAGCAGCCCAGGCAGCAGAGAAAACTAGTGCATTTAAACTAGTGGGTTTACACCTTCTCTAAAGGCTCCATACACTTCAAAATCATACAACACTCAGTAGAGAGAGTCCTCAATAGCACTTGTCCCACACACAGAGGGCAAAAAAGAAGGTGGTACCCAAAGACGGAATGGTGTACTCACCAACCTCTTCATCTGGTTTCCTAGTCTTGGATCTCCTGAACTATGAGAAATGATGCCTTTTCTGCTGTTGAAGCCCGCCCCCGATTATGATATTTTGTTAGAGTTAGTTTTGTTCTTGTGCTTTTGTTTATATCGTTATGGGTATTAACAACGCACAAAGTTCTCCCTAGGATGGGAGGTACTGCTTTAACAATCCTGGACACTAGAAGTGAGGTTTGGAGTTTCTTTTTCTTTCTTTCTTTCTTTTTTTTTTTTTTTTTTTTTTTTTTTTTTTTTTTTTTTTTTTTTTTTTTTTTTTTTTTTTTTAAGATTTTATTTATTGTGCATACAACATTCCGCCTCCACTATGCCTATGTACTAGAAGAGGGCACCAGATCTCAAAATAGATGGTTGTGAGCCACCATGTGGGTGCTGGGAATTAGACTCAGGACTTCGGGAAGAACAGTCAGTGCTCTTTAACCTCTGAGCCATCTCTCCAGCCCAGAGGTTTGGGGTTTCATAGAGAACACACACACACACACACACACACACACACACAATCCAGAAAACTAGTGTGTTGCTATGTAACTATTGTCTGTGTGTGAGGGTATGATGGTTATTTACCAATATGGAGAGTAGACAGTGGCATAGGATTATGAGAGATGGAAGACAGACACAAAGGCACAGGTGGTCACTCCTGAGACAGAGAGGGAATGAATATATTCAGTTAGAATCCAAAGATTCTTGAAACAGAGATAGGCAATGAAAGTAAAATTGGAAAGCTGATGTGGTGATATATATTTAATAAATCCGACCTGGAATATCAGAGAACAGAATCACCCACAGTCAATCCATGAAAGTCAGAGAGTGACAAACACCTTTGATCCCATCACTCAGGAGACAGATCTTTTTGAATTTCTGTGAGTTCAAGGCCTAACAGTCAAACAGTAGTAGTTTACACTTTTAATCCTAACTCTAGGATTATGATACAGAGTTGAACAGGAAGTAAAACAGCTGGGCAGGGAAGATATATAAGGCAGGAGAAGGCAGACATTCATTCATTCTGTAGAAGCCACCAGTTAGGCTGAGGACTGTTGAAGATAGCATTTTCCCCCTGTTTTGCCTGAGAAATTGGTTGAGTGAGAGTTGACTGTGGTCTGTTTCCTCTCTCTGATATTCCAGCTTTTCCCAAATATCTGGCTCAGGGTTTTCATTATATGCTAACTAGGGTCCATGCAATAAGCAATTTCCTTTCCTACAAAGCAAAGGTCAGATCTAATGTCCAGTGATCTGTTTATAAGACATTATTTGCAGCAAAGGAGGAGGTAAGACTTAGATTTGGGGACCTCTGCCTTAATTCTAAAATGAATATTATTTTATACCTTGATATTGTTACTTGTTAAAAATATGAACAGTTCCCATTTTTGTCGGGGGGGGGGGAGGGGGAGAACATAAGAAAATAAGAGAGGTCTCCTGACCTACCACCCTACAGACAACTTAGTCCAAGAAGATCTCTGGTTAAATTCTCCCACAAAACACCTGTACTTTCTTGTTCTTCCCCAAAATATGCTTAATACCTTCTATTTGTTAGAAAACTACTTAAGTATGTTTTATAATAGATTTTAAGGTCATTTGTCTAAATTAAAAGAAATATAAAGATTTACTTTTAAATACTTATCTTCAAAGTTAAATATATCTTAGAGGGTTCAGTTTCATTTCAATCGATATGTCCATAAGCTGTATTTATCTGAATCATTTTAATCTCCCCTGAACAAGGTTAAGGGGTTCAGAAAATACCATCATTGTAATGAAAGGTATTTACTATTTACTTAAAAATAACTGATAAAATGTCACTAAACATATGCACTGAAGGCTTTCAGGAAGTCAGGTTAGCTAGAGCATTTAGGATCCATCTGAGACATTCAAAGCAGACTTTCCCTGACAGGTATCTTATTTCCCACATAGGATATCATTTGAAGATGGTAAAAGGGAATGTGCTTCACAGTAATGATGGTATCAGCCTGGGCTGCCACTCCCTCCTAGGTAGGAAGTATGCTGAAGAGATAGATCCTGGAGGTTAGCTAACAATGAACTTACTATTGTTTGTTTATTTATTTGAACTAGCCTGTTGAGAACAGAGGAGAAATTCAAATCAAACTCCCCGGCAACTCTCCCGAGAGGGATAAATCTGTGTGCTTGACCTTGAGTGCTACAGACTAGACAGCTGGCTTCACTCTCTTGTTCTCTGAATCTTTCATATTTACGTTTCAGCGGTGACTCTGTTCATAGGCTCTTCTTGCCAAGAATTCCTACTTCTTTAAATCTCACGGAGAGTCTCAAGTCCAAGTGCACCAAAGGGCAAGCAAACAACAGATAAGTCAAACCCTGTGAGGAGACCCTGGCAAAAAGCAGGTCATCTTCTAACCTCCCCCTCTCTCAGAGCAATGATAGACTCACAAGGTAGTATAAACACCATCACATGTGACCTTTCTGCCTTTATATACCCTACAAGTTTCCACAGCATCAAAGAATATGCCAAGAAGCCAGAAACTTTATACAAGAATTTAATACAATATTTTGTAGCAAGATTCAGCCTTATGCAATTGGTGGGGAAAAGATATATGTTTAAGAAAAGCCACACCTACTTGGAAAACTTCCTAAGATTTTTTTTAAATTTTTATCTAAATTATTTCTATCTGTCCCTTCCTTCTAATTCCTTCAAGACCATTCCTTTCTCCCTATACACCCAATTTCATGTTCTCATTCTCTCTTTCTCTCTCTCTCTAAAACAAGCAACCCCCCCCCCCAGGAAAAACAACAAAAATAAAAAAAAACCTTGTCCAAGAAAATGTCTTAAGAAGGCTGGTTAATTCAGCTATGTGAAGAACAAAGATGGAAAGAGACACAGGGAGGCACAGCCTGCCCCAGAGCAGAGGGAGGATCTGCTATTAAAGAGGAGGGGAGGAGGAGGGGAGGCAATTCTGGGAGTCAGGGAAAACAGAGTGGCCCTCAGACCTTCATGTGTATAAACTGTAGGCCATTCCCACCCCTCAGCCTTCTAAAAGGTGCTAAGTTCTTGCCTGGGCAGGAACTTCCAAGGTTAGAAGCAGTGTTTAATGAGGACTGTCAGTGACTGAAAGCAGGTGATTTTTGGTAAGGAGGAAAGCAAGCCTTTGGAACCTGAGGGCCTGCCACGCCTGGAATTCCCTGAGCAGTGAGGCCAGCAGTCTGGTAGACCTCCAGAGGCTGAAAGGCTCTGAGCTGCAGACTCCAGTTAGGAGAGCCCCTCTGAAGGCTTTGTGTATGAGCCGTGGGCTCCAGCCTGGTGTGGTTACTCCAAATGCCCTTACTGATTCTACCTTAGACTCCTCATCTCTGAACGCTTACATAACCATGTGAGGCAAACTTTCAGAAACCAAAGCTAAAGAAACCAGGTAGATACTGACTGGCAGCTGGTTGGGCTGGCTGTGATTTGAATTTCTAAATTTTGTGTTTATAATCATTTGCTATTGTACCCTGCCTCCCACCAGTTAAAGACCATTTTACTGGAACTTATTTTCAGGTTTAATTTCAAGACAGAATTGTATAGCATACCCCCTCCCACCTCCAAGCCTGCCCTTTTCTTTTTCTTCTTATAGGAAATTTAACACTGAACAATTTTTTTTTTCCTTGATGGTACAGAGGACTTGAGAAGCTCAGACATTTATGCTTTAGATGGCTAATTGTTGTTCTTTTATCCATTAAGAGCCATAAGATAAATACGAAAGAAAACAAGGAATAAATGGGCTCCTTTCCTATTCTCTTTCCATCCTTTATCTTTAAAGTAGGAAGTTTACTGAACCACAGCCAACAATTCACTCAGCCTAATGAAGTGTATAAGTAATGGGATTAAATAATCTTAAACCATTATTGCAGTGGCCTGATACCGACATTCATCCAGACTCTGCCAAATACTGGGTGGTGAGTTCATGCTTCATTTCAAAGTAAACAAACTAGGGCAGCAGGAAGGTTCTAGCATAACGTTTCAGAGGCACTGAACCTGGAAATATGAGACCCTTCATTCTGGGCACAGCAAAAGCAAATGCTGCCCTGGATCACTGTGTTACCAAGGTGGGCGGAGTCTGGCTTTTCCCAGGGATCTCTGTGCACCCACAGTCACACACATTCAGTTCATTCATGTTTCCCCGCAAAGAGAAAAGTTCTCTGAAGGCACTGCCAAGGCTCATGGTTTCTAGTCTCCCTTCTGTCATTACCAAGCCCTGAAAACTCAGACAAATCAGCAAACTTTCTACAGCTTTTAGCTTTTTTGGCCATAAAACATTACTCAATTAAGGTTTCTCCTGCCCTGAACCACACTGAGTTCATGACAACAGAAGTGAGATGATTTGGGACAGGAGTTAGCAGGGAAATATACTACTCAACTATGACTTCCTGCTGCTCTGGGCAACCAACTACGAGGTGGACAGACAGTAAAGTGCTGCCTCAGAGGCTGTGGGGATGTGCGAATGTGAGCAAGAACAAGGCTCCACTGGGGACATAATAATATGTCATTAGCAAAGGGCAGTGTGCTTCTGGTTAAGAATGGGTGACTTGGGGGCTGGAGAGATGGCTCAGAGGTTAAGAGCACTGACTGTTTTTCCAGAGGTCCTGAGTTCAATTCCCAGCAACCACATGGTGGCTCAAAACCATCTATGATGACATCTGGTACCCTCTTCTGTATACTGTATACATGATAAATAAATAAATCTTTAAAAAAAAAAAGTGACTCGAAGGGTAGCACACAAATGACAGGTGTGCTCCAAAGCATCTTTAATTCCTTCTCACAGGTTTCTAACATTCTTCCCATACATATTTCCCATGCTACCTAGTTGCTCAGTTTTTCTTATGGCTTCTATGTAAGGGTTATTTCTCATGCTGTATTCTTTAAACCTAACCATGAAACTTATCTTGCAAGCGTTCTAAGCTTCAATCCACTACTTTAGATTTAATCATGCTTTAGAGTCTAACGTCTGTAAATATTTATGTTCATTGTACGAAACACAGCATGTAAACAACACTACATATTGTTAGAGATGTGTATTAGAAACCTATAGATATGATAAAAGGAAGTTTAAACCAGCAGATACTTTTCTAAGGTAGCTTGGGGAATGTGATCAAAATGAAGAATCCAATGAAGTTCAGATATTTTTATTTCTTAAATTTGGCAACTGGAACATGGACCTTTATATTATTCATTATATATGTGTTAGAAATGCTATATATAATACTGCATAATAACTAGATATACATACATCCAAGTATGCATTTAGCTTTTTCTTTGTTTTCTAATTCCCAGTTCAAAAGCTGGCATGTTACAAAAGATGTGAATATAAGGATGACCCTGAACATTTCTAGATCCAGGGGTAGAAAGGTAAGCCTTATCAATTAACTAAATTTCCTCATTCTATTTAGAGCTTGCTTTGTGTTGGGATGGTTGCTTTTGTTTGAAAAAGAAGGTGTGACAGGCTGGTGGGATGGCTCACCTCACTGTTAAGAATGTTTGCTGTTGCAGAGGACCTGAGTTTGAGTCCCAACATCCACAACAAGAAGCTTACAACTACCTGTAAGTCCAGTTCCATGGCATCTCATGCTCTATTCTGGAATCCACTAACACTATATACCCACGGTACATATGTACACACACACATACACATATCTTAAACAAAAAACCTCACAACCAATTTTATGAAGTATCATTTCAGTGAAAAGTATATATTGGTATAACTATGGTCACATTTCCTTTCCCCCAAATTTGCTATATGAGTTTCACAAAATATTTTAAAGGCCTTAATATTGCTCAAACATTGTACTCATCAAATAAATTAGAATATTTTATTTTATTATGTGGCATTCAGTTTACCATTCCCATTATGTAGTAGTGGCTATGACTTTCATCCACAATAACAGGGATGAGTTTCTTGCATATTTTAGATTTATAGAGAAAGTATATCTTCTATAAAAAGTATAATTTCTTGAGGAAAAGGTCTCCTGCATCCTAGGCTGGACTTGAACTCCTAATTTCCCCATCTTCCACCTTCCCAGTTTGGATTACAGGTGTGTGCTAGCACCTGGTTTGTACAGTGCTGGTATTGAACTTGGGTTTATATGCCTGTTAGGCAAGGATTCCAGCAATGGAGCTAGACCTCCAGCCAAATCTGGTAATTAAAAGAGTTGACTATGGGTTAAGAATTTTGCTTAGAGTTAGAGTAAAAAGGTCCTGGGTTCAATGGACAGAGAGGAAGGTGATTTCTACACTTAGTTCCACAGATTCTTTTTCACCTCCACATTTTGAGATATACATATATATATAGGTTTGGTTTGTATTTTCTATCTTGACTTATTTCTATAACCTCATTAATTTTCTTCTTCTCTTGCCCTCTTCCTCCCTCTCTCTCTCCCCTAGCCTCCACTGACCTTGAAATCATCCTTAAAGAGTACCCTTAAAGCAACCATACCTGACATATTTTTTCCCTTTTCAAAAGCAATCCACTGAGAATTCTAAAATTCCCAGCATTTCTTTCAATCTCCAACAACTTTTCATGAATGCCCCCTTTCTTTAGGCAGCTTCGTCTATTAGCATCAGTTTACTGTTCTGTACTCTCTCCTTACAGCTGATAATGTTGTAACTCCAATCCATGTCTTTCTGTCCCATCACCTTCATTACATAGTCTAAGAAATCTGCCCCACGAGCATGCTTATTTGTTTATCTTTTTATGTCTTGTCTACCGGCTGTCATCTTTGCTACTCAATTGCTGGATTTATCTATAATTTCCTTTTAGATATTTCTCTTGGCTTTTTCCTTTTGGACAGGGTCTCCCTATGTAATCAAGACTGGCCAAGAACTTGCAATATGCCTGCTACACCTCCCAAGATGTAAGACTAAATTGTGTGTCTTGGGGCTTTCTTTTAGATTTTGATATAATAAATATTTTTCTAAATATTCTGTGGATATTTGTGAAGATACATTTTATTATTACACAGATCAATGTATTTTGATTCAGTTAAAGTAATGATATTATCCAGCTTGTATAACTGACTGGTTAAACTCTAAAAGACATGTGTTTTCAAAAAACAGGCATTGGCATTTCAGCTCATCTTCCAACAGCACTGTGTATTCTATATTTCAGTGTAATGATATTTACAGGAGGGCCAGGAGCTGTTTCTCACTGTGGTATGAGATGCTTACTAATAACATCATGTCCTTTGGTTAATTTGATAGTTGTGTCCTCAATTGCACTTTGCTTTGTAGTTTGATATACTAAAAAATATTCTTTTGAAAAATACTGTAACATACTAACTTGTTAGTATCTTTGCCTATTTCTCTATTTTTTCTTATTCTTTCCCATATTTACACACATTGAGATAAAAAGCCAGGGCCTTGCACATGCCAATCAAGTGAACTACCACAAGCATAGTCCTGTCTGTCCCTTCCATTTTCCCCTAATTTTTTTTTTTTTTTTGAGACATCATTTCTCTGTGTAGCCCTGGCTGTCCTGGAAGTGCTTCTACAGGCCAGGCTGGCCTCAAACTCATCAACTAGTAAGTAGTTTGTTTCCCTGGCTCAGTGCTTACCATGCTTTCATTTGATTTGGACCGTCTTCATGTTAGGTTTTCATTAATGGAATATTTTTTTGAGTCACTTTTAAAAAGGGTGTATATCCTTCTTGGATGTGCATGGAATAATTAAGAGATTATTTCTGTAAAAGGTAAAGTGTGATACACTGTTATACAACAACAACAAAAAAAGTGGCTAAATAGATGTAAGGTGAGAGCATTTGGAGCAAGTGCAGACACATCAGGGCTGTTATAGCTTCATAGTTATATCTATGCATGCAGGGCGTACAGGCATCGAGCAGGTGATGGACGGACAGTCAGCAGAGTGTGCAGACATTGCAGAAAAAGATTTGATATTTTTCCTTTTCTAATTTCTAATGAGCATGTTAAAAGAGTGTTTTTAAAAAGAATCACTATCATTACAAAGACAATTTTGGGGCTAGAGAGATGGCTCAGAGGTTAAGACCTTGACTGTTCTTCCAGAGGTCCTGAGTTCAATTACTAGCAACCACATGGTGGCTCACAACCATCTATAATGACATCTGGTACCCTCTTCTAGATACTGTATACATAATAAATAAAATAAATCTTTAGAAAAAAACAAAAACCAACAAGGACAATTATGATCTCCACATTTCTCTATAATATCTAAAAAATAAGACAAAGTATCTATCTCTAAAAATCCAGCTTGTATTAAATCTAAAAAATAAAACAAACAAACAAGCAAATAAAAAATCAAAAATCATCTAGAAAGGGCAATAGAGCAAAGGCAGTCAGAAGAAAGGATCTCAACAACAACAACAACAGATTTCCAGTGACAAATGTCAGATAGAATGATTGGGACATAGGAACCAAATGCCAGGTTCTACCTCTGACCGTTATGTGTCTTTTGGAACTGAGAGAATGGGAATTTTTTTGACGCTCAGCTTTTTCCTTCTCTCTTTTTCCTTTATTTTTTCTTTGTATTTCTTTCCTTTTTCAAGAAAAAACTCCTTGTTTCCTATATACATTTTCAGTTATTTCAAACTTTTTTAACTTTAATATATTGATCATATTCTTATCCTCCCCAAGTCTTTCCAGATCCTATCCTGACACACTCAACTTTAAATTCTTTCTCAAAAAATAGACAAACAAAAATTCAATGCAATAACAATCCCAAGAGGTGGCTCAGAGGTTAAGACCTTGACTATTCTTTCAGAGGTCCTGAGTTCAATTCCCAGCAACCACATGGGGGCTCACAACCATCTATGATGACTTCTGGTACCCTGTTCTGTATACTCTATACAAAATAACAATCCCACCCAAACCAGAAAACAAAGTACCTCCCCAAAAGAAAAACAAAACAAAATAATCTGAATAATCTGTAACCAAGTAAAATCACACACACACACACAACTACCCTGGACTTGAGGCCTGCCTTTGAGTGGTCAATGTACCCTGTGTCACTCTATTGAAAAACAGTGATTTTTCCCTGTCCCAGAAAGTATAAAGGGCAGTTTAGTTGATAACCTTTACTGTAGTGGCTAGGTTTTCTTCTTTCTTCCTTTCCTTTCTTTTTCTTTCTTTCTTCCCTTCCTTTTTTCTTTCATGAATTCATTTTTTTAAAAAATAAAAAAATATAAGACAAAACAAAAACTATCATATCAAAGCATACCAACAGAAGAAAAAGAGCCCCCCAAAAGGCACAAGAACCAGAGGCCCACTTGTTCTCACATTCAGGAATCGCATAAAAGCCTTAAATTGGAAGTCCTAACATCAGTGCTGAGGCCCTGGTGCGGAGCCAGCAGGCCCTGTATATGCTGCTTTAGACTCTGTGAGCTCCTATGAGCTTTTGAACCCCAGTTTCTTGCTTCTATAAATGCTAATAAAAGAAACTCAAGCTATCTCCAAGGCTCTGTTGAAGATAATAGTAAAAATAAAATATTAAAAAGCAAAATTATACCATTGGGTAGATGCTATTTGTTACTATGAGTAAATTTAACTCTACACATAAAATAATTTTTTTAAATATATTTAGGTTCCAGATATTATGAGCAGAGAGATTTGTGAACACTCAAGAATAAGACCAGGGATCATATAGCTTTTACCTGTGATCTCTAATACTTGATGGCACAGTTCAGGCCAGTGGGTATCAATTAAAATCTTAAGAACAGATGGCTTTCATGACTTTAAAGTGGGTAGCCAGTGGCTGGCAGTATTCCTGTGTTTTCAGGAAGGTGTTGTTAGTTTTCAGGGTGATAGCATGGCCTTGCAAATAAAGAGCAGGTCAGAAGAAAACGTTCTGGTCTCCACTTTGTCTTTTTATGTCAAAGCTCTATGTATAACATGGTCTAATAATCTTCCCTTACATATATCATAGTTCCAGCAGGCATGACAAACCATAACAGAGGGTAAGGAATGGGAGAGACCACACCTAGGTAGGTGTGGTCAAACGTCTTTGAGAGTGGTTTAAAAACATTTCTCATTCTTGAACCATTTCTCTTCTTACTGGAGGAGTGTTAGTGGGGTGACAATAAGACACCAGGAGTGAGCGTGTTTATATGTGTAGGTGGTCTGTGCAGTTGCAGATGAAGGGAGAAGAAGATGCATCATGGTGATGAGTGCAGAGGTGGGCGATCAGGAAAGAGATGCTCAGATGGAATTTTCAGATTCCATCCCGACTCTTTGGTTCCTTTTCCAACACCCACATAAGGCCCTGGTTCTAACTGCTTTTAAAACATTCCATTAGGAGGAACTAGAGTACATAAAAGGGCAGCTTTCATGCAGAGGTACAAAAACTACCTCTTAATGGAGTTGAAAACTTACATTGCTTTAACTCAACCTATTTAGTAGCATAAGAGAGCAAAAGGCTGCAAATGTGCCAGGTTCTGGTACTTTCAGGTTAGTCTCCTGGGAGACTGGTTTGCTACTTCCAGAGGTCTTGCTAGCCACTAGGATTTCAACACTAATAAAATTGCCTGTCCCACCTTTCCAGCCACTCTTGCCAAAAACCCTGACCCAGTGGAGCATCCTGGATCATTATTTCATGAACAGACTTTGGCTGAGAGTTTCTGATGTGTGTGTTCTTAATCACAGACTCCTTTGCAATGCTAAGAAGAAAGCAACTGTTTCTTTGTTACATTTATTCTGAGGGTTAAGCTTGTCTCCATAAGAACAATCAAACAAGCAGAAAGCCTTGCTGATGCCCTTCATACCAAAAGACACAAATGACTGTAAGCAAAGCAATGATCTCCTCATGTTCCTCCTATGAAGCCAATTACTTTTAACATTTCTATAGCATCAGCAACTAAGACATACCATATCACAATGATATGGTCACTCATTGGATCTATTCCTATACAGTCAATAGCTGCAAAAAAGTAACATACTTGCTTGTTTCTTGCCTATGACATTAAGGAATTAATATCTAACTTTATAAAAAAGAGCACTCTGGTAGTGGGAAGGTAAATGATGTACCTAACACTATAATCAGAGAGCTAGGACCAAGATATATAGATTCTATTTAAATCGTTTTACTTCCTAATAAAGTTGAATGTTCTTAATTTTAATGTTTATTTATTCAAAACTAAAAGAATAATCAAAACTAATAATTTACAAGATCTTTAGACTTCACTACTAACTATACAAGCATCAGTTAAAATAACTAGGACGCAGTGTTCTTATCTCACTGACTCTAATGAATAAATCTAACAGGGAATAGCATATAGCTTAAAAATATAAAAATTCAATGTTTGTAATGTGTGGTGGAATGTTCTCTGTATGCTGAAAATAAAGGAGCTGTTTTGGCCTATGTGCAGCACCGTAGAGGTGGGTGGAGGATCAGAGGACAGACAGGTAGAAGGAGGGTAGAATTAGCTAATCTCCATCTGACTTCCTAGGAAGAATCATGTAAGGAATCCAGGTGAGCCACGGGCTGGGCCACGGGGCAGATAGAATACTAGAAATGGGTTGAATTAAGATGAAAGAGTTAGCTAGTAATGTGCTTGAGATATAGGTCAAACAGTATGAAATTAATATAAGTGTCTGATTCATTTCTTTGGGGGACAAAAGCTGCCGCGGGCCAGGTCCTAACATCTGGCCCAAATTTTCTACAACAGTAATGGTCTTGTCAACCAGAAAGAGTTTTCTAAAGAAATACTTAAAGGTTCTAGGTGTGGTGGCATATCCTAGCACCTGCCATGCTGAGGCTGTATAGCTCTGTCACTGAGGCCAGAAGTTCCAGGTCAAAACCAAGAACTGTAGGAAGGGAAAGTCAATGTCTCCAGTAGTATATCAGTGTTAAGTCGATAATCTAAATTTAAAAGAATGCTAAGTAATTTGAACAATATAAATATTTCACTCAAGTGCACTTAATATATTGCAGTGACAAAAGACTGGAAAATATGTTTCGCTTAAAAATGTAGTTCATAAACATAATGTAAATAGGTAAAAGGCAAAAAGGGAAGACTGCCACCGAGGCACACTGTGAACATATGACATTGTGCTAAGAAGCAGAAAACAAGCGAAATACACATGAAGAACGCTATAATACCCCACGGAATCAAATCTGTCCAGCCGTAGATGCTGGTGGTCCCAGAGAAAGAATCCAAAAGAATTTAGGAATATGCTAATCAAATCTGAAGATATTACAGGGCATTTAATGTCAGAGTACACACATATTAAATTTAAATGTGACTATAGGCTTATCAATAACCAATTAGAAAGAAATTTAATTTTTCTTTTACAGGGCTCATTCCTGGATCAATAGTCAGACATGAGTGGGTGGTTGTTACATAGAAATAATTAATAAGCCACCACCTCCAATGTTTCTATTCTATCAATTAGGTAAAACAACAATAATTAAAAAGAACAACAGTTAAGAAAGTCCCACTAACTGATGCACAGAGACTTAATTTTTGTGGCTTTGTTCACAATTTCTTTGGGATTCCTGTGTCCAGCAGTGTGATAAGAGGCTCCCTGGCTGGATCACATGGAGGGTATTTTTTATTCTAGAAATTTAGGTCCTGGAGACAGACAAACAAGCACAGTGCTGTCTGTCCCACTAAATTTATGTTCAATACTAGTTTGCTGTAATCAATGCTTCCTGTCTCTATTTGCTGTCTGTTCAGCATGCAGCTTATTAGAACCATGAGCTATTAGAAATATTAGTACAAGCTGAGCTGCTAATATTTTCCAGGGCACAAGGCCTGTGTTGAACTTGGGAATCAATTCTGGACAGGAGGTCTTTGAGTAAAGTGGAATTAAATAAGTTAAATTAGCTTTCCGAGTAGTTATGGAAAGATGTCACTGAAGAAAGACCCAGATTAGAGGTTCTCATAATGGGAAGAAATCACAGAAGAGACAGTAAGGTTTTTCGTTATTTGACTTCACACAGCTCCTCCAAGTGTCTGATTAAATATCTCCAGATAGTCTCCCTTACTGACAGTGCAGTGCACGATATGCAGCCAGAGCAGAGAGTTCCAGCATCCTAAATAATCTTACATATCTTATCCTTGCAACTAACACACTATAGAACACAATTAAAATACAAAACTGAAGCCTTGTTACTCAACCAGGCAAGCAAACATTAAGGGAAAAAGGGGAGACTGGTATATCTAGGAAAGATGGGTATATCTAAAAAGCAAAACAGCTTCCTAGAGAAAAGTGAGTATGAATCTTACCACACATTTTAGGAATGGTAAGTGGGTCCCCAAATCTAATTATAATTAAGCTCAAATATAGTATTTGTTCAGTAGTTGTTGTTGAGTAGACCAACAGTGCTTATAAAGATTGCATCATTCCATCTTCAGGGGGAAACAGCACCATCATTTCTATTTTATAGATGAGAAAACCAAGGTTTAAAAAAATCAAGTAACTTGCCCAAGACAGAAAGCTTTGACTAAATCCATTTCAAACTTATATTTTCTGCATACTGTTACATAGCTTCTCAGTATTGTATGTAAGACTTTTGCTTACAAAGCATAAAAACAAACCGCTGAAGAAGCCCTCCACAAAAGCATTGTTACAATCACAACAGCCAGAGACACAGTTAAAAAGGGACCAAACAGGAGCTATAAAAACCTAACTGCTGCATGTAAGAAGAGCACTAGATGACCCTACAGGGCTTGCTGATGTTGCTGCCAAACTTGCAGCAATAAAAAGATTTCACAAAGGCGTCCTGGGCCTTTAGAAAGTGCAGCCACTTAAAACAGGTCAGATTTATAAGAGGCCTTCCTCTTCTCAACAAGAATTTCAAAGGGTGGTTCTTGAGCTGAATAGACTAAGAGTAAAGATTTTCTGAACTAGGTTTTAACTTATGTGGGTGCTGTTGCTTCCATAACAGGGCATTTACAGTCTGAATAACTAGATACAATCAGTACTGCCCAAATCACAGGACCAAGTGGACATGAAACTAATGCTGCCCTCGTGCTGTGCCCAACAGTGAAGCTACCTTCTCCTGTATCTGAATTCTCACTTCTACAGACAGCAGCCAGGTGTCTATGTGACTTTAAGGTGGTTTATTCCCCTCTTTTCTTTCTCTCCCAGGTCTATTAGCTGATGACATTATAATGATTCTACATGTGTTCATGCTGCTCCTGGAAGGAAAACAAAATAAAATCAAACCTAGGAGATGCAAAGCAATATTATGTGAATATGTAAAATCTCAGTCGTGGACAATGTTGATAGCTCTGTAGTTCAGAGTAAGTTCAGTTTTCCAGAATACCAACTGTGCTGGCTAGTTTTATGTCAACGTGATACAAGCTAGAGTCACTGAAGAGGAAGTGACCTCAATCAAGAAACTGCTTCACAGGAAGGGCTGTAGGCAGGCCTGTAGGCCGTCTTCTTATTTAGAGATTGATGGGGGAGGGTCCATCCCTGTGGGGGTGTCATCCTGGGCTGGTGGTCCAGGGTTCTATAAAAAAGCAGGCTGAGTGATCCATGGGAAGCAAGCCAGTGAGCTGCTGCAGTTTCTATATTCCTGCCCTGACTTCCCCCAGTGATAGACTGTTACCTGGCGAGACAACTGAAAACAAACCTGTCCTCCCCACGCTGCTTGGAGGCTTCTTATGGCAATAGTAACTCCAATTAAGTCACCAACTGAGGCAGAAATGCCAATAACTTTGAACTCTGGAAATCCTCAAATTTCTATGTCCTTATCCCCCAGGTTGCTTTGCCTTGGCGGAGGGACAACCATGACTGTTTAATAGCAAAGGGGACTCCCTTTTCCATGAATGTGCTTCGAAGATAGATCAAAAGATAGTAAAGGAGTTACTTTGGACATGAAATAGTTTTCTTAATCTTCAAACTACTCCATCAGAAGGTAGTTTAGTAGATTAAGGAGCCATGTAAAGTGCTGAGAAAAATGTGACTTATTTTCTGACACTAAGCAATGCTATTCAAAAGCAGCTTTGCTCTTTTAAAACAGAAAGCTGTTACTACCTCAAGGTACTTCATAACAAAGATTGTTTCTAAATCACAGACAACCTGGGAGATTGGGGAGGTAAAAATAATTCTGCAGAGTCTAGAAGTTTAGAAGACCATGGACAAATTGAGCCACCTGGTAAGGCTGGGAAGTCCTTGGACTTCAAATGCAGAAGGAGACTAAGTAACCAGTGAGGATCTGCCAATGAGGACCCCTTTGTATACATTACAGAGAACATATTGTTTCTACATACAAGTGTGAGAACCACAGGCAAAAAATCCTTTCTGGCAGATCACTAATTAAAAGGCATCCCACTGTCAATACAATTTTCTGATCTTATATGATGCTAACTGTATAGAAAAAATACAATATGACAATTTACATATGTACACATCTTTTGAAGTTCAAAGCTCTGATGGTGATGGATATATGGAGTGAGTAGTATTTGGTCAAAGACAGAGCAGGTGAAGACCCAATGTGGGGACTTACAATGTAGCAGGGCTCACAGTATGCCTTCTTCTCCACGGCATAGAAAGGCTGTCCTCGGAGCTTGTTGTTACAGACGATGCAGGTGAAGCAATCCACATGGAAGACCTGATCCATGGCAGTGCATCCTGTCCCTTCCCCAACCACGTTTTCCCCACAGCGAGCACAGCGGCCTGGAAGATAAGGGGTTTCTGGTTACAAAGGAACTCCTAGATCCTCTAAAGTAGCCAAGATGAGAGAGAGCAGGTTCAACCCATAGTAGCTAGAGATAAAGCACTATTGGCATTACTTCACTAACTAGCAAGCCCACCATGTTTTCCTCTGTGCATAGCAGGAGACTCCCTGAATCAACTGAGCAGACAGATAAAGCTCCTGAAAAAGTAATGGAGGAAAACCCATGTTTGCTGGGTCCAGGGCACTGCCTATTATCACATACATGTAGGCATAAGATTCAGGATGCTGGGGCTGGAAGGGCAATTTACTGAACAGAATAGTTCCGACAAGCCTTTCTCTCTGGAGAGTCTGCACATCAGACAGTATGTGCATTTCATTTTCTTTTTCATTTCCTTTTCAAGTCCTGGTTGCCAGTCCTCTGTGGTTGAGCCTCAGTGATGGGCAGAACACCTCTGTTCTGAGACTGCTGGAAAGCTTTATTCTGTGGAGTCACTTAATGCAGCCCCACTCTACTTCCCAAGATTCCAGCTCTGACTTCAAGACCCATGCAGCAAGCCTCATCTCATGCACGTGTGCATTATCCACTACACTAGAATCCAGGCCTTTCAGTCTTAGTTTGAACATCATTTAATGGTTCCACTTAATATAGGGTTGGGAGTTCCTTAAGGCTCTATATCTCATTGTCTGCCCAGGGTTCTGTAAAGTTCCAACATTCTTAAACTGATTGAGACAGTGGAGACACACACACACACACACACACACACACACACACACACACACACACACACACACCAGGTTGTATTTTAAAGAACATTAGCATTTAAAGAGTTACAGAATGTAATTTAGGATACAATTTTTAGAACTAAGTATAGTTCAGTGATAGAGTACTAGGATTGTGAATTCAAACTACAGGAGCAGAAGAAGACAAATCAATAAAGAAGGAAGTGAGTGGGATTAGTTTGAGGGAGAAGCTCTTTATTGAAACACCCTGGGATTGCAAAGGCCACAGCCATCTTGACTTTGTTCAGTTCATGTCTATTAGGCAGAAACAAGACCCAACTAGGTAATCACAGGCACCTGGGAACATCAACAGGCACCTGCAGGCTTTTGCACATAAATCTCATAGACCTAGCTTCGTGGATGGCTGACATTTTCTTGAATGTTTTGTACCATATCATTTCCTATTCATGACACTCTATGTGAACATACTACCCTTATGCTTACTCTGAAGATGAGGAAAGTTAAGATACAGAAAAAAATTAACTAACTTCATGCCTAAGCAGCCTTGCTTGAGTGGCACCTACTCTGACCCCATGACTGCATTGCCTGTTCTGAGCTCTGTATGAGCATCATTGCAGATCTGGCATTATGGACTATTATGGAGTGACTTCTCACCAAAAAAGGCTTTCAGCACCATCATATTGGACTGACAGCCACTTCACACTCAAAACTAGGAGGGGTAAATGTTTCAATAAGAAGAGGTAAATACATTTCTCTCTGATTGCATTTGGTCCTGGAAATATTCCTTTGTATTCTGTTACAGGATTGGAGTGTATCCTTAAAAAGTTAAACAAACAAACCTGAAGTATCATCAGTCAAATACTGGGAACAGTCCAAGTTAAAAAATGGACTGCCTCTGTTACTACAGCTGTAGTACTGTGAAATTTGTGTTGTATTTTTGATATCTAATATAACTATGATATTTATAATATGTTTTGCAGACAATTTTAATAAACTTATACCCAAGAGTTACTATACACTTATGTTTTAGTATTAGACATATAAATGCTCCTTTAGATTCATGTATTTTTTCTTCTTATAGTAAGAAAATTAATTTCTTTCATTTGGCAAAATTTTTGTAATTATACTGAAAACAACAATACCCCTTCTCCAAGCTTTACTGGTTTACTATAAAACTGTGTACGCTCTGTTTGAAAATTGATGCAATACCTCTGAGGATTTCTTGGCAACAAATGAAATTCCAATGTAGAAGACATACTGAGGGGTGGGACAAAAAGATTAATTCATATGAATATTATTAAGAACCCACTAAATTCCCATGAGTCGTATAATTTCATAATATAAACTAATGTAAGTCAACACACTTATTTTTCAATATTAACCTTTCCCTTTCTAAAAGTCAAATGGATCACTTAGTAGTATGTTGAGAAGCACAGAGGGTGTAAGAAATGTACTTTGCCAAAATAAGGCTGGGCTCCTGTGATGGTCATAGGAGTTGGCTTGGCAGCAGAAGTGGCTGTTTGGGTCTTGACCATAAATGCTCTAAGTGCAGTACATGGAATAACGAGCTGAGCCCAGCCAAGAAGGAATCTGCAGAGCTGGACAGCTACCCTGGTTCTGGAACAACTTTAATCACTAGCTTACAGGAAAAGCCTGCTCTAGAAAGGCAAGTTTTCAGTCTACCTAGCAGGCACTCCAAGGGTCTGTGCTTTGTCTAGTTTGACAGTCTGCTTTTGTGTGACATGAAGAAGTAGACTAGTTACCATCAGTGCTTCTTACATCGATTATGAGACTTTGTATGTCCAACAATCCATGACAACATGTGTGGCACCCTGCAGGAAAAAGTGCTATAGAAACATGCAAGGAAAATCACATCCAAGAATATTCTGTAAGAGTTACCTGAGAAAATAGGCTATTCTATTTGACCTTAAAGAATGGAATGTTGACAGGTAGATGTGGTGATATGTTGTATATTGAATAAAATTAGCCTAAATTATCAGAGGACAGAGCCATCCACAGAGCCAAGCTGTGAAGGTCTTGGAGTAGTGGCCCATACCTTTAATCACAGAACTCAGGAGGCAGAGATCCTCTGGATCTCTGAGAGTTCAAGGTTAAACAGAGCCAGGCAGTGGTGGTGTACACTGTTAATCCTAGCACTAGGAAACGTGAACCAGGAATTGAGATAGCTGGGCAGAGAAAGAAAGAATAAGGTGAGAAGTGGCAGAAGTTTTTTCCCTTGGCTGGTGTTTCCTTCTGGCTAAGGACTCAGGCATGGAGTCTGAGGATTCCTGGAGACAGTATCTACCCTTTCTGCCTAAGGAGTTGGCTAGGTGAGAACTGGCTGTGGCTTGTTTCTCTGTCTCTCTGTTTTTTTTGTTTTGTTTTTTTTTTTTTAAATAATATCAAATAGAATTTGTGCAAAAGGTTGAGGTGGAAAGCAGAAAAAACACTTCAGTTTTTTCCACAGAAATGAATGCATGTGGATTACTGGATGCAAAACACTGTAGTGCTTGTCTATGGCAAAAGGTTTTGTCTGCTCGCCACAAAGCAGATGGCCTGCATTCCCAGAAACAATTCCCTCTTTATGTCTGGGGAATATTCTTTCAGAGTAGGTCAGGCTAATGTGCTGGACCCAGACATGACCAGTTCTGTTAGCCCCTGTATTTTTCCTGTTCTTGGGATACATTAGGGACACCAGCCTCAAGGGCAGCCAGTCTGGCACCTTACAATTCACAGGCAAAGAAAAAACTGCAAAGAACAAAATTTAAAAATAGCTCTACAAACCAGCAACAGAGACAAGGTGCCCAAACGTTCCCCTTTACATTAACAAAAATGTACAAACTGTTCTTGGAGAGGGTGGGTATTTAGGATGCAAGGTGAGCAACTCAAGTAGAGGGTATCTATCCTTGATCTTAGAGGGATGTAAGCTGTATATTAGTAAAAGCACAGCACAACCTTACTGCCCATCTTCTAGACAAAACTCTCTAGGCTTTAAATAGGGAAGGCCAGAGAAATGCTGACAGACTTCAAGGCATCAAGGCATGCAGGAAGCACAGCTGACTAGGCAACAGGAAGCAGAGTCTGTGACACAGGGCCGGCACTCAGAGCTAAGCAATGCTTAGAAAATCAAATGAACCAAGGGAGGAGGATCGAAGAGCCCCTACACATGCCACAAGACCCTGTGGCCAGCTTTGGAGCCTGTGTATCCTTCTCTCTCCCGTGTGTAGCAACTACCTTAATGTTGACGAGACCAACTATGTAAACCAGGTTTCTCTATTCTGGGACATAACAACAGCTTCCTCATTGTTCTGAAGCCTGTGGTTGTCTGGCTACTACAACCGAAAGGCCTTATGGGAGTCTTAATAATTTAGCTAAACCCAAACAGCCAGACTGAATTTCAAATGGATAACAGGCAAGATGTGAGTAGCGAGTGACAGTCTGGGAGGCCAACAGATGAAGCAACTACAGGTTATGAACATTCAGAATTATTTTCATGCTTGGGGTTTGTGCTTACTTGATAGCTTGCACAGAGAATTTCCTTTAAAAATACTTTGCTAATGATCTCTGCATGCAAAGAGCATGCAAAGTACACTTCTTAAAGGATTTTGCTCAGTAGCTCACACTCTGCTAGCTTCCCCTTTTTGGCCCTTCTCTTGTTAGGCCCTTTGCAATTGGGTTGGCTAGTTTTACTTCAACATAATACAAGGTACAGTCTGAGAGGAAGGAACCTTGGTTGAGAAGCTTCCTTCATGAGATCATGCTGTAGTGGTACATTTTCTTACAGTGACTGATAGGGGAGCACCCATCCCATTGCAGGTGGTACTACCCCTGGGCTGGTGGTCCTGGGTTTTCTAACAAAGTAGGCTGAGTAAGCTACAAGGAACAGACCAGTAAGCAGCACCCCTCGATGGTCTTTGCATCAGCTCCCGCTTCCAGGTTCTTGCCCTGCTGAGTTCCTGTCCTGACTTCCTTCAGTGATGAACTGTGATGTGAAAGTGTAAGCAAATAAAACCCTTTCCTCCTCAACTTGTTTTTGTCATGATGGTTTATCAAAGTAATAGAAACCCAAAGATAGATACCCTAGACAGTTTTATTTCTATTTTGTCTGTGTGTAGGTATGTGCTCTCTCTCGCTCCTCTCCCTCTCTCTCTCTTTCACACACACACACACACACACACACACACACACGATCTAGGACCCACAAGTAAGAAAAATCATGGAATGTCTGTCTTTCTGAGAATTAATTAGCTTGATAAAACTGTCTTCAGTTGTATTGATTTTCCTACAAATGGCATTTACTTTTTTCTTCTTTTTTTGTTTTGTTTTGTTTTGAAGTGAAACACAGGCTATGGAGGAATGCTGCTTACTAGTTTGCGCCCACAGTTTGCTTCCTTTTTCATTTTAAAAACTTAACTAATTAATTATTACATTTTAATTAAAATACAACTATCCCACTTTCCCAGCCCCTTTCCTGCCTCCAGTCCCTCCCATGCCCATCCCACTGTCAAATTAATATCCTCTATTATTGTTTTACACACACACTCTCTCATGTTTATTTTTGTTTGTGTGTATGCGGTTTCAGGGCTGATCATGTAGAACTGGCTAAGCACTCAGGGACCAATACTGAGAGGCTGGTGGTTCCCCATCTCAGGACTCTTCGTTGCCTATAGTTCTTTGTGTGGTGATGGGACCCTGGGAGGCTGACATTCTTCACTCTTCTGCATTAGCATTCCTACTGATAGCCATTGTTCAAGTCTTTCTTTTTCTTTCCTTCTTTCTTCTTTCTTTCTTTTCTTTGAGTTTCTCTGTGTAGCTCTGGCTGTCTTGGAACTAACTTTGTAGACCAGGCTGGCCTTGAACTCATACACATCCGCGTGCCTCTGCCTCCCACGTACTGGGATTAAAGGCATGCTCCACTACTACCAAGGCATTGTTCAAGTCTTATTTGTTTTTTAATTCATTCTTCATTTACTTTTTTTACGTACATGTACATATGTGTTTAGTCTGCATGAATGTCAGCACATCACATGCCTGGTGTCTGAGGAGACCAGAAGAACACGAGGGTGAATCCCCTGGAACTAGAGTTATAGGAACTTCTGAGTTACCATGTGGAAGATGGGTCTTTAGATTAGCAGCCCTGCTAATCCAGGAGCCATCTCTCCAGCCTCAACTCCACTCTCCTGTAGTGACAGACAACTAGGTTCACTGCATAAATTCACTGCTGTCAACGGTGCTACCATACCATCAACAAGCATGTGATATACTGCCGTTGAGTCCTTGAGGTAAATTGCCAGTAGCACCACAATAACCATCAATATGCAAGTATCTCTGTGATAGGCACAGTCTTTGAGGAAAGTACCCACAAGTGGGAGAGCTGTGTCATATGGTAGACAAGTTTTCGCCTGAGAAACTATGGTACTCATCTTCAGAAGCCTGAAATATGGTCACATTCTCATTGGGTTTGTATGACATCACCATGTTCACATCCTTTCTAACACTTTTTGTTTTCTGTTTTCTTAATGACGGCTATTGTGATGGAAGCAAAATGGAATCTCAACAGAGTTTTAATTTAAATTTTTATGTCTAGTGAGGTTGAACATTTCCCACAGTTATTGTGCATTTATGTTTAATTTTTGAGAACTGTCTCATTGCATTAGCCTATTCATTTATTGTGTCATTAGCTTTTTTATTTATCTTTTAAGTTGCTGTATAATCTAGGTACTAATCCTCTGTCTGATGTATAGCTCTATCATTATATTAAAGAAAAAGTGGCCTAAACAGATTGTGTATTCTCAGCCTGAGAGGTCAGTATTGAAAGGTCAGTCCAACCTCACATACTCCAGCTTTACAGTCCACCTCTAATGGGATTTAGGGAAGCTTGGAGGAATAGCTTTGGGGTATGAGGGCCCTGAATGGGGCATGGCCAGATCTCATTCAGACTGGGGGGGCATGCTGACCTTCCTTCCTGTTTGCTTCTTGCATTTTTGGGGAGAGGACTGATGATGTGGGACAGCTCCACTCTCCAAAAATTGTCTTAAGGTTTAACTTGTATCAGTTAGTGTTTATATAACCCCTCAAAAATATTAATTCTTTATATGATATATTGCAAGGAAATAATTCTGCAATATGCACCTACCTGCTAACTTTGAAAATATAAATCCCAAAACACATGTGGCCTGATAGGATGTTCATGAAACACAGAACACACTTAATTCAAATATTAACCTGTCGTATGGCCAATGAAAGTTTTTTCTCATTAATTTATACCCGAGTATTGTGTAGGCCCAATTCTAATTCTGAAGCAATTTTCTTTTTTCTTTCTTTCTTTTTTCTTTTTCTGAAGCCATTTTCTTTAGCATTAATTTCATGGTTGATCTGTTGACAGAAAATGTGACATCAACACGTATAGTAGCACCCACTACTGGATGGTTACTATCCCCTGTACTCTATCTTAAAAATCTGTATCACCCTTAGCTCCATTCAGCCCATTTACTTTTAGATTTTGTGGTAGAAAATATTCTAGTTTATTCTGGTTATTCCAGGCCAAGTCTAACACTGAGGTGATTTGTGGGGACATGTCTTTGCAGGTGGTATGTGTCAGCACCTTGTAACATGATCTGCCCAGGGCATCAACAAGTGTTCCTTATATTAACATAGTGCCTTACAGCCTTCAGAAACTCTTTTACATGTCAATGCAGCAGAATCTTTTAAGACAAAATACCAAGAGTCACCCTTATCTCAACAATGAATGAGCTAAAATGCCAGAAATTTTCGTTGCCTGTCAAGCTAGCTAAGTGTTCAATGTGGGATATAAGGCTTTTTGATTTCATTTCTCAAAATCAGCTCAGGCAAGAGAATATATTACAAATGAATAGAACCTGTGTATGCGATCTAAAGTAAACACATTGACATGAATAGATGAAAGGAAGCACTGTTTACTGATATATGGAAAACCAGGACTCATCTTGTTAAGGGGAGTTAGGTTTTCTCAAATGTCCTTTTTAACATTCCATTTCATAAAAGGAAGAAAGAACTGAACAAAAGTAAACACACACACACACACACACACACACACACACACACACACACACACACACCCTAAACATACTTTGCCAAACTGGCTTACTGGTTCATTTTCTTCAAAGTTGCTTTCCATATTACATCCTTTTATCTTAGACATATTTTATTATCCATTGACCTTGTCCCCTGCAAAACTCAGGTTTAGCCAATGTGATCATATTAAAAGGTATGGCCTTGAAAAGATGATCAGGTAGCAAGGACATCTTGCTCCAGAATTTAGAAAGGCCCTTATAAAAAGTTCTATATAGGATGCCACTGTGTAATGACACACTAACATGGTACCATCCTGGATGGATACAGGCGCCTTTACAATTCAACAGAACTTTGCTAGTGTCTTGATGCTGGAAACTCCATCATCTAGCTTCTCTAATGCTATCTTTGTTCTTTATAAATTATATAGTCTCAGTTATTATGTCATAGCAACATAAAACAGACTCTAACACTGTGTGGCTATGAAAAGATTCCTGCCTATAGTACCTACTCCAAGGAGAGATAAAGTTTAAATCATAAAAAGATGAAAATGCAAGTTTCAAATATAATCTTTTGAACTTCTGATTCATGTGGAATTTTAAAGGAGCTGAGAAGTAGGTGGCAAAGTGGACCTTTGAATGACCCAACAGTGATCTATGAGTCAGCTAATATGACCCTTACAGGCAAGGCCAGGACTAGTGGCAGGTGATGTCTCAACTGGCACTATCTCTGTAGGAAGCCAATTAGTCTTCTTGTCTAAGTAGAGACCAAATGTTCAGACTGAGCTACTGAGGGGATTCAGATAGGTCCAGAAAGTGTAGAACATTGGTTATCTCATTCAATTTGCTTATTTATAATACAGAACAAAAGTTAAGAGAGAGGCTGTGACTTGAGTAGGATCCCACAGCAATCAATGGCAGAACCAGGATTGAAATCCAGGCCCTCGGCTGCTCTTTCAGGCTGTACCACTTGTCTCACATACGACGACATGCTGTATTAGTGTCTTTATACTATCATGTGCAATTTCCCGAGCAGACATATTTTCTCCCTCTCTATGATGAAAACATTTTTTTGAAATATTGCCTGGGTTAATGCTAAGTCTACAAAGATGACTGCAGAACAGTCAAGCTCTTGAACCAACTGAGCCAATATGAACATTTCATTTTTCTCAGAAACAGACTTATCTGCTGTGTTCTGAAAACTGACAGGTGGCCACAGGATGGGAGGGATCTGGGAGTCAAGGACACAAGGTTCTAAGCCCTGTTTGGCCACATCTGCTGTGAACTGTTTTACACAATGTTGTTAAATATTCACTTGATGAAAGCATTCTCATTTTGCACTTTCTTTTAAATAAATGTAAAGTAGAAGAAGAAATTGCAAGTTTTGGTCCATATGTTCTGTATATATGACATGTGACTTTAAGCAAGACTTCTTAGAGCCCTATATAATACAAGAATATTAGTTTTTAGTCTTAGATATCTGAAGATAGTATGAAGAGTATCTATCTATCTATTTGTTTAATATCTATTTATTTTTTACTATATAATATATACAGATATATATTTATGTGTATTATAAAATATAATTTTCTAAAAAAATATATTGTTATAAATATAGAGATGAAACACATACACAAAAGAGTAAAATGTACATATATATATATATATAGGGCTTCCATTAGGGGACCACACTATAAGGAATGTCTATGCAAAAACTACTGAGTGAAATGTAGGGATGATATGAGTAGATAGATTTCTGAGGAGGCCAGTGCCTTCAAAACACTAGCAATGCCATTTGAATTCTTAGTGGAGTGAGTAAATGGATGCCATGGAGAGATGGCATAACATGATCATGTCAGAACTCAAAGAGACCCACAGTCATGGAGTCTCAGAACCTCAGGCCTTTCCACTCATGTATTTTGGTAAAATCCTCGTTGCTGAAATGCCATCTGTATCTGATTCCATCACCCGCACTTGCTTAGCAACACTGAGCTCTCCAAGTGCTGAAGTGACGTCTAGGGAACAGTTATTAATATCTGTATGTATGCACACAGTATGGGAAAATATGCAGAATCAAAGTGATTAGTGTATTACTTGGAGGTAATACTTCCCACCGGGACTGAGCTCCTGGAAAACGCTTCCCCTATTGCTACTGCTTGCTGTCACATGCTATCACTCACTGGAACATTTGGGATAAAAATGGTGTCAATTTTAAGAAAACACACTTCTCAATTTCTTTGTTAACATTTGAATAAAACATGAGAAGGTTGCTATTTCCCCCTTCTCTTTCATTCAGAGAATAAGTCCCTTCACAATCTTGCTTTGTATGTGAGAGAAAATAGTTGTCCTCCTTTGCCACCTCTAGACTGGCAGAATTACTTGGTTGTAAATATCAAAGTTTAAAATGTTCTGATGAACTCTGATGGCACTCATAATTTCTGAGCTGCAGACAAATGCTTTATAAAAAAATAGGAGAAAGAAATTGCCAGAGATGATCAACCTAAAAGAACATTAGAGACTCCTGCAGTAGAAAGGATAGAAATTCTATAGGAAGGACTTCGTTGGGCCAAAGAAACACTTTATGGACCCATGTAAGACCTTGGGGAAAAGAATATTTTCTCGGAGTCATAGACCTGAGCTGTTAACATCCTCTCTGGTCTGGCTTTCTATTGCTGCGGTAAACAATGTGACCAAGAACAGTTTGAGGGAATAAAGAGCTTATTTCACCTCATAGTTTACAGTGTATCATCAAAGGAAGCCAGGGCGGAAACTCAAGACAAGAGTTTAAGGCAGACTACAGAAGAACGCAGGCTTCAGGCTCACGCTCAGCTACCTCTTTGTACTAGTTTTGTTTTCTTGATACAAACTTACACATAGATATCTGAGAAGAGGAAATTCCCATTGACAGCTTCCATCAGACTTGCCTGTGGGCATATCCATGGGGCATTTTCTTGAGTAATAATTGATAATAGAGGACCCAGCATGTTATGGGCAGTGCCATCTCTGGGTAGCAGGTCCTTGGATGTATAAGAAAGGTAACTGAGCAAAGCAGTGGCAGAGCAAACTAGGAAGTAACATTCCTCCATGGTTTTTGCTTCCGGGTCATGCCTGGACTTTTCTCAGTGATGAACTATATAATCTGTAAGGCGGATAAGCCCTGTGCTACCCCAAGTTGGTTTGGTTTTGGTCAGCAACAGAGAAGCAAACTAGAAGTTTCTATTTTTCTTTTCTTTCTTTAAAAGAAGATTTATTCATTTATTATGTATACAGTATATAGAAGAAGGTACCAGATGTCATTATAGATGGTTGTGAGCCCCCATGTGATTGCTGGGAATTGAACTCAGGACATTGGGAAGAACAGTCAGTGCTCTTAACCTCTGAGCCATCTTTCCAGCCCCTATTTTTCTTTTCTTTAGACAAGGTTGTACTATGTAGCCCTGCCTTGATTGGAACTCATTTCATTTACATAGACAATGCTGGCTTTGAATTCACAGGGATCTGCCATTTTATGCTTCTTGTGTACTTTGATGAATGGCATGCACTACTAAACCTGGACAGCTAGCTTTCTTTATACAGCCCAGGCTACTTGCCTAAATGACAATACATCCTACAGTAAGCAATATTCTCTGAAATCACCGCCATCACTGGATATATAAATCAATCAAGAGTTTTTCCTAAGGATTTCTTCCTACTACAGTTTTCCATTCCAAGTTACATTTATCGTAAGATAAACACATAAACTAATAAGGCACAGAGAAAACCACTCAGTGACAACTCTTGCATAGCCTTTCAAGGCTCCACAGTTTCAAGACATTAAGAAAGTTATGAAATCAATCAATCAAACAAACAAACAAACAAACAAGAAAGCCTGGAAATGGCTATGTTCCAGTGAGTTAGTGAATTACTTCTGAGAAATGCCTCTTGTGCTAAGTTGTTCCCATATTTAGGCTATCATGTTCAGTAAACACAGCTAATTTTACAAGATGACTAATACCCATGTGCCTAATAACTAGATAGCCAAATCAAAGGTTCTCCCCTATTGAGCTTATATAAAGCCCAGAAACCATGTGAACCCTTAAAACTATACTGAGAAATTAGTCATGTTTTCTTGTATGCATGTGAGATTATTTGAAATTCATCTTGGGCAAGAGTTATGCACAGGGAGTGCAAAGGTGAAGGTCTTTGGCGACTGTTTGGATCATACACACAGCTTGGCATTGTCAACATTCTCCTGAGTTCAAAGTGGAGACAGATACAACAAATACAGCTTGCTTTATTTCTGAAACAAACTGCACATATTTGTGGCCTTACTACTAATTAACCTGTAGATTATACCTTTCATCTCCTCAGTGTGTTATTCTGCTCCTAGTTACAACATGTTGGGGTTATTTTTTTTTTTTTCCATCTGGAAGATATTCAAACTGTTCTCCTATGGGCACTAGAGACAGAATGGTAGAAATGATTAAGAGACTAAAGAGTCTGATTTTGTGGAAAGATTAAAAGAGCTATATATGTAACACAACGAGGCTGGAGGATGACTAAGGAGTGCCATGATGACGCTCTATAAATATCAGAAAGGTGTAAACACTGAGGAATAATTTAGCTTGCTGCAGGTGGTACAACTAGGAAGGATGGTGTCTCGGGAGAGAGATGGTGTTTATTAAATCAAACTTTAAGAGCTTCAGATGCTATCCAGGGGATATGGGGAGCTGAACCATGAAGGGCAGCTACCTGGGCAATGGATGGGAATGCAAAGACATACCTTGGCTGCATCACCCACAGAAAAGTAGACATTTGGCCACCAGGAACCAAGTCTTCTTCTTAGTATGTGACCAAGGAAGATTGAAAGGCTCTCCAGTGTTGCTAAAATGATGAATCCCAAGGACTGCAAAGTTCTAGTATCTGGTAAAGGAATAAGGTCAGGAAGTATGGAGGAGAGTGGTGAGCCTCTTCATCGACCTTCTTTACACCATCGCTTTCCTTAGGATAATTTTAAGGAAATTACCAACCCCAAAAGTCTGCATAAGAGATTTACTGAGTTTGGAAGTTTGAACAATGTGATTTAAGTAATTCTTATTTGAAAGATTTTGAATAGCTATGAAAGTTATGCTTGCATAAAATATTCACTGACCTATTTATGTGGGAACCTAGCAGAGACAGCAGTAGCCTCCTTGCATGACTTTGTAAAGAAGGTAAAATTCTTCCTTCCTTTTCCATGTACAATGAATTGCCCACTTAATTTTCAAAGCCGAAGCCAACTGCCTCCCTGCTAAATCTTATCTGATTGCATCCTGTGCCTAACCCAAGCCCATATTTTGAGTGAATTTCATTCTTTCCAGAGTCTTGTTGTCTTTTATGCAGCTCTCTATAATGTCCCCTATATTCCATATCACTACCCTGCTAGAGACTGCATTTAAAATACAATGTTAACAAAGGACGGCTAAAGATGCACAGAGAATAGAGGACTCATTCAATCTCCAGTGAGATTGAGAATACTTTAATAGAACAGTTATTGGGCATGGAGCAACCACTCTTAAAGACATGGAGACAGGATAGATACATATACTATAAATACTAAAATTAACAATGTTGAGTGGTTACTACACTGGAGGTCACTAGAAGAGTGGGGTCTGGGTATCTGCCTTCCCTAGAACACACGGTGACACAGTTACAACACAACATATGGAATCAATCAGATAAGGCCTAGAAGGGAGAAAGTGAACTCGAGCTTGAAAACTAAGTTGGGAATTTAGCATATGGGGAAAAGTGGAAGGTGCAAAGCACTTTAACAAATCATGTAGCGAGTGGCGCATCTAGTAGTTGGGAGAATGGAGAGCCTGAGCTACAGCCATGGACCTGAGGCAGGCCGAGGAGGATTTCCTATAGGAGATAACCAGTACAAAATTACTATGTAGTCAAGTGGACATAAATGGTGTTAAGCCACAGATACGCATGAGTATAAGACATTTTAATGCCATTTCTAGATATAAAGTGGAGGAAGAACTACAGAGGAGAAAAGAGGTTGAGAAATGAGTTTATAAGCCACCGTGATATTTCTGCAAAGGGAGGAAATAGGAGTAGGAGAGAAATAATGCTTTTCTGCCTTTTATCTACCCACCTACTAGCTAACCCTTATCTTCTGTAATCTGCAGACTAAGACAAAGAGGCCCACAAAAGTAAAATCTCTTTGCTAACACACAATCAGCACACGTAGACCTAATACCTGCTCATCAGCTGCTCAATGCTAAAAACCATGCTGCTATTAGCTGAGTTATACAGGCTGGCACCGGCATCTGGCAGTGTGGCTGGGGAAGAGGGAGTGATTTTAAAAGTGTTTCAAAAGATACAGGACAGGGGACAGACTGAATGGGTAAAAAAGGAAAAGTGAGGGACAGCTTCCACATTCTCATTGTGAACAGAGCTTTGGGAGTGACCAGAGAGGTGAGTATAATTAAGGAATCCCACTTGTGCCTTTGCATGTGAGAGTATGGGTGTATAGGTAGGGACACCTCTAAATATTCATGACTGTGGTTTTGTGTGTATGGTGGTAGTTCAGTAACTATAAACACAATATTAAAACTCATGATGAAGAATGATATTTGAGAGAGAAAGCAAACTTGATATCATCCAGTTCCTATTAGTATGGAAATGCCTTCTCACTAGCTCAATAGTTGGTGAACATTAAGGAGAGTACAGACTGACTTGGCCAGATTCAAATAGAAATCTCATCCTAAGACAGCTTAGGTACTCAAATGATGCTACATCAGGATGGAAAACTGGTCACTTAAATTGGCCTACTCAATGCATTCCTATCTGTGACTGGCTTTCCCTTGGTCCTCTCTTCATAAAGAAGGGTATACAGGCCTTTGGAGATGTTGAGAGAGTGGCTGGGAATGTTACAGGTGGAATGCTGCCTCAAAGGAAGCTGTAGGAAATACCATTTAATTAAGAGTCTTTTCCAGGTTTGGAGTTTCCATGACAATCCCATTTACTGTGCTTTACTGGCTGATTCCCCAGGAGAAACAGGTGAGATGCACAGTGCCCTTCACCTAGTATATTTACCTATATCACACAGAGTTGGTGGTGGCTAACACTCTACAGTCCAGTACACCTGCATACCTTCCCTTTCACAGATCTAATCTAATCAACGTTAACACAGAAAAAAGTAGAACACAGACTCTATTTCCACTGAAGGATCTCTTTAGCCATATGCCTTTTACGGAGTATAACCAACCAATACCCATGGTCTCATTCCTGTTCTGTGGGCCACTGGAATCACTGCTTTTGATCCAAAATCTGTTCTCAGCAGTTGAAGTTACTATTGAAATTCTGCTAGGAAGGGTCTCAATCCCAAACACTGGGAGAGAGAAAAAAGGTGACAATGTGACTTGTTCTCTAAGTAAAATAAACTGAAATAGTTTCATCAGAACAGTTCACTTAGGTACTCAAACAAACTGTTCAGTAAAATATGCTTCTGCCTTCTACAAAGATCATTGGAAAAGTATATTTCATGCTGTTTATTTAAATAAACTGAAATTTTGCTAAAATTTAAATAATCTAAAATTAATTTATTTATTTGTGTGTGTGTGTGTGTGTGTGTGTGTGTGTGTGTTTGCATATGTGTGTACCATGTGCTTGTAGGTGCCCCGAGAACCCAGAAGAGGGCATTAGATCCCCTGGAACTGCAATTAAGGAGGTTGTGTGACCAACTCAGTTTGTGCATTAGGAACCACATCTGAATTTCTATAATTAAATAGAAAGACTTCTTAATTGCTGAGCCATACTATACTTTTGTGTATACTACACATATAATAACTGAGCCCATTTTAAGTGATATTACCATCTCATTTCCCTAGCAGAGAAGTGTCCTAGTTTACTATAAAATATAATGCAGTTTGTCCTTTCACCTACAGATGGCGCTACAGGTGAAAGGCCAATGCCAGTTTTTGTCTATTACAAGTAAAACAGCCATCAACTGTTGTGTGCAAGTCTGTGTGAAAAGTGGTTTTCGTTTGCTTTAGGCCACACTTAGGAGAAAATCTGGGTCGTGTTGAGTGTGTGTTTAATTTTTAAAAATATCATGAAGGTGTTTATAAAGTATCCATTTTACTATGCCTTCCCCACCTGTTTGGTGTCTCAGTTCACATTTGGGATTGTCAGAGCTTGAAATATCCTCCACTTGAATTTGTTCCTAGCCCACATACAGGGACTTTGTAGGAATTGGCTTCTCTAAGACCACAGACATGGAACATATTTTCAGTTGATTATTACTTTCTTCAGAAAAGTATGTTAAATCCTTTTGCCCATTTTTAAATTGTGCCCCCTTTATTTTTACTGAGACATAAAAATGCTTTCCATAGTTTAGCTACATACATTTTTAGATACATGCACGTGTATGTAGATGCATAGCTTGGTATTTTATTTTTCGATGGTTTCTTCTGGAAAAGAGACTTTAGAATTTTCTGCTTTCCTTTTTTGAAGGACAGGGTTTTCTTACACAACTGAGGCTGATAAAATTTTTTTTGTTGTTTCATTCCCCATACCCCATATCCCAGGACTACAGTCTTAAAGTGCCAACTTTTCAGAATGTTGATGAAATGGAATTCATCCTTTTTCTTTGTAGATTTTTTAGTATATCATACATTAAATCTTTTACTGCCCTGAATTCGTAAACACTTTCTGAAGTTTTTATTTCATAAAAACTTTATAATTTTTGCTTTTATATCTGTTTTTTGATCATATATATATGACGTAATTAAAAATAAAAAAAATCACTGAACAAGATAAAAGAACACCTACATCAAGAGATAGATATATCACATTCATGTTTGGAAGTCCTTTTAATATATCAATTCTTGTCATTTTGACTTATATGAGTAATTCTCTGGGCTCTTCTAGAATGTAAAAGGATACAAAACAGTCCAACCAATTTTGACAATAATAACAGAGTTGGAGGATGTTTTGTCTTCAGCCTCTATTTCCACTAAAAATAAATTGGGACAAGAAGATGCTATACTTCTCAGGCTGTTATTAAACTTGTAACATTGTTGCCTTAGTCTCTAAAGTAGTGGGAACAGCCACCACATTCACTTTCTAGAGGATGTTAATTGCCTGAAACCGAGATTTCCTGTAAGGCCCAGACAGCTGTGGCAGAGAGTATTGACTTGCACAGACAGGTAAAAGTTTCAAACTTGGCAGGTGTTGGTGACAAAATATCTTTAATCCCAGCACTTGGCAGAAAAAGGCAGGTATATCTCATGAGTTTGAGACCAACTTGACCTTCATAATGAGTTCCATATAGGCAAGGGCTACACAGTTGGACCCTGTTTCAAACAATTGAAAACCCAACAAAACAAAAACAAATTGGAACTGGAGAGATGTTTTAGGGGTTAATGGCTGCTCTTCCAAGAGGACCTATATTCCATTCCTCGTACATAGACAGCAGCAGACAACTGTTTCCAGCTTTGGTTACAGGAGATTGATGCCCTCTCCTGGCCTCTGAGGCACTAGGCATACATGTGGTACACATACATATAAACACATAAATCATAGAAAATAAATAAATCTTTTGGAAAAGTCTCAAATTTAATTATGTAATTCTTTTCTCCAGAAGGGCATTTTTGTATCTTTTATGAGATTAATGTGTTTTTTTCTCAAATCTGTTTATTTCCTAAATATAGTGTATGGTCATGAAAACAGACTAGGCAAAGGATTGGCAACAGATTTTATAGTTTATCAGTAGATAATTAGTGCTTTTTTATATTAAACAAACATAAAAAAATCACACTCTTTTCTTTTAGTTTTTCTATGTATTAAGATTTTTTTCATATAATATATTTTGATTATATTTGTCCTTTCCACAACTCTTTCTAGATCCTCTGCACATCTGTACCCAGCCAACTTAGCAAACCAAAACACAGGAAAAATACATAATTGATTTTATGTTGACCAACTATTCCTGAGCATGAGTCCTGCCTTGGATAGTGTATAAGACACCCTATGACTTTACTGCAGTGGTTTTCCTCTCCTAGCCAATATCAACTGCAAATAATTTCTTGGTTAGGGGTAGGACTTTTGTGGCCACTTTCTGGTCTTTGTGCTGGGATTCTGTATGGCTTGAACTTCTATAAATCCATGTGTGCTGTCACAGTCTTGTGAGTTCATTTGTGCATGAGGCTGACTGTGCCTGGGAGATACTGCTTCCCAAGAGTCGTCCACTGCCTCTGGTTCTTTCTGTCTTCTCTTCTGCATACATTTTGTAACTTGAGGGGAATGGTTTGATAAAGACATCTCATTTAGTACTGAGTGATTAAAATCCTCCCACTTTCTGTACACTGTCTAGTTGTTGGTCTGTATGTTAATAACCATTTATTCCAAGAAGGCTCTTTGATCAAAACTGAGTAATGCGCTGATCTATGAGTACAGCAAAATGTAACGAAAAGTCATTTTACCGCTATGGCCCTTTAGCAGAATATGGTTGTAGGTCTTTTCCTAGGGTCCATGACCCATCTAGTCTCAGGTCCTTGGTCACTTTAGCAGTGTAGGGTCCTACCTCATGAAGTGGGACTTAAATTCAATCAGAAAGTTGTTGGTTACTCCTATAACATTTGTGCCACTACTGCCAATTATATCATGCAGGCAGGTCACTGGTGTAGCTTGTAGAGTTTGTAGTTGAAAAATATTGATGGTTACTTCTCTTCTGGTGGCATGTAAAGTACCTTCCAGCACCAGGGACATTAATCAGGAGGGTAAAACTTCCACTTGGACATCATCTTGATAGCTTCATGTTCAATGACATAAGTAGGTGTGTTCAGCAATATCATACTATTTTTCTAGTGGTGGAAAAATGCCAAATCAGTTTGTAACTTATATTCACTAAAACTGAGAAGCATTTTGTTATGATGATGTCATTTTCATGGGTCACCCCAGAAAGCTATGAATCCCACATCCTGCTGAGTACATCATGAAAGTTTATGTCTGATGGCAACTAGAAAAAAAAAAAAAAAGATTTGAAAGGGTCCAGTCCCTATCATATGAGTTCAGTCTTACTTTTTATTCCTACCATTAATTGTGCCTAAAGTATTTTAAATAAATTATGTGGCCCTAAATTATAAGCTCTTTTTGTAATGGTATTCTTTATTAATAAATATAACTTATCTACTAAAGTGAAATAAAATATTCATAGTAGATTAATATATTTTTTGTTAAAATTGATATAGGATATCTGATTTGAGTCATTATGTTATAATGGAAAATATGAATGTAGCAGAGAATAAAACATAGTATTTTCTTGAAGGCCTAAATTGTAGGGGAGAATGCTCTTGAAGTCCACATGTGGGCCCATTTGCTCATGTGATTAGTATGAACAAATTAAAGTCCAGAGCCCATTAGGCTATATAGTTCTTATTTCAAAAGCAACACACAGGGAGCTAGAGAAATGGCTCAGCAGCTAAGAGCATAGACTGTTCTTCCTGAGTACCTGAGTTCGATTCCCAGCATCCACATGGCAGCTAACAATTGACTGTAATTCCAAGATCAGAAGCAACAGGGAACGAGGATATCAGCCATCATGATGATGATGATGCCTGTTAATTTCTACACTAGCGCACATACTGAGACCCTGGTTTTCTCTGCCTTATAGAGTTTAGTATAAATAGGGATGGATTGGGACAGTGGAGCTGCATGGCAACAATAATTGCCAATTTCTACGCATTTTCATCTTGAAATGCAGAAGACACTAAAAATTTTTTTTTAATACTCACAAGCTAACATCAACAATGGCTAATAAATGCTAGTCACAGTTGCACTCATGAAATATAACATACTTAAGTGTTAGGATACTTTTTGAGATGACTAGAAGATGATAGAGCTGTCAGTAAAATTTTCTACTATCACATAATCATTCTAATTCTATCTTTCTGCAGGGAACAAAGGTGGGTTGACTAGCAGAAGGGGCCACAGTGAATCCTTTCCACAGGTAGAGCAGATCTACTGCGCCTTTTTGATGGAGTCCTCACCTCAGTGACCAGATCATTTTATCATTTTTCTCAGCAGTTTCTTCAGCATTTTATCTCCTGAGGATTCAGCATTTGTTTACCCTTTGAAAAAACCTCCTCAGTACAGAAATATGACCTAAGAGTGAGTAAGGTCTCCAGACTTGTTTCACATCTGCCCAGGTTTCCCTCGTTCCATGGCGTCTTTATTTTAAAATTGTTGACACTCTGTGATCTAATCTCACCACTTACAGGCTACATCATCATCTAAAATGTGCTTCAAATGTCACCTTCTATAGAACACCAGTCCATCATCTTTATCTTTCCTCCCTTTTCTCACCTCATAATTCTCAATTCCTTCTTTCCTTTTCTAAAATGTTACAATATTTCCCTTCTGTAAATTGCCAGTTGTTATGGTGAAGTGTGTGTGTGTGTGTTTGAACTTGACATTAAGCCAAGATCTCAACTGAGAGAAAATGCCTGCAGACAACTGTGTAGGGCATTTTCTTGATAAGAACGCTGTTTGCTGGCTTAATCCCTGTGGGAAGGCCCAGCCCTCTGTGGGTGGTGTCTTCCTTGCACAGGTGATAGAAGAAAGCAGGGCTGAGCAAACCTAAGGAATTAAGCCAGCAAGCAGCATTCTTCCATGGCCTCTGTACTGGTGTCTCCCTCTTGTTTCTTGTCCGGCTTGAGTCTTGTCCTGACTTCCCTCAGTGATGTGCTTTAGGACAACACAAAGTTTTCCTCCCTGTGTAGCTTTTGGTCACAGTCATGCTCTTTATTCCAGCAACAGAAAGCAAAGCAGCGCAGCTGTTTACAATTTTGGATATTTTTCATTGGGCTGTTCATGAAGGCCTTCTTCCCATCCCCAAAGCATATATAACTTCTCTCTTCATCAAATTACTATAGACATTTTAACAGGCAATCACGTTAATTCAGTGTGTGCTAAGGATAATCATGGAGTTGTCTAATATCAATCACTAGTTTTGGAGTTAAGCTTACAATACAAACTGTTCATTTACTTATGTACCTCCTGGGGATCTCGGTCAATGTTGGTTATTGCAAAGAATTTAAATCAATATGCATGGAAGAAAGTCATCATTTCTGAAAGGTATTTAAAAATAACAAGACAGCAATTTTTAAGAAAGGAGTTTGACATTTCTACCAGATAATGTTTTCAATAGCAGGAGTTGAAAGGTACATTATTACTTGATTTATACAAAGTATGTTTTGCTGATGTCAAGGGAAGAAATAAATTAAATATAACTTATAAAAAAGAAAAAACTAAATATGAGGACTGGAAATATGCCTCAATGATTAAGAGTGTTTTATTGTTCTTCCAGACAACTGAAGTCCGGGTTCCTGATACCCACATCAGACAACTCCCAACTGCCTGTAAGTTCAAGCTCAGGGCATCTGATGGCCTCTGTGGGCACCTGCACATATCTCTTCTCTCTCTTCTCTTCTCCTCTCCTCTCCTCTCCTCTCCTCTTCTCCTCTCCTCTTCTCTTCTCTTTTCCTCTCCTCTCCTCTCTCTCTCTCTCTCTCTCTCTCTCTCTCTCTCTCTCTCTCTCACACACACACACACACATACACACACGTCTTTGTTTTTGAGAGCTCCCACAGTAGCAGGCTATTATATACTTTTATAAGTGACCTTTAGCCCCTCCCCTTAGCCCCTCTTCTACTCCTCCGAACACCCCCCCCATCCTCCTATCCTAGCTTCTCCTTCATCTCTCCACAACACCATATCCTATATCCTCTTCCTCGGGAGATCTCCTCTAAGAATTGAAACTACAACCCATGTTCATTGATTAAAGAATCATATTTCCATTTTCTCATACTATGTATATTCAGTGCAGTCCTTATTGGTATTTCACACTGAAAATAAAGTAGTTCTAGCTTTTAATGGAACCCCTCCAAATAATCCAAGTTACAAAGAATCTTGAGAGGAAGGATAAAGAGATTCTACATGCTGACTGCAAAGTTTTAGTAAATAATAATAATATAATAATAATAATAATACCAGTGACATCAAATCAAAACAGACACAGAGGTCAAGGAGAGGAGAATAGAAAAGTCTAGATAGCAGCCCCCTCAGGCATCTTCCCTGAGGATACTGAGAATTAAGTATTGCAAAAAAAAGATTTTTCAATATCTTTTCAATAAAATTTCAATAAATTTTCTGAGGAATTGCATAGCCATATTTGTAAGAATGAAAGCAGACCCTTATCTCAACATCTACAAAAGTCAACTGAGCATTATTAAGGACTTAGGTCTAAGATCTCAAACTATGAAGCTATCAGAAGTAAGCATGGGGAAGCACTTCAGGACAGGAGAGTGGGCAAGGGGGTTTAGGATAAGGTCCCCAACATACAGGAACCAGAAGTGAAACTGAACAGTGGTGTGCCATCACACTGAAGAGCTTCAGCAAAGCAATGAGGCAATTTTGCTGGGTATGTGGTGGCACACACTTTTAATCGAAGCATTTGCAAGGTAGAAGCAAGGTGAAGCTGTGTCCTGTTTCAGGACAGCCAGGTCTATGTAGAGAGACCCTATCTCAAAATAAATAAAAATAAAATAAATGTTTAAATTATTCCTTTGTCCATTTTAATAATAAATGGTAGGTAGTAGAGTTCCTCAAAAGCTCACAGATTGAGGAGTGAGGCTTTCAGGTCCCAGAGTTGGTTTAGTGTCTCTCTTAGTTCTATGAGTTATTTTCCTTGTTACCCTGATTAACAAGGACCAACTTATCAAAGAAAGGAGGTGTTTGCTTTTGGTCTTACAATCTGAGAGGATCTAGTCTATTGTGATGGGAAAGAAGCGGGCTCACCATGATTCAATGCCTTTTAGGTATCAATCAGGCAAGCTATCTGTTACAAGAGAATTTTGTTTATGACTAGCAAAGATTTGAACTACTCCAATTTGAGTGACATCTGCATATAATTAAAGCATATAATAATGTGTTCACAAAGTATCCTAGAATTCAGGCTATCAGGTAACACCGAGAAGTTACAACTTCAAGAAGGGTTCAATAGTGTTGGGCTCTTGATTATATACTCCCCAGACTTGGTGTTTCTTCAGAACTCTTTTCAGTTGTCACAAAGGCATCCCCCCTCAACATCATTACAAGTCACCCAATCCAGGCATCTGCCTTCAAGCAAGCTTGCTATTAAATCTCCCCTAGACAAATGGTTCTTTGCTGTTTGAGAAATTCCCCCAGGGAAGGAGTTTCCAGAGGTTCTCACAATAATTAACTTCCATATCGCTCAATCATCCCAGGACTCTCCCAAGAATCACAGGTGGCAAAGAGGAAACTCTTTATCTCTCCCTAAGGAGTTGGAAATTGTCCAAATTATCCATGGGGTAACTGCTAAAGTGTACAGGAACTCCACAGCTGTTTGGAGCTTCAAAAATACCCACTTAAGTAGAGGTATTCAGTGTTCCTAGCCTACAAAATACCAGTCAGCAATGAACTGGACCAGTTTTTCTAATGTCCTATCAAGAATTTGTATGTTGAGAATAAATTTCAAGTGGTAACTTTAAAAGGTTTAAAAATACATATAAAACATACCTGGAAAGTTAAAAATAACTTGGAAACAAATTGTTAAATAATGTTCAGATGGAAAAATGAATTCTAAAACATTTTAATAAGTAAAATAATATTATAACCCATGGGTCATAACTTAGACACACAGACAAGATTTAAAATTGTAAAGAACAGACATGACAACATCAGCATGCTAACACAGTTGTAAACTTTAATACAGTGTGTGATAGTTGAAACAAGCAGTCCTCCAACATAGCAAAAATGAAAGCTTTCAATACTCTGATCATCAATGAAGATGTCAAAAAACTGGCCTTTGATGCAGGCTGTAGGTGTTTGGATTCAGGAATAGGCAAGGTCGAGGTAATCCTGCCACATTAACACTGATAACTGAAAAATGGAAACAAATGCAGAAGGTACAACAGCAAACAAGTTATCAAAAAATAATAAAATTTATAAATTCAAAGAAAGAAAGAAATAGTATTTTAAGAGAGCAAGATTAATTTGAAAATTGATTTCAGGGGCTGTGGAGAAGGCTCAGTGGGTAAAAAGTATTGTTCTTTAAAAGCCAGGCTTGACTGTGCCTATAACCGTAGCACTGGGAGGCAGAGATGGGTGGGTGGGGGGATGGGACTCAGAAGAGCTCACTGGGAGGCTATCTAATCCAGAACATGAGCTTGTTCCAGAGGAACCCTGCCTGAGACAGAAGAAGTCTCTCTAAGACCTGCACACTCACACCCATGTGCTTATTCTCATGGCACACCAACAAAAGGAGAAAGTGATTTCCATATAGATTTATGGGGCAACATGCAGATTGCAAATTATTTTTCAGAAATGTCATAGATTCCTTCTGAGGTTTTACTGAAGCATGGTAGTAGCATTTACACATATGTGTAAATATTTAGAACATGTGACACACACATACATACACATTCTTTTTTTTTTAACACTATTTATTTATTTATTTGCCTTGGTGTTTTGCCTGGAACTGAAACTACAGACAGTTGTTAGCTGCCATGTGGGTGCTGGGAATCGAACCCAGGTCCTCTGGAAGAGCAGACGGTGCTCTTAACCACTGAGCCATCTCTCCAGCCCCTACACATTCTTACTTGCTTTTTTTGGTGAAGGAAAACAAAAATTTCCTAAGATATACTGTAAACTCTTGACTCCAAACCCATTTTCCAACACAGCAACACAGGAGTGGTTCCTTATAAATCATACTCACTCATCGTCACAAATGAGCTTGGGATGCAGAGTTGGGCTACTGCCCAGGAAATCAGCCAAAGTGTAACATTCTGGGGCCAAGACCTCAGACCCAACCATTTCCAAGCCCTTACCAAAGTGCTCCTTGTCTACCTCTTCTCTCACCCAAGCAAGGGAAGAGTCGGATCTTTAAAGCAAAACACAAAGGGAAAGGACCAAAATGTCGAGAGCCCACATCACCGGGAGTTCAGCTTAGAGAAGATTGTAATTTAGATTCTCCAGCTTGGTCTGTGCACCAACATTCTAGAGCATGTGCTGTCTCCTTACTTTGTGACAATGTCATCTGATTCTTAGGATTTTGTTAATGGCCAAGTCTTGCTTGATATAATGTCATGTTTGGTTGGCCTGAAAATGGAAATGAAATCATGGCAGCTCTGGAAAGAGCGGCTTCTGAAAGGTAAATCAAACTCATTGTTAAGCGTGACTCACTCCTCACTAATCCCCATTCTGGATCTGAAAACAACTTCATTCATTTCTGAACTTCATCTGACCCAGTTCCCATTGCTGGAGAGAAACACTGCAATTAGGGAGCCATGTTTGTTTCCTCATGTAAAAGAAGCTGAGCTGTGATGTACATACACCCCTTCTGAGTACCAGCCATACATCCCTAAATTCCTCTAGGCCTGCACCAGACTAGAGCTTTCTACTGCTCAGTTCTAGAAACCAACTTAAAGGCTCTCAGGAAACAAAACTGTCTGAGAAGAAAGGATGGGGTAGGTAGGCAAGCTTTCCTCCTAGCCCGCTTTTCATTATCTGTCCAGACTTTTTAACGTGTTTACCTTCTCTCCATCTTTACTTACCCAGTTCATTCTCAGACTCAGCACTTCTTTGTTAATAGAGAAGGGTGGTTGGGTGTGTGTGGGGTGACAGTAGTGTAGGAAAAAGGAATGGATGAGGAAGCCTGGACCATTTAGTGAGGAACAGGAGGAGATTGAGAAATGCTGAGGGAAAAGTGCAGTAAGGCTTCTGTCACAGTTTTATCATTTCCAATGCTTTACTAAGAAGATCCACTTTACAAAAGATCAATTTGTTCTAACTATGGCAGGGCCTTTATGTTGAGTTAGAACGTTGTTTTTCACAGCTGAAGCATCATTAAAACTTGTCATCAAATTTGAAGTTTTCCTTTATTTCAAGATTAGTGTTTGCAGCATGAATTCAGCTCTTTAACAAACAAGACTTACAGAGACTCTTACATGTCCTCAAAGACCAAGCTGGCCTTGCTTATCTCTAGGTCACTCAGGTATTCACTGTGGTATTTTCCATAGCAGACACATAAAGCCCCAAGAGATGACCTTGTCTTACTGCTTGAAATTTAGGTTATGTTCCTAGGGATCTGGCAGATGTGATGAGGATCTTAGGGAGGGGGAGTAGCTGAGTTGATCCAAGTGGACCCAATCTAATTCCTTAAAAACTGCAGTCTTCTCAAGATGTCCTTAGTGGAAAGTGACTAGGGAAAAATGATCAGAAATGCTATGCTGGGGACTGTGAGAAGCCTCCAGGGAAAAGAAAGGGCAAAAAGGGTTACCCACTCAGGATGATGAAAACATGTGGCCTTACTTTCAGAATTCCATACTTGTATACAGTGCAATACGAAAGAAGAAAGTTTTTCTTTTAGGTGGGGGGACCTAGGTTATAGATGTTAAGATGATACATTTAGTCATATGTTCTTATCAATTATTTAGGTATCATCTTTCATGTTTCTCCAGCACATGCTCCTTTTCATCTTGGAAAATATATTTCATGTGTCCCATTGGATGCTCCTATCCACAGCTAGTACAGAACCATATGATTCAGTGGGTTATTACTCACTGAGATCATAACTTTTGCAATTTAAGGTAAGACAGAAAAAAAGAGCATGAGTTCTTCATATTTTTATGGATACTAAGACTTGTTTTTCTGCAGAGTTTAGCAGCCTCAGCATTTGGGGTTTTCCCTTTCCCCTATTAACAAGAGCAGTTTCATCTTGCACTTAAAGGAAGCACCTGCCAGCCTATTTGGTGTGTCTGAATTAGCAGCACCTCTGGTTTGGCTCAGCAGCCACCACTAAATAGAATAAGGGACACTGAACATACACCAACAGTGCAACAGTCTGTCTGGTGTCAAGGATGCTGACAAGTGGCTAAGCAACAGGTGTCATGTGAGGTGTGGGAGGGCACAAGGGAGGGCTCATGGCCCGATATGATGAAGAAAGACAACATAAAACTTCATTACAGGGTCTGGAGAGATGGCTCAACAGTTAGGAGCACTGACTGCTCTTCCAGAGGACCTGGGTTCAATTCCCAGCATCCACATGGCAACTCACAACTGTCCCTAACTTTGAGATCTGACACTCTGACAGACATGCAGGCAAAACACCAATGCACATAATATAATAAAAATATTTTAAAAAGACTGCATTACAGTCCCCAGAATGACATGTAATTCAAAATTTATGACATGTTTATTTCTAGACCTTTTCATTTTATATATGTAGGCCATGGCATAGTCTAGGTAAGTGAAACTGTATTAAATAAAACTGAATAAATGGGGACTGTTGTATCAAGGTATGTCTTGGGATAGTTTATTCAATTCATGACTACTACACACTTCATAAATAAACAATACAAAAGGAAAGCAATAATTCCACATGAAATGATAAGATCAAGTTTTAGTTCTGTGCTCTCACACTGAGGCTGTAGCTGAAGCTATTCTCTTTAGTATCATTTTAAAAACAAAATAAACAACAACGAAAACATTTGGAGGTGGCTTCTAAGGTCTTTTCCACTGTAAACACAGACAAAGTCTTTGGTAGACAGCTGGACTGAGGCAAACAGAAGCAAAAACAACACAGAAGCAAGACAACTAACCAAGGGCTTTGTGACAGTTTGCCTAGTTGTCACACTTGGAAGTCGCATCAAATCTAGATGTATATACATTCACACTTCTAGAGACTGGGTGATCCTCCTGGGCTGTTTGGGTGCAATCTTCACACAATGGCATGCTCACAGCACTGCTGACATGCACAAAACCCAAGGGCAGGAGAGCATGACTGACTTGATCTGAATTGCTGCTACCTAGGCACTTTTCTGTTTTCAAGTATGAGAAAAAGATAGCATTGTTCCTTCCACCTGGCCAGCCCTCCACCCTCAGGAGGGGCTTTATAAAGGCATCTTGGCCATCAGCAGTGCTATGGTTGTGCCCTCCTTTACCAACCACTCCTCTTGTGGTACCAACTGTCGCATCACTAGACCCAGACTGCCCTTTCATGTCCCTACCCGACTCATCACTGCATTAGTGCCTGTGACATCTGTCACCACCAGAACAGGTGACACTGCCCTCCACCTTCTGTGCTTTCCTGCCTCTCTCCGAGTTCTTCATTATGTCATGCCTCTCTTCACCATTCTTTTGGGGGGAGGATGTTCCTATTTCCTTAGTTAGCTCACGTATCACCCCTTAACCTATCAATGTTTTCCATGTCCCAAGACATTCTTAAACCACATGTATAGTTACTTTATCATATTCATCTGTTTCACAGGGGAAGAATTAGTAAAGGTTTTTTTTTCCTTGTCTAATCTGTGATAGTTCATATGTTTCTTGAGGGCAAAGACTTCCAAATTTATTTATCTTCTCTGTACTCTAGATATTCTGTCTAGCAACTCTAACTCACTCCATATAAACTGTGCTGGACAAATGGTAGGTTTTTCCATAAACATTCACTGAAGCACACCACATAACCTCCTAATCTCCTGTGTCATTACCAAACATACTGACTCACTAAAAAAGAGAATTGGCAATCTAGGAGATTAATTCTGTTAGGTTTCGCTATCTCTGTTATTTGTTCAGTTATCAAAGGAACAGAAATTGAAAACAGACACACAAAAAGCTGTGCAGCCCACAGACCTACCACTATGAGAATGTGCTGATAAGCTGTGGCTAGTGAGCAGGTGAATATTGGCATGAAAGTGGGAACACATCCTCCCTTTCTAACTAATCTGTCATGGGATCCCAGGCAAATTAAACTCCCCTGTCTGCTGGTTTATGTTCCACAACAACCATGAAGGAAGGCATAATGCATTTCGGAAATATGGTTTTGCAAAATAAGAAGGAAAATTGACAACTGGTGAAAGTAAGAGAAGCAGGGTTCCATATACTGATGTGTCACAGAGGACTTCTGAAAGCCATCACCAATGTGCTTCTGGCCTTCGGTCTATGATGTGACAAGACAAAGCTCCATCAGTAATTTTCAACTTAGTTTTTAATTCCACTATGCATACAGAGTCAGTTAAATTTTGTCTCTGGGTATGGTTGTACAAATATATAAATGCACACAGTTTTGTTGCATGAAAAAGTTGTTCTCTTGGGTGACACCAAGAAACTCAGGATGTTCCCAGTTCAAATACTCTTGGTTTTATATTCCTTATGTAAATAGTGTCACAGAAGGTACAGCAGTGTTAGGTAGGATCTAGTTTGTTCAAGGCCACTGTGGCAGAGGAGAGACTCAATCCTTGACCAAGATTTTGCACTTTGGGTCTCTGATATGCTACATGAGGAGAGACCCCACACTAGATTCAAGAAGCCTCAGTTTTAGAGGTGTCTTGAAAACACTGACTTCCTCATTGCTTTCAGGTTTCTCTGAAAATCTACTATAAAGTTGCCCCCTGGGCCACACACATAGGCTCAGAAGAGCTACAAAAGCAGCCAAACACCTTTGGAAATGACAATGGCACTTTGTCATGTCAAATTGGATTTTTTTGTGTGTGACTCCTTCATTAAACCTCTAGCTTTTAGAAAAGCAAGTATAAGTGTGTGAGGGATTTTCTTACCCTTTCTCTCTTTTTGTCCCCACCCCCATAGATTATGTTGGCAACTTAGATTACTACATAGAGTTAAATGTAATTGCTTATATTGTATATGTTCCTGTTTCAAGGGAAGCAAATAATTTATAAGACAACAGAAACAACAACAAAGCAGAACCAATACTGGACATAGCAGATCTCACCACTGTGACCTTCAGGGGACTACCACTCTGGTTCACCCTCATCTATTTTGCCCACTATCATCCTTTTCTTGCTTGTTTCCTAAGAAACTCTACAAGGGTGGTTCTCAACCTTGGGGTCATGGCCCCTCTCACAGTGGTTGCCTGAGAACTGTTAGAAAACACATTTACATTACAATTTATAATCAGAGCAAAATTACAGTTATGAAGGAGCAATGGAAATAATTTGATGGTTGGGTGTCACCAGAACATGAAGAACGATATTAAAGGGTCACAGCATCAGGAGGGTTTACAATCTCTCAATGTTTATTTATTCATGTGCTATCTTTCTCTCCTACCTAGAATGCAAGCTTCATAGCAGAAGGATTCTGTCTGCTTTACAATGTATAATTCTGTCTGCTTGTAACAATGTATAATGATGTGAGCACACACACATACTCAGTAAGTGCACTATTTCCCAAAAGGGAAGATCTCAGTGGGATAATGGCTAGACCATTACAAGACTTCTGTTTTCTCAACTTTCTTAATGACATCATTTCCCTCCTAAGATAGAAGCTTAGGACTAAGCCTTAACCTGTCCCATCTCGGTGTCCAGATGCCTTCTCTGGTTCCTCAAAATTGTTAAAATGTGACTGCCTTGGTTAGATTAGTGCAAATGAAACACTCCCATCTCCAAGCCTCCACTCTCTCCTGCTCAACAGCTCTCTCCACACGAGGATCCAGAATGATCCCTATACAGTCTCTTGGCCTTCGCTTATTTAAACCCTCATCAGTGCGCAGAACTGTAAATGGAACAGGAAAAAAAAAAAAAAACCCACAAAAGCAGACTTTTGACCTAGATACTGCTTAGTCTCTTAGCCTCATTTCTCATTTCCAGCATCTTTCTGTATTCATACTGCATCTTCTGTAATTCTGCTGGTCCCCTTCTTTCTTCCTACTGAATTCTTGGGAATGTCCTTACAATCATGGGTTACCTGGAAAATTTTATTATTTACTTCCAACATCATCTAGACCAGCTAAATCTTTCCTGCTCTTTCAATCCCACTAAAAAGTTCTTTTCACAGGATCAACAAACTCCACTAATGTATTCGCCACACAAGGTTGTTGGTTGGTTTTTTTTTGGTTGGCATTTCTGTTGTCAATCCTTACACCAATGGTTAGGGAAAATGCTTCCCATATGGTAGATATACAACAACCATTCAATGAATAAATGAACAAAGAACACTTAGGCCTCTGAACCAGAAACCACTGTCCTTCCTTCCTACTTAAAGCACACTTTAGAAATCATATCAGAGTTTTCCTAGGCTTACCTATACACATCCTGTGATCTGTATAGGGTTCTCTTCCCTTCAAAATTACTTCAATGCTGAGGCCATTTCTTTCATGGGCATCTTCTTATGTTACCTCCAATAAAAAGTCCATCTTGAGCCCAGTTCCCCAGAAAGAATGCAGGCAGTTTGAAAAGCCACTGGCAGGACATACCTGGTACTTCCTAGAAATGCCAAGACTCAGAAACAACTGTATCTCCATGGCATCTGTCACCAGAGATACAGAGGATCCAGGAGAGTGGGATGTGAGGGAATTTGTTCCCAGGATTGCTTTAGAGGCACAAGCAAAGTTTTCTTTAGAAGCAAAGTGTCACAACAGCTGTCTGAAGACACCACACATCCCAAATCAGGAGTGGGAACCAAGCTGAATAATCAGTTAATCAGTGTCTGGCTTCCTGAACCACCTTCATGAAACAAAATGCCCAAATTCACAGATACATTGACACTCCTGCTGATGACCTAAAATAGCATCAACTTCCGACTCAGCGAGCCAATTGCAAGCTATTCAATTGAACTACTTTGCCTAAGGACATGTCAACAGGGTAGCCTTCTTTTTCAAGATGAATTCCTTCCTTTTGTTTTCTCTTCTCCAGTTTGCCAGTGAAGTGGATTATCTTTTCTAAGGCTCCCTAGCCTGGATGGGATGCTACAAATCAAGTTATTGCCATTTATGAAAGAGGATAGCTCTGGGCTGAGACAGTATGTACAGTTTCTGAGCATGGAAAATGCTAAAACCACAAATAACCAGATCCAGTTAAGCCCAGGATGAGAAGAAGAATAGGGATGTACATCTCCGGTGCCATTCACAAGAAGAATCCCAATACTGACTATTGATTTGGTGTGTCGCTAGCCCAGCTGCACACTATTGTAGCTGAACTAACAACTCCTTGTCTCTGCAGATACCTAGTATAGTGCAACAGAGTAATGGCAGTCTGCATTCCCACCTACTAATTGGTCACTGGTGGGACCATTCAATGACAGAAGTTCAAAGCATTCTAAGAAATATTCTCCAGTAAAAACAGAGGAAGAACCAGGTTAGAGGGTTAGCACAGAAACTGTGGTTTACTCTGCCTAGCCTCTCTTCTGTCCACTGTGGTCATAGTCTCAGTATATGCAGGGGTCAAAAGTCAGACTGTGGTTCAAACTGCAACTATAATTGCAACACTTTAGGAAACTTCTTTAGCTTTCTTATGCCTCTGCATTATCATCTATAAAAGAAGAGCACCAAAAGGTCATAGTAAGATATATTGAGTGACACATATGAAGCTGCCAAATAGAGTGATTATATGCTCACTGTATGCTAGTCACATTTTAACCAGGCTAATAGTGGAGGCTTTCAGAGTCAAACCAATCCAGAGAACCTGTGCTGCAGGCAAAAGATCTTACTGAGTAACACAGGGACTTCTTAAACAAAACAAACAAATAATCCCCCTTCCCAACTGCAGTTCTAGGCCTCATCTTGTTCTTTGAAGAAGAAAGAAACAGCAACATAAAGATTTGCCATCTTTACTGGGGAATCTTACAATACAATAGGTAGCACACACAGGCATTAAAAACAGACACACATTAAGAAGTGTGAGCTATGGCAATGGTAATTGTAAATGAAAAAAAAAAACAATTAGAAAAGTTTTTTTTAAAGTGCTTTTCAATTAATAAATAATATTTTTTTATCAGTTTCATTCACAGGCTAATTGATTAGATTAAAAATCTGGATCCTAGCAAAAAGGACAAAGTCTGTTTTACTCTGAATAGTTCCCGCAATGAACTCAAGAAAGCTATGCCTTGGGAAGCAGGTTCTGATGATCTACACCCTGTCCTGAATACCTGGCAAGCTGATATGGGGACCATACATTGAGTACACAGCCAACTTTCTGTCCCCTCAGTGCTCAGTTGAGATTAAAGGTGGATTTCTGAAAGGTTTAGGCAACATTTGCTGCTAGGAACAGAACCCAGTGATTGGCATGCTTGAATGAGGGACATAAAAGGCCCTTTCATCAGAGTATTGACGAAGAAAAAATTAACTAGATTTTTGTATGACCCGCAATTCTCAGCTTGATAGAAATGTACTCTCTGTTCTGTTGGAAAACAGGCTGTATTGATTATGCTGACACAGGCAGTAGGGCGGGGTGGTATTACATTTGCTTTATTTTTTTCTTTACATCTTAGATAAGAAAGGAGGTTATGATTCATCCTGTGCCATCTGAGTCAAAATTCATTTTGTCTTTTTGTTCAATTAGTTTTCTGCATTCCACATTAAAAAGCAAGAGTAGTTTGCTCAGCAAATGAGAATATTGTGGTATATCTTGGGGTGTTGCTTTCTCACACAGAATGACTAAACCCCACGTCTTAGATCCTCTAATGACATTTCAATAACAAGATAGCACCACACAAAATCACAAAGCACTAATTCATGAAAATATCAGAGAGAATATCATATGCTCATCCTGAGTGACATAAATCAAACCAGATGCAGCCCTGGGAGGCGGTGCTCACATCTCTCGAGTTTTTGAGCCTTTTACTAATGGTTTAGAACACATTTACTTATTTAATTTGATTCTGGAAATAAGCACGCAAAATAGATTAGAGGTAATGATCTCCTTGTAAATAGGTAAAATAACTGAAGCTCAGGATTAAACAATCTGATGACAGAGCCTTTCCCTCACTTTGTCATTCTTCTGCTCTCTGTTTTGATTTTGGGACTGAGCCTAAAGCCTCATGTTTCCTAGGCGATGTGTCCTACCATCAGCCACATGCCCAGGCCTACTAACAACTCTCAGTCTTTCCCTAAATAAGCTAGGTTTTCTGGCAAAATAACTAAAGACTGCTAACACAATGGTTCTTTGTGACATATAAGAAAATATAGCACAAAAATCAAATGTCAGCTGTGCCACAGAGAAAAAGACACCGATTTAGGCTGAATTTCTTAACTCCAACTCAAGTGTTCATTCCACTGTGCCATCCATCAACTGATGACTTGTTCATTTTTATGACTGTGCTGTATCATCTACATTAAATATCAATGTCACACTGATGGTCAGCAATATTAGTATCTCTTATTTATGCCAAGTACCATTAGTAACACTGACCCCAGAAGCCCTTAGGCAGAGTAAGTGTATGGCATCGATGCTATGCTTTGTCATAGTCTACAATCTTAATCTGATTACTTGGCACTTGAACTTTCAATGCAGAGGCAGTGAATTTCCTCATAAACTCCAGGGAATTGGGTTAGCACCAAAGACAGCAGAAATGTCCTTGGAAATTGACTTGGAATACACTGGAACTCTGAAAAAATTTTATAAAAAAATGGCCATTTTCTAAGCCATCTACATTTTAGTAGTAGTGTACAGAGAACAAACTATGAAAAGTGTTTGAAGCCAAGGGATCATGAAGTTCTAAACAGATCATGTGGCTTAGTGTCCCAACACTGTAGAAAAAAACCTGGAGAAAAGAAATTGGCCTAGTACGTTGTTGTGGATCTGCTACACAGCAGGACAGCTTGAGGCCCTGAAGAAGACAACACTGGACACCAGCAGGACCACTACCACATTCTAAAGGCTCTAGTAAAGATAATCAATTTGTTTTCATCAAAAAAAATATATCTAACTTTACTTAAAGTTTGAGAGTCAGAGAAACAAATGAGGACTGAGGTCATGAGTTGTATGGTACTGAAGTGAACTGCTAATATTTTAAGGCATCCTGGGTGCTATTAGCCAGCATTTGGGATATGGTTCTGAGAGATAGTCAATTATAGATATTATTTACATATATTAACAATAAGGTTAATTAAAAGATAGCTGTATAAATAAAAACACATGGCAATGAATAGTTTATAAATATTACAAAATTATAAATATACTCTATGCAGAATGAATAATGGGAAATTCACAAGGTATATGCTCTCTGTAGAGTCTCTCCCAGTCTACCTTTGCCAAGATCATAAAAACAACCAGCAGAGGTTTAAAATCTATCCCCATGATTCTTGCTTATTGCATCTTCATAGTTTCCTTCGGGAAGACATTCCTGAACAGTGCTTCTGTTAGCTTGTACTGAAGTCTGACGAATGATATCCATTGCCAGGTAAGATTGGAGCCAGGAACAAGACAAATACAAATGAAAGGCTTGACAGAGACCCAAATGAGGGCTGAGATCATTGTTGTGCAGTATGAAGTAACTGTAGAAGAATTTAATACAATTTGACTGACATCAGTCAGCATCAGGGACAGAACTGAGACAATGTCATCAACTCAGACCTGTCTGCGGGACTTCATGTCTAATGGGACATTGGGTTCTTTCTGCTTGTTCTTGATATGCATTTGGCTGTTTTCTGTAGATTCTGCCAACATATCACACATCAGCATTTTCTACCCTGGGAATAAGTATTTATTCCCATGGACTTCTTTAGAATTTTATGTAGCATAGGTAATTCAGTACTGTGGCAAAATTTCATAAATTTGGTGGAAAAGAGTGGCTTTTCCTCAGTCAGTCGCAAACTTTGTTCTACATCAAAGCCTTTCTTTGGTCATTAATGTATCTAATTTCCATTATCTCCCATGGTACACAGTATAGTAGTGTTTAGTAAGCACCCAATAAATATTTGTAGATGAATGAACCTGCTTAATTAAAAGCACATCAGATGCCTACTAAGCATAACTCTACAGATGTTCAAACAATGGCTTTGCTGGCAAAAAATTAATTATGTCTTCCAACGATGCTGATGTCACTTCCCAAGTCTGCAAGGAGATAATCATCAGTGTGCTTTTAGAGAAAGTCAAGGGGAAATTTCAGGTTGTAGGGAGGAAGGGCAGAGTGCAGAGGAAATGCAGCCCTGTTCTCTGTGAAGCATGGCTGGGAGTTAAGGTCAGAAAATACATAATTAGCATTTGTGGCTTCAGGACTCAGCTCTTCCCTCTTCTCAATACAAAACAACAGATGATCTAAGAAGCAAGGCTTTCTTACGCCGCACACAATGTAAGGCCAGCTAGTGCTTTCTCTCTAAAATTCAAGTTTGCTTCCACAGTATGTTAAATTATGAGGTAGAAGCATCTTTTCCACTTTTTTTCATGCTTCTGATCAAGTAGATGTTGGTAAAAAGTCATCACATGAGCAGTTTATACTGCTTGCATCAAGTCCATATAAAGTGGTACTTGTGGATGGCGGCTCATGGCATTAGAGGGGATCACTTTAAGGACGTCCTTCCTAGAACAGTGGCTAGACAGAACATGTACACAAGGGTGCATGATATTTCTTTCAATTTGATAGCCTGTCTTCTGACCCAGTTCTTTTAGAACAGGAGGAAATTATAGAGGCAAGAATCTCTCCTGGGAACCAAAGGTTACAGAGAAAACACAGTGTAAAGTAAAATATGATATAGTATTGTACAAATGAAATCTCAACTATGCAACCTTTCTGTCTACCAATTTACTCCTGAATCTCATAGACGACATAGAGAAAGGAGATCAAGTCTAGTGATGTCAGTCCAATTTTAAGCTCATTGAATGTAGCAACTACATCTTACTCTACTCATATATTCCCCACAGTCCTTACTTGATTAAGAAAATAGAAATAAGAAAATCTGGGTTATAATTCATGGCTCTGTCACTAAGTGGCTTGTGACCCTGGGAAACTAATTTCATCTTCTTTCCAAATGAGCAGGTTCCTAGGCTTAGATACCTTCCATGGTTAACATTTTATGGTTCTAAAGGTAACAAATAGAAAAGTGAATGGAATATTCCCACTCTGTAGTGACTGTCACCCTCCTTTATTAGATGCCGGTCCTTTAAGCAGAGGAACAAAGATGGGGGCATTGCTGTGAACTAATCACCATGTCCTTACTCATAGTTACACACTAGTGAGGAAGATGGGCAAAAAAATTTAAAAGAATGGGTATATGAATAGAGAGAATTAAAAAAAAACAATTTGTGTATGTGCTTGAAAGTCAAGGTGCTCAGGACAATGTATATATAGTCATTATTTTTAAGGGCAAATAGTATTCTTGCCTAAGTATAGCAAAGGTGTGGTCAGGTGTTAGTTTTTAAAAATATCAACTACAGCTTACTTCTTTACCTTTGTATAGCTCCATTAGCCTTTCCATCATCAGATTGCTTTTTTTAAATTAGTTTTTGTGTGTGTTTTTATGTGCATGTGTATGTATGTACATGAATGTGTGTGTGTGTGTGTGTGTATGTACATACATGTGCAGTACACTCACAAAACCCAGTAGAGGATGTTGAGTGATTTCCTTTATCTGTCTCACTGTCTTACTCCCTTGAAATAAGATCTTTCATTGAAACTGGAACATGTTATTTTGGAGCAGGATGGAGGGCAGCAAACCACGGCAGTTCTTGCTGTCTCTCCCTTCATATACCCACCCAACCCTGGGGTTCCAGGCACATGTAGCTAAGACCAGACTTATACATGGATGCTAAGGATCCAAACTTAGATCCTCATGTTTACAAAACAATCACCAGTACCAACCTAGCTACCTCTCTAGCCTTCATTTCTATTCTTTATTCAGAAAATAAATGATATCTACAGTTTTCAAAATTCTCAGTTGTATGACCTTGAATGAATCATTTGTGCTTTAATTTTCTAGAAAATGAAAAATTATCTTACATAACTTCTATGACCACATTCTTTGTAAACCTTGGGTTCCAAATCAATGTTTAACCTCAAACTGGCTGGATTTACAAAAGAAAATAACATGTGCTAGGATAGAAGACATAAAACACTTAACGGTTATTTATTTAGTGCTGTAAACACATACCGCTCTGAGTAAATACTTCCCAATAAGTTATCACCATAAAGGAATGCATCTAATATATCTAACTAAAAACACCGTACTCTCATGACCCACGGCTACCTTAAAAAGAGAAAAAAAAGGAAACCAAAAACCCCAACTTTTCCCTTTAATCGATACCACCTTTTCTCTAAACTACCCATTTTCTACTTTTTCTCCGATGCTGTGGTTTTGGGGTTTTGACTTAATTAGGTTATTTGTGTGTGAAAACAAGATCCCCAAGGCCTGAGCTTCACTGAAGGCAGCTGCCCACCTGGGTCCGTCCTCATTTTGTAATCAACAGTGACATTTTGGAAATAATTTTCTTGTCACACAACAATAAAGACAATCAAGTTCATTTACCCAGCGCCTTGGTTAAGACCCGCTAAGCAATTTCCGAAGCAATCACTTGGCTCCCTCCCTGTACAGATCTAAAAGCTCAGACAGACACAGCAAGTTAACTAGTCTAACTGGTCCATGCCAAACTTGCAACTGGGCAAGAGAGCTCAAAGAATGGCAAGGAGGACACTGGACTTGGATGGTCTGAGCCAGGGCCAGTCTGCTCCTTGCAGATGTCTGACTAGTGAGGGCAGTCCAGTGTCCTGGGGAGCAGGGAGGCTCATTTCCACCTGGTTCCTGGTTTTTGTTTGTTTCTTTTTTCATCTATGGATGGAAATAAATTTACTGCCCCCTTACCTGGGCTGCTATCTCAGATGATATAGGAAGCATGAAAGTATTTTAAAACTACCATTAAAAATTTTAACCCAACTCAGATATAGACACACACACATACTCACATTCTCTCTCCTCTCTCTCTCTCTGTCTCTCTCTCTCTCACACACACACTCTCTTTCTCTCTCTCTCTCTTTTTATTTTCTTCCCTGAGACAGAGTTTCTCCTGTCCTGGAACCCACTCTGTAGACCAGGCTGGCCTTGAAGGCAGAGATCTGCCTCCCAAAGTGCTGGGATTCTAATTAGATGTAATGGACTCATTTTGAAGGTGCAGCTACTAGATATCCAAGCCATATAATGTCGGGGTTTGACACTGGAGGGCAGATGTAGTCCCATCAGCATTACCAGCTTCTACATCAGAGAGAATGATTTTTCACCTATATTTTTGAAGGATTTTGTTTTGTCTGTTCAAAAAGTTAGGTCTCCATACTGAATGGAATTTCCAACTCTCCCACCCCATGCCTGTGTTGCTCGTGGATAAGTTCATTTCACATGTGACTATCTTTAGAGGTTGTCAGGCTAGGCCCCAGAGTTCCTTTCCTCAAAAATTTCAAGTGCACCTAAATCATGTTCTCAGTGTCCTAAGTACCTCAGGTAAGTTTGTGGATATGCTCACTTCCCAAAAGACTGAGATAGCACAGGGAGGAATTGAACTTCTGTTCTAGAGTTGTTTGGGTTCATGACCATCATCTGACCTCCATTTTGATCTCAGTTGAGATGTTTAGCAGTAAGTGTGGTGAGCAGGTGACATCAGGACAGAAATGACAGGACATCACCATTCTTCCTTTGGGGTTTAACATGGGCCTCATGGCTGCCGCCTCATATCTTCCACTTCTGTTCAAGCATCCTTTGAAGAAAAGTAAAGCCTGGTTCCAATCAAAACCCCATTTCCATGCAAGATTCTCAATATCTTCCACTAAAAGTCCTCATAGGTAAGTGTAAGATTCTCTTAGATAAGAGTTTACCTTGTACTGCTTGCTCTGAAGGCATAGTGATTCTTCAAATTGCTTAGAAAACAATTTTGAAATTCACTCAGTTTTTTTTGAAATAAGAAAACAACATATAAACAATGCCAAGATAATTATATTGCATTCTTAAAAATACACTGCCAGATATTTTCACTTTCCTCTCAGATAAAGTACAACATTCATTTTGAGAGATTCTGCATCCAACAGTTTGTCTTAAGTCCTATCTCTCTCTGTCTCTCTCTCTGCCCCTCCTCTCTCCCTCTGTCCCTCGCTCCCTCCTTTTTCCTCTTGAACCATCTCACAGACTCACAGGCAATTACATTGTCTTTCAAACTGGATGAACACAGAGTCTGTGACCTCAGTTAACATAGAAAACTCTCAGATAACTTCCATGAGCCATTCCAACCAAGAGTGTCTACATTTCAACTTTTCCTTAAAAATGATAAGTCCCGAGCTGCTCAGTATTCATGCTAGCTGCTCAGTTTTCTCATGATTTGCCCGCTATCATTTCATATCTAATTTTAAAGTTCTCTAAGTTTTGAATTCATAACTTAGAATGATTTCTAGTTCTTTACCCCTTGGTCACGCTAAGCACCGCCAGGGGAGCTGAGGCTCCCTTCAAATGTAAATACACCCTTCTAGTTTTCCATAAAGATAGATAATTCTAAGGGATGAGACCTCAAGGCAAAGCTTGCATCCTTATGGCTAATTGAATTTTCTCCAATCTCCAAAGGCCCTCTGGTCCACTTTCTGGATAGGGAGCAAGAGTTTTATCTACCCCTGTTGGCCAGACAGTGCTATTTCACCTTCCCTGCGCCATCTTCAGACGGGCATGTGGACCCCTCTTTTTTCCCTCACAGCGTACCATTGTCCTGACATCTGTACTGAAATCCCCAGGCTTCTCCTGTCTGTGCCATTGATAGCTCAGCCTCCCTGCAGCAGAGAAGGTGATGGGATATGTTTAAAGAGTGGGATGGTCAAGGCAGGTCTGTAAACAAGTACTTTCATTCCTGACTATCTTGCTGAGCAATATAAACCAAGATGGCATTCAAAATATGCTCTGGGGTTATGCTTGTGAGCACTTTGCATGGGGCAGTCCCCATGGCACTAGATCTCAACTGGCAACTCATTAGAAAAGGTGAAGTCTTCAGCCAGCACTTAGAAGTGCTTTTTTTAGCTTTTTAAAGATTTGTCTCAACTGATTCCTCTAATCCATTGCCTAATATTTGCCCCACTTCCACATGGGGGCTACAATTCCAACATTTCTCCCCTTTATGTCAAAAGTTTCCTCATCAGAAATGGTCCCACTTCTCAAGGATCTTCCTATCTCCAAAGGTTACTTAAACTAAGTCTGAAGACTCCCCCAAAGCTTAGTGATTCCATAACTCCCTCTCTATCACTGCCTCTGGAGAGTTCTTTTTCTAAAATCTCTCAGAATGGTAGATGAATGTGGATTAAACCACATATCACTTTGTGTTCTTGTTACAAAAACACAACGTAATTTTTTATCAGCCTCTCTGGGACATACATACTTCCAAAGGCAAAACCCAGGCCTATGGCAAACACCACCAGATTATCCAGTCCTGATTTTTCACATAAGGACATTATCTATCAACAATCTTGGCACCAATTACATTTTGTTTATCTATTTAAAATAGAATTCTCTTTCTTCATCTCTCCAAAGGCCATTTCTGCACTAAACCCTCCCCTGAGTTTACAATCTAACTTCCTCCCTCCGAGGGCGTGGTGTTCAAGGATACAGGCTCAGGGCACAGCTTGAAACCCAGTTCTACAGCCCATTACTTGTTGATATTGGGCAAAACACTGAACATTCCTGGACCTTAATTCTCTAATGGAAACATAAAAGTGACATTTACTCCACAGGATTACATTCTTCCATAAGGATGAAATAAGTTAATTTCTGAAGTTCATAAAATAATACTGCAATATCATAAACACTCAGTAAAACCAAGCCCTTCCTGAGCTCTCTCTCACGGTTAACAACATCACTTGGCAATGGTAACTTCCATTGTTGGTGATAAACCTTCTACTGTTGCTAGAACTTAAATTTAAATAAAGTGTTATTGATGGATTTTTAATAGGGATATCTTGTTTTCTTAAATAAACTGCACGTCTCTGGAGCTTCGGTGAACTCTGATTATTGAGCATATTCTACATGCCAGGAACTTGGCTGAGTGTGCTCTATAAATATTTCATGCATTACTCACAATCACAGTATTAGATGGCCATTGTCTTCACACTGGAGATGAAATAGCACTAGAGAGGGCTTAGGAAACAGTTTGCTCAAGTTTTCTAAGCTCATATGTCATAAAGCTAAAATAGAAGACAGCTCTAAGATCATTTTTATTTGTTTTCTGAATGTGTAATATTTACCCATTGATACAGCCTCTCAGCTTACCTGTTGCACACGGGAAGAATTTAGATTTCCATTTTTATTATATCTTAATTATAGACAGCTTACTTTTCATCATTAACATTTTTCCAGTTTATCATGAATTCTAATACACACCTGCTCCTATTACAATAAGGAAGGTGCAATAAACGTTTATTATACTCTGATATAAGCAGATACCTTTCCTTATTTCTGTTTTACTATTTTCCATGACTTTGTGCCAAGTCCCATAATTTTATGTTTAGTATCGCCATCTTATTTCAGTGGATTGATGCTGTTTCCACAGAAAATTTGGTAGTGCTAAAAGAAATGCTAGGGACCATTTGTTCCACAGCTTTGCATCACTAAGGAGGGAAAACCGGGCTCAGGCCACAGAAGGACCTGTTGTCAATACGTAGCCGGTCAGGGGCACAGCAGGGACCAGAAATAAGATCCTTTTAAAATATTTCCTAACATTTACCTGCTCATTTCGTGTGTGTAGACGTAGAGGGACTGGGCCTGGGAGATGTGTGTGCTACAGTATGATTGTGGAGGTCAGAGGACAACTGGCAGTGGTCAGTTCAGTTCTACTGTGTGGGTTCTAGGGATTACATGGTTACCAGGCTTTGTGGCATACACCCTTACCTGTGGTCATCCTGTCAACTTGACATATCAGACAAGAGGAAACAATAACTAAAGAATTGCCTCCCATCAGATTGGCCTGTGTGCCAATCTGTGGCCAGTGTGTCTATGGGTAATTTTCTGGACTGCTGATTAACACAGAAGGGTTTAGACCACTAGTGGAGATACCATCTCTAAGTAGGCAGGCTAGAGTTGTATAAGAAAGGGGGCTGCAAGCCTGAGAGCAAGCCAATAAGCAGCATTCCTCCATGGATTCTGCCTTGAGTTCTTGTCCTGGTGTCTCTCAATGATGGGCTGTAACCTTCAAAATAAAATAAACCTTTTCCTCCCCAAGATGCTTTTAGTCATACCACTTACCATAGTAACAGAGAAGCAAAGTATAATACCAGCCACCCTCTTGGCTCCAGAATCAGAGTGAGAGAAGCTTTATTCCCACCTCACATCCTTTCAGCTAAATGACAGCGCCATCTATGTGCAGGAAATGTATGCTTCCATATACAGTAACACCGCCTCCATACACAGCAGCTCTACCCAGTGGCCTCACTCTCCCTTTCACTGTGCATTCAAAATAGGATGCTAGAGGGAAGTCATGACGATAGCAAAATGTTGAGGATGCAAAGGCCTGTTCATTTTCCTGCCTTGGAGCCTTTATTCATTACTGCAACCCATGTGACCTTTCTCTACATATCCTTCAAGAATCTACTCAGAAAGCCCATGATGAGACTAACACAAAGTAGAGAAAGAAATATTTAGAAAGTATCAGGCCAACTTAAATGGGGTAACTTAGTATGTCTTCAATGTAATGATAAAACTTGGTCTCCTATTTCACAGTTTTTAGTATGTATGTTGCAGTTTTAAATTTATTTTCCCAGAATAAATTTATGTATTACAAAAATACAAGTTTTTAAAAAATGTGATTGAATAGCAAATGATCTCTATATTTAAGATTGGTTTAAAGGGTTCAGTTTCAAGAGTGACTTCCTGTTCTTCCCAGTGTTCACAGGAGGTCATAGGGCTCCTGCCTTTTCCTCTATGCACTCATGATCACTCAACCCCTTCTGCATTCCAGCTCCTTTGACAAGCTGTGTCCACAGCATCTCACAAATGGCACATGCCTCCAACTTATACTAATGAACTGGGAAGAATAACATCAACTGTTCACGGTTATTCATAGTTTTGAAGAGGAAAGAAGTAACAGACTTTATTTCCTCCTGAATTCCATCATGGTAAGACTCCAGAATACAGTTAAGCCATATCAGACTCCAAGTTTTATATTTAGAGCCACAAGGACACATGAGATGATCTGTTTTTGCCTCATGCAAAGCTAATAAATTGTCCAAAATGTGTCTTGATTTTGCATATCAAATAACTTTAAGACCCACCAAGGTTTTAGTACAAGTTCACTGTATCCCCTGTTCATGGTGGTCTAGTCAGAAATTCACAGTGCTGTGTGTGTGCATAGTACCTGTCATGCAACAGATGCAAACACTGCACCAGTGCAGCTGATAATAACCCTCATTCCTCAGCAGGGAAAACAGAACAAGGCATTTACTTTGAAAGTCAGCTCCAGGCCCCACTCACCAAAGTATTCATCAGCAGGGGGATTTTCCATGTCATACAGCATCTTCTTGGTCAGGTGCTCAAGCTCATCTTCTGGCCGGAATGACGGGGGGACAGAAGGAGGCCCCATAGGCCCAGGGTGTCCACCCTGAAAGAAAATACATGACCACTTAATCGTAGTCTATACATTCACCATAGCAATCTGCTTACCTGGAAAGGAAGAACACAGGTCCATCCATTTCTAGGCCTGTGTTGTGCACTAAGATCTACTACTTATCTGACCTTTGACCTTCCACTTTATTGCCTTTTCTAGATGAGTCTATCACACTTTAGAATCTGTGTTTTCAATAGTAAGAATCCAATTTTTCAACAACTGGTAGATATTTGTCATACCTTCCACTTTATTGCCTTTTCTAGATGAGTCTATCACACTTTAGAATCTGTGTTTTCAATAGTAAGAATCCAATTTTTCAACAAGTGGTAGATATTTGTCATATTACCATTAGTGTATTAATTAGGAAAATGACCAATGAAGACTATACAGCCCAAAGGAAAGTCTACAGGCACATAGGTAAAGATGGAGCCTCTGAAGAGAATGCATTGTCATGGGTTAAAAGAAGCTCCCTAGAAGAGGATGCACAGAAAAGAAGAAAAAATAGAAAGGGTTTCTTATATATAGGTGAAAAAACTCAAGTACAATAAAAAGTTCCAAGCCATTGTGCTTTCCCGTTCAAACACAACATCTGAAATGGTAAATGAGATGAATCTCATGGGTTTCTAGGATCTAGAAAGCAAATAGATGTTGTTCCAGTTTAGGAATCTCAGCAGTGTTTTTTTTTTTTTCCCCCTAGAGCTATAAGCAGACAGGAATCAAATGGGGGAAAAGGCCAGTAGTGCTCAAGCAGGCAGGTGAGACTGGAGAAACGCCATGTAAGAGAGTGGAAAGTCAGGCAAGAAAGTATGTAAGACAAACTATCAAAGTCCCAAACTGTGTTAAAAAGGGAGGTCAGATGTAAGAGGCAAAGTAGCTTCTTTTTATAGACATGAAAGGGAGATCATTAGATTTCCCTTTCCTACATTTCTACTTGCCAACAGCACTCCAGATCTTTAACCAGGCAATTATAAAAATAAAATGTTGTCACCAATACTTTAGAAATGAGGACAGCACTGACCACAGGCAGAGAGGTGGACATGTGTGCTTGCTCGGTGTTTACAAACTCCTTAACAGTTGGGTGTGAGTTCCTGTCTTTAGAATCAATTAAGAGTAGATCCTAAGTCTTCACTTGACCCCAGGAGTTATCAGGTAAAATATTCTGTAATATATACTTCTCTTTACAGATGTTATCATGCCTAATGATAGTTTTACTTACTTGAGTGATGTCCAAGGCATAGAATCTATGCCTTCTCAGCACGAATAAGACTTTGTTGATAATGTTTTAGTCTTTTATTTAAACTGTTTTTCCAGTTTTGGAAATATGCACAGTGTGTAGTAGAGACACATGGAAAGTAATGGGCCCAAGAAACTATTGTTGGTCACTAATCTTATTCTAGAATTTTTTGTTCCCTGTTAGGACATTGGCATTAGAGATGGGAAAGACATGAGCAGACTTCTGTCAGCTGCATTTTCTACTTTTGGTGAGACAGGGACTATGAAATGCCAAAAGACCAGGACAGGGCTAGTTATGGTAAAGTCAGCACAGGACACTATGCTAGACTAACTCATTTATCCATGAAGATCAAACCTTAAATCCACAGCAACCTCTCAACTACAGACATTGTTTTGCTCTAAAGGCCAGTCATGTACCTTAAAGAAACCATTGAATCATTAGTTTTTATAGTTTATCCATTCATTCTTTTTTTCTCATTTGTATTAGTTCTTTGGGAATTTAGTACACCTTGATCCTATTTAACCCACTTCATATCCCCCTGGATCCATTCCACTTCCCCACCTATCCTATGTTATATACTCTTTGATTTAAATCCATCAAATAGAATTGTGCTGCTCATATTCCCTTGGATGTGTGGCCTACCACAGTAGTGTCAGTGACCTACCAGGTGCTATACACTGTAATGAAACAGACCGTTTACTCCAGGCAGCTATTGTCTTAGGAGAGGGAGGTCGTGTATATCATGTATACCTATCTTCTCCATGCTGGAATTTTGTCTGGTTTGTGGTTGCTTAGATCTGTGTATACTATTACAACCACTGTGAATGTATAAAACCACTGTGAATGTATATGTGCAACCCTCCTGCTGTGTGTATGAGACTGTTCCCTTGTAGTCATCCACCACCTCTCACTCTTACACCCTCCTTGCCATCTCCCTCAATAATCTCTTGGTCTTGGGAGGAGGAGTGTGATACAGATGACCCATTCAGGACTGAGCATTCTGCAATCTGTTTTCTGCACTCTGATCAGCAGAGTCTCCTTGTTAACTGCCATCTACTATATATATATATATATATATATATATATATATATATATATATATAGTAATAGGGCCTATGAATTCTGTGTGAGCCATTCATATAGTCATTGGTGTGAAACCATCCATGAGAGTGTGCCTGACTTACCAGGAGCCACATCCCTGAATCTTCTTCACCAAAAGCCACCAGCTGTCCATAGCTCCTTAGTTAGGAATTGAGGCTAATAACCTCCTTCCTACACTGTGCTTGAATGCTGATTGTCTTGATTTTGTGCAGCAAGCACAGCTACTGAGTGTCCTGTCCTGCCCAGTAGACACTTCTCCCCTCTTCTAAAATGGTCCCCAAGCCTTGAGAAAAGGAGTGACATAGTTGTCCTGTTTGCAGCTGCACACTCTCCAGCAGTGGTTCTCAACCTTCCTAATGCTGAGACCCTTTAATACACATCTTCATGTTGTGGGGATCCAACCATAACATTATTTCACTGCTACTTCATAATTTGCTACTGTTGTGAATCATAATGTAAATACCTGATATGCAGGATATCTAATATGTGACCCTTGTGGAAGTCATTCCACCCCAGTGGAGTAGCAACCAACAAAGGAGTAGCAGCCTCCAGTGGAGTAGAGACCCCTAGTGGAGTAGAATAGCAGTCCACAGGTTGAGAGCCACTACTATATAGTAATTTATTCTCTACACTTTGACTACCTGTAAATTTTGTGTTAAGCACTACCTACTGCACAAATAAATGCTAACTTACAATGTCTGAAAACTGTAGTAATCTGTGGGTAGAGAGACAGAGCTTTAGAGCAAAGTTTAAAACTATATCCACTGAGTAAAAGAATATTATTTTATTGGCCAGATTTACAGTACTGGCCATTGTTTCATACTGTGCAGAGGGTCTTAAATCCAGCCAAAAAAGAATTTGTTTAGCCCCATAAGATTAATGGCATGGATCTATCTTATAATACCAGTCATTACTGAAGTTCAGGGTTCACTGCTGGGTAAGAAAGGTGATGACTTTATGTTGTGTAAATGCCACTTTTGAAATTCATGAAATGGGACTTTTTTAAAAAACCACAATAACTTCAAGTGATAAAGATATGTTGGTTACTCCTAAATCCTGGAAAAAGATTCTAAATAATCCATGCCATGAAAGATTTCAAGAGTAACAAAATATCAGAGTTGAGAAGTGACTGTGTGAGTAGGAAAAACTACAAATGGCCCTATGTTTACATCTGAGTAAAGAGGACATAAAGGAAATTTCAGTGACTGCTGAGGTACCTGGGGCTTCTCTATAAGTCAGAAGCCCCTGGATGAAACCACGAGTAACTCTTAAGAATGGTGACAGAGAGCCAACCTGACTTGGAGTTCTTTGGTAAGCCTATGAACACTGTGGAAGTTCAGATTCTCTCAGTCATTATGAGAAGTACGGAGGGTTGACTCAGGTATATAGGACTGACATAGCAGTTCCAGAGCACTATGAAGGATGAGCTATCTACCTCAGGTGGCAAAAGGGACACCGGAGATGGAATGAAAGCAATTGCTTTTCTTCAGGTGTGCAATCAAAGGAGAGGCTGTGGTGGCAGCTAACCCTAAATGGTACCCATGCACCTTCCCCCTAAGCAGGCATCACACATGGCACCCACAGAGGGACTTTTAGAAGGCTAAAAGCACTAACACTGGTTGGTTTAATTCACTCAACAGTTACTGAACAGCACACAATAATCCTGCTTCCAAAGGCCATAGTTTTTTTTTTTTTATTGTTTCAGACTATGTATCTGATTTTTCTTTTAAATAAACAAGAGCTAAGAAACTAAATCCATCTCCCACAAAACTAAGATAGAAATGTCTACCCATAGCACTTATATTTCAAAAAGAACAATTTCCAAGAACTTTGTATTTCACAGATTTTTTTTTTAAAGAATCATTCTTTCCATTCTTCAAATATTTCTGCCTATTTTGCTTGTCAAATTTAGGAGGACTCTTTTACATTTAAATTCTCCTTTTTGTATATTGATGTTATCAGTCATATCATGGTGATATGTCCCTACACACTTATTGTAAGTTGAAAACAATATAATCCAAAGTAGCCTGTGATGAACTTCACACATTTGTTATCACAGCATAATAATGCATTATAAGCATTGGCTGTTGTGGTATGTGGCCCACTGGGAGTTGTAGCCCAGTGCCATTGCACAGCAGCTTGAAAGAATATCATACTAAATATTATCTTAACAAATATTACAAAGTAACAAACAATGTTAACAACAAAAAACAAAGTAACAACAACAAAATCCCATCTCAGACTTGTGTGCTTTCTACAGAATGGATACCACTTTCCCAAAAAATAAAGCTGAAAAATTGTGAGTGGAACCACAGTTAAGCTGAGGACCATGCCTGCACTGTTAATTGAGAGTTATGTCTTATGAGGAATTTTCTCTGCATGGCTTGCCTACCTCTCTGCCCCCATCCAGTGTATAATACAGAATACCTCTGCAATGAATGCTGGGAAGCCATAGATTCTACAGGTAAGAGTCATTGTGTCTGTGTCATGCCCCACCCAGGGAAGACAGCCTGAATACTGAGTTCAGTCCTGTACACAGTATTTCACCTTTCATTCTGATCGATAGTTATCTTCATAATTTCTCCCTTCTAATATAGATTAGGGCTTAAGAAAAATGAGGGGAGGGGCTTGGTCCTATCTCTACTGGATATGCTAGACAGCATTAACTCAGCCTGGGAGTCCTTACTCTCTCTGAGGAATAGATGAAGAGATGGGGTGGGGGGAAACTGGAGAGAAAAGGGAAGGAGAACAGTGATGAGTATGTTTAAAAATTATTTTAATAAGAAAATAAAGAAGATTGCAAAAATTGGATAAATGAACATATGTGTCCAATGTATTTATTTTCAAATAATCAATTCATATCACAGTTCAGGGTTAAAACATACAATTTAAAATGTGTAAACCATCACTAGGATGGGCCATTTCCATTGTTTTCTGGGTTCTCATTCTGAAGTATGAACATCAGTGGTGTAAGATCCAATGTGGTCCAATGATTCCTCACTTGCATGACCCTTTCTCAGATGCCTGCTTCACATATATGTAATCTCAGATGCTTAGAGAATGGCCCTGTATGACATGCAAACCTACTTTATGGATGAGAAAACTGAGGTCAAGTGGTAAGTAAGCAACCCTGAGATGGATTACTTCTGAGCAACACAAGAATTTGGACTCCCCGGTGAACTGAAATGAACATATATTAGCAACACAGTAGGCGATACCTCTCAGGGTCCCCACCAGTGCCTTCAAGCCCTTCTAGCTGCATTATTTTATAATGATTTAGGTTAATAGCTATCTACTGTTATATAAGCCATTATCTTTATGTATGCGAGAGAAAGATTACTGGTCAATGCAAAACAAAGAAAAACAAAGATTATGCTTTTCTGAGGGAAAAAAGGTGTTCTTTTGAATATCTACACTAATCACCACTCTGTATGTTCTTTGAAATATCTAAGTCAATTAGTGAAGGCACACAAGGAGCATGGTAAGCCACAGGGTGAGATTTCAAAAGGTCAGACTTCAGACAACTCCAAGCTTTTCTCAACTGAAAGCACCAAAGACTGCAAATATCATTGCAAATTATTAAGAGTTTCTACCTCTGACAACTTAGGACTTATAGAAGAAAAAGACCCAAAGTAGACAATCACAAAAATGTGTAAGCAGTAAGATGCAGGTATAATACCAGTGTTCTAACATGCTAGGAGAAGGCTTCTGGGAGATATAATCCTTTGTTTTTGAAGGATAAATTAGATTTCATAAGAGAAACAAGAAAGGAAAAGAGAAAGGGAATGAGTACATGAACAATGTACAAAAAATTAGCAAAATTTAGAGGGGAAAAAGAACCTAGGATGAAGACAGAAGCCAATGAAAGTTTCCATTTTAGGTAAGAGAAAATTATTAGGAGCCTTTTAAGTGGTAGAATTTTTACATTGAAAGCTTATTTAAAAATGCAATCAGGGCTGGAGGAATGGCTTATTTTGATTTACTTCAATCCACAGGATCTATGTTTTTTTAAAAAAAGGCATTATTGTGTAATGCTTGCAATCTCAGGGCCTGGCCTACTTGGTAAACTGCATCAACAACAAAAACAAACAAACAAAAACAAGGTGGGGGCTGATGGGAAAAGGCATCTTGACAACCTCAATTACATCCATGAGATTCCCATGGTAGAAGGAGAACACCCTTGAGTTATCCTCTGACCTCCACATGAGCACTATGGTATCCTCCTCCAAATAAATAAACGTAAAGAAAACAAAACAAAGAACACCACTGCCCATCAAGCTGGCTCATGGGGTAAAGGTACCATTCTTCTCTAGAGGGTACCTGGCACGCACATGGAAGGGAAAACCTATTCTCAGTAGTTGTTCTCTGACCGCCACATGTGTTCTGTGGCAATGTAATTAAAATAATAATAATAATAATAATAATAATAATAATAATGAGCCCCCCCCAAAACAAGGTGCTTAACTCTTCAGGAAGAACACCCAATGCTTTACTCTCCTACACATACACATATATGTACGCATGCATGCATGCACGCATGTACTACAAATTCACCCAGATATGAGGGTATTTCTAGGCAATTCACTAATTAATAGAATTTTGAAGGTCTTTGATGATTGCTTACTGTGGCTAACTACTGAATTCCTTGTCTGTGGGCGCACAGAAGCATTGTTGATTCGCTCTCTTAGTTAGAAGATGCTCTGAGAGGCACAAGAAGGTAGAGCCTTAGTTCTTTAGTTACTGTACAAAGGAGAGGCCTCTACCCAACATGCTATGCTTCTTCACACTATTACAAAAGGGAAAATAAAAACATATCTCAAAGTCCAATGCTGAATTTCGTGAAAACTGAGCAGTGTTATTCTACTTATGCAGCTGTGTATTTCTCTTAATGTAAATAAATTTTTCTCAGATCCAACTATCTACATGTTCTGGTCCACATTACTAAACTGTTACCCAGGTAACTGTCATTACATAAGACATACTATGATGTCAAAGTACAATCATATGCAAGGCTAGGTTTTTCCTAAGGATAATAGATGGTGCTGTGTTAATAATAAGGACTGGTTTCTGCAAGTGAAATATAAACAGAATCCTTGTTTAACAAGGAAATTTCACCATATTAACAAGGCAAACAACAACTTCTCCCAGCATAGTCATGTAGTATTTCATTATGTTCGGAGTGTTTTGTATATTCTTACAAGATGTAAGTATGTTACTACATGGCTAAAACTACTTGGAACGTATTTATTTATGCATTTATTTTGTCTTCAACTTGACTGAAGACCTTTATAGAATTATTTTGATTTCCTACTTTCAAAGATTCCTTGATTTTACTTCACCATGTTCTTTGACCATAATATAGCATGTCATTGTCGTCTTTGAGAGTGAAATCACATATCTCTATATTTAGAGATATTTTGTAGTCTGTAAAACTCAATGCACACTGAGTCAGTGGAAACCTCATTAATACAGAGGTTTCCATCATAAGAGCATGTAAACCACTCGTCAGCATCCTTTGAAGCATCTGAGCTTCATTCAGCGTTCTGAATCTGAGTAAGCAGTGAACAGCTCACAGGGTTTCTGCAGCCTACTGAACTTTCACTACACTTGGGTTATGAAATCAAGAAGCTATGAAAGTTAACCATTTTACCTCCCATGCCTTTTCCTTGGGCAGAGAAGGAAAATTTCCACCATAACCCAATTTTTTTTGGGAGGGGGTGGTAGTGGAAGAATTTGCTATGTAGACAAACTGGCCTGAACCTTTCTATGCAACCCAAACTGACCTTAGAACCATTGCCCTCCTGCCTTGGCCTCAAAAGTGGTAGATTATAGGTACAAGCAACCACAGCCCAGTACCTTTTCTGAGGAATGGGTATGCATGATAAACAGGTCTTACGAAGACACAAACAGTGGAGCTTCTCAGGCCAATGTCCACTCTCTTGAATGAAGGTTCCTTCCAGCAATGTAGCTCCATATTCGAAGGATCCATGTTCAAAGTGGTCACTCAATAACTGTTATTGCCTCAGCTTCTCCAGTAACTGACAATGAGCATGCTTGGGGTCATTTTCCTCCTGTACCCTTTACCTGCTGTTGATTTCTTATCTGCAAAGTACCTCCTACTTGAACTGACTGCAAGGATGAATCTTGCCAGAAGTACACTCCCAGACAAATAAAACACCAGGAAAAAGCAGCCAGAATCTTCTGAAAGATTCCATGATAATGAATACTCTATCATTTGGAGAGCAGAGACGCTCATTTTTCTTGTCCATTTGTAATGATGTACAAGAGGTTCCTTCTCTTAGAAGGAAAATGACTTCAATTATGTGTTCTTGTAAAAAGAAACATTGAAATTATCTTCTTTTCAAAAGGTAGAATTAGCCCCATTTTAGAGCTGAAAGCCTGCCAGAAAAAATATATATATTTCTGATAGCCCCCCCCATCACCATTTAGCTGTGTCAAGTCTGCACTTTGCGATTTCCTGTGGCTGCTTTTACTTCTAGATTCTTCCTGAATGTTCACTCAACTCTTAATGCCTCATTGTGTAAAGGGATGAAGTAGCTTTTCTGGCCAAGGGCAAGAAGATATGCTGGATGCCTGTTGTGTTTCAGGTTATAGTAATTGACAGGAATGGGGTTTGGAGAAGTCACGGGGTAGAAAGGGAGGCCTGCCTGACCATTCCCAGTGAGGGCCTACCAGCTCTCCTTTGTCATCTTGTCCTCATGCCATGGATGCTGTCTCTAAAGCACAGTTTGTAAGCCAAGTTCTTTACAGGAGAGGACTGATGAACCTGTAGTTCAGCAAGACGGACTTGTGGAAAAGCTACTCAGACCAAGAGAAAGCTTGAGCATTCATGAAGGGCCTGTAGTGGCAGCACATCAAAACAGCTCCCACTCCCTCAGTTTCCACTCCATCTCCACATCAAGTGTGCCTAGACTCATTGACTCTCCTTTAACTTCCTCTAGGATTTTTCTCTTCTATTTCTGACTTTCTCAAGTATATGCAGAAGAGTATTTATCTAATTTATGAAAAGAATCACTGGACACTAGTAAATAAGGCTGTTACAGTTGCTAGAGAAGAAATATAGAGCTTAAAGGTGTTATTTTTAAGGACAGAAGTAGAATGCTTATTTACTGACTTTTTTTCCCTAGTAAGCCACAACCTTTCTATTACTATGGCAGTCCTGATTTTCAGATTATTTTATCAATTTACATAATAATCATGAGTACTTTTGACCATATGTCTCCCAAAACTGCTCCAAATGGTTGCCACTGAAACAAAAGCTCTTGACAGGAGGCTCACTTTAGATGGGCAGTGGAGCAGCAGTTCAGCTCACAGTTCTGCCTGGATGGATTCGGGCACATGCCACATTGCTCAGTAGACAGGAACCGGGGAAGCCTAGTAGACACCTCAATGGGCAGTGGGAAAGTGAAGCCTTGTAGCAAACCCAATCACAGTAATGAGGCTATGCTCCCTTTTCTTGTCCTCCCAGGGCTATTCCTGAGGAGAAGCAAGCTGACCCTGGAGTGAGAGGATCCCTCTGCATTTGCTCTACAGGAGGCTAACGGAAGCTGTTTTTAGAATACTGTGAGGGCTAAAACATATCCACTATATCTGTCCTTCCAGTCAGACTTTTCCCATGTTGTGCATTTGCCATTAACAAAGGCAGAGAAATGCAGGATACCTCGTCCTTTGTTTTTTTTCTCACAAAGACAGATGCCATGGAAGTCTCATCAACGGGATAAACGGTTGAGGTTGTACTTTCAAATTAAACTATATCTTTGCTGTGCCTCACTTAGGTGGCAGCTGCCTCCGAAAGAAAAAGGTTTCACTAGATTTGGTTGTTTGGTAAAACGCAGTAGTTATTTGTTGCTTTGTTGGGGAGAAAGGTTTCATGATTATTATGTAAATTGAAAAAAGGTTGTTTCACTGGGTGGGATGGGTGGGTGGGTAGAGAAAGTTTATTGATTACAAGTTATTCTTATTTATTTATTTATGAGTCAGGGTCTCGTATAACTTAAGCTGGCAGTGAACTTGTCATGCAGTGAGGCTGGTCTTGAACTCCTGACCCTCCTCCCTCCCTCCATCTCCCAAGTACAGGCATTGCAGGTGTGTACCACTGGGCCTGGCAAGAAACCACACTTTTAATAGTCACCGTAGTGGACCTCTTACCAGGCCTGCAGCCTTGACCTTGTTTCTAACTCACTGTTCAAAATGAGGTTTCCCCATTCGTTAGTAGGTTCTTAGACTGCTCAGTTGTTTCTTCCTACTGTCATTCTCAGAGCACATTAAGACAGTGTATAGCATAGATGCCAAATCGACTGTGAGCATAAAACAAAAAACAGATAGGAGATGAAGTCCAGCAAAGTTGGCAGGATAAAATGTAAGTAGTTTATTTAAAAATACTTTTAAACTGTCAAAATAGAATATCGTAAAATGAATGGCTTTTAGAAAATAACAAATATACTTTTCAAAACATGAGCTTCTACTCTCTTCTCGAGCACTTTCAATATGGAAGCAGGAGAGCAGGGGATCCGCAGTGTGGACAGGTGAGAAGCAATGGGAGGCCTGGGCTTTCAGGCTTCTGTGCACACAACACTTTCTCACTGCACAAGCTGTTTCCAGCTAGTAGAATTTACAGATGCCCAAACGTCACACACACACACACACACACACACACACACACACTCTCTCTCTCTCTCTCTCTCTCTCTCTCTCTCTCCCAACACTGAAATAACATGCAAATCCGTTTTCAGTTTTAATATGCAAATATGGTGCTTGGCACATCACTTTCCATGGCTGAGGTAAATTTCTGTTTTTGAGTTTTTCGTGGGAAAGGCAAACCAGCAAACAAATGGTTAACTCCCCACTTTTCACCTAACACAAGATAGTTTTCATCTGAGTCAGAGGAGTGTCTTGCTCATCAATCCAAGGCACCTGGGAGGCAAAAGCAGGGGGGCAGTGCTTTGTTCTGTGAAAATGCCACCTCCACAAACAAGTTTGCCCCTGATAGAGGATCACATAGGAAGTCTTGGACTGCAGGGCAGTAAGCAAGATGCTTAGGAGTGACTAATAGTGAAAAAATTTGTTTTGTTTGACCTACAGAAAGCAAATCAAAGAAGCTCAGCATGTTGGGAGGATAGACTTCTGGATACACAATACAAGGAACTAGTCAAGAGTCCTTATTTCTAGGGTATCCAGGCAGTCAACTGCAGCCTCTGATTAAATCTGTGGTAAACTGCCCACAAATACTAGTGACTAACTCAGTATTAAGGCAATCCTGCAGTGGCTGTGACAGATCTTGTTCAACAATTTATGATTCAGTCAGGAAATCGAGGCGTATGAAGGAAAACCAAAGGAAGAAAGCCGAAAGCTGGTTAGGGTCAGTGTGGTGCAAATGCAACATATCTGTTCTAGACTGTCCTTGTGTTTTAATTCCATACCCACTAATCCATACCTTGTGTTTTAATTGGTATCAGGGACAAGATATTTGTTTTATCAAATATATATTAGTTGCTTAAAATATAAATGTGTGTTCATAGAATTTAGCTTATAAGTTAAGTAAAATGGTACATACAAGCCTTTGCATCCTGTTGTGGATTAGAATTTAATGTTGCTGTTCAATGTTTCCAGGTAGGAACAGTACGTGAACACATTACTGGGTAATATGGATTCAATAAGACAGAAACGGTCTTTGTGGCTGAAACATCACAAAAGGATCAGCGGCTTAAATTAGGTCTTGGGACAATAGAATTCAGGAGCAATAAACTACTCTAAAGTTAAATTTCCTTTGGGTATCTTTGCTCCTTCACAGCGTGTAAGCCACCTGGTATGTAACACTCCCAAACACCAGAGTTCTACTGTTACAGGACAAGCCTGGGGTTTCCTTTTCCCTTCCATTCTCCTTCCCACCCCCACCTTTCTTTATTCACTATGGAGGAATAAATCCAATCAGTTAACTGACCAATGGGGGAGGGGTGATGTAGATAGAACCACACCCAGGATTGGCAGAGCTCTGAGTTAACTAGGAGCCTGCTGATCTGAGCTAGGTGTTTTTCCACTGATTTACAGCTATCTTTATATATTCATTTAGAAATATGAAACTTACATGATCTATCATAAAGGTTAATCAAGACAGTCAACCTTGCTGATTAAAGCATGATGCTAATTATACCAGAGGTTGGAGACTAATGTGGCCCCTTTAGTTTCAGAAACACTGATTGTGGTGTCATGGAGAAAGTGTGGGCTTTGGAGGCGGAATGATATGAAGTATGTGGCTTACACTAGACACTTCACAAGATTTTCCTTTCTTTTTTTAAAATTCCGGGGTTAAACTTAGCATTAGCTTCTTCATGTGTACACAATATGAGGGGCAAGCAGGAAAAGGGGATAGGTGCCACATTCCAGAGCCATCAAGAGAAGTATGCAGATGATAGATGGCATGTGTTAGTATTTAACGGTGGCTCATGATTATTTGTGTTAAATGTTCACACAACCTGTCAAATCTGAGCTATGGGTGTCTTTCAAATGTGGCAGGAAGGTGGATGAGAGAACATAAATGACTTTGTGTCATTCATCAACGCTGGAGCAGGGGAAAAAACATCATGCTCAGATCCTGAATCTAAAGGCAAAGGACATCGCTGGTTCTCATCAATCAGCCATACAAAGTAATTCCACTCCTACCATGAGTTCTGAGAGGTAGACATGCATTAGTGTTTCATTTACATATTTATTGATTTGGAACTTGGAAGACTGAATGTAATTAAAGTATACTATTTAGCAGGTGCCAGATAATGTCAAAAAAATTCACATTAAATAATTCACTTAATCACCAAGCAACTTTGATAGGCAGTAATGCTGATTTGCCAAGGGAAAACTGAGGCATAAGTACCTTAATAAGTGAAGAACCTGATGTTTAACCCAGGCTGGGCATCCTAGAAATCAAAGCTTTCCACAACAGAAGTGAACAGCTTCTCAATCCATCTGGGCTCTGTTTCCCCCACAGTTACCCTCCATCTTAAGGAATTAATTATATTACAAAGTAATATCAAAGAAAACTTGTAAGGAGAAAATACTCCCTTTTCTGCACAAAGATGACAACCAAGAGACAAGGAGCCTCCACACTGCTTCAGTAGAAAAAGGAAACTCTCGATTCTGAGAAATATGCCCAGTGTAATGTCTTCAGTCACAATTAAGCACAATTAAACTGCTTTTTCAAAATCCATTCCCTTTATTAATGTCAGATACAAGGGTCATTGCTAAACCTCAGAATAAAAAAAATGTCTTTTATATTAAAAGCTTAAGTTCAGGGCCATCTTTTCTTTTACTGACCAGTTTGATAAGATTTTTCTGCTCGGTTCTGGCTGAATAGTAGATAAAATATTATGGAGTCAGTATCTGATTCTCCATAAGAACCAAGGCCTCTCTAAAATTCAGGAGATAACTCTAGATTTGCCAAACTTTGTGGTTTTACAGAAACAACACACACTGGAGATTATTTGCTGATTGATGAACCCTCTATCTATCTATCATCTATCTATCTATCTATCTATCTATCTATCTATCTATCTATCTATCTATCATCTATCTATCTATCTATCTCTATCTACCTACCTATTTTTTAATTTATTTATTTAAATAATAAATGAATTTGAGGAGGGAATTTGTGTGCTCGAGGTTATCTAAAAATAGAAGATGGAACTGAGAAGAAAGTTCTGATCAAAAAAGTAGGTCTAACTCAAAACTAGTTTATTCCTCTGTCTACCCAAATGCTCCATCAGAACAGTGGCACACTCTGGATGCTCTGTAAAGCGTGCCCATTCTTGGCAAAAAAATCTTGGGAGCCCTGCTCTACATTGATGCATTCTTCTGAGATCCCAAGATGGAAGTTGCTATAAAGTGAAAATCATTGCTGTTATTTTTGGCGAGTGCACACAGACTGGCAACAGCTGGCACAGACAGATGTGGTCGACAGTGAATTCCACGTCTGGCTATGCTGATGCTATTCCCCATGCTGTTTTCTTTCTCTGGATCAGTGAGGGGCGTTCCTCCACACTCCATGTACCCCATGGGCTGAATGCCATCAAGGTGAGGTTAAAACCCTAATAAGCCAGCACCAATGCCTCCTGCCATTGTTATTTCCCAGTGACTTGACTTTCTAAGAAAAACAGTACTGTTTTATGGAAAGAATTTTCTTCGTTTGGGACCTTGTATAACTGGGAATTGCAACAGTAATATTTATAAAATCAACTACTTTTAAATAAATTTTTGATATATTAATCCTTTTACTCTTTGAAATAAGAATGAAGAATATATTTCTGAGGTTTTGCTTATATTTATTTTTGTGGCTTTTAAGAAGTACATTTTAAGTTATCCTGCAAATAAACTTCATTACAGCATCTCCACACATATGTATCATTATATTTTACCTTTATTGGTTTCTTCTGTTCATCTGGTTCACTTCCTATCTATTTATTGATTTATTCATTTATCTATTTATTTGTGTGATTGCAAGTGCCTATGGAGATCAATTATGCCAGGACCCTGTAGAGCACTGCTTCTCAATCTGTGGGTCATGACCACTTGACGGGTCACACATCAGATGTCTACATTATGATTCATAACAGTAACAAAATTATAGTTATGAAGTGGTAAGAAATAATTTTATTGTTGGGGTCAGCACAACATAAATTATGTCAAAGAGTTCCAACATTAGGAAGGTTGAAAATCTCTGATCTAGAACTCGAGTTACAGGGAGCTGTGAGCTGTTATTCTTGGATGCTGGGAACTGAACTCAGGTTCTGCATAAAAGTAGTATGCATTCTCAACTGCTGAGCCATATCTTTATGCCCTTAATAATATTATTGTTGCTGTTTTATTCATCTGCTTTCTTACTTTGTGCATTTCATTTCCTATGAGAAACAGATTGATACCTCACTTCACAAATGAGAAAACTGAGAAATAATGGAGCTAACGAAGTTAAATAAGTTGTTCAAGATCACAGAGCTGGGATAAAGAGGAGGCAGGAATTACAATAAACTCCACAGACTCCAGAAACTTCTTCAATTCCAGAGACCGAGACAGTGATCCAGGGTATCAGTATAATGAGAATGAAATGTATTTGATGTACCTGAGTCCCTGAAATATAGATGTAGCATTATATTATAATCACGAACATCACAGAACTCTGGATGTTTTACCAACTCTGCCATTACATTCTGAGTAATAGGTAGGAACCATGTAATCACAGGCTCTATTGTCCTGACTTACAAATGTAGTTGAACTGACCCAGGTCTTTCAGCTGTACTGAGCATGCTTCATGCTCTAACATTCTGGATTATACATGGAGGCTCTTGGAGGACAGTAGGAAGCATGAAGTGTGTATAAAATGGTATATCATACCATTTTAACTTGGCATAATTCTAATTGCACTGAGATGTCTGTAAACAACATAATCATTGTAAGAGGATTAACCACATGCCCATTGGTGTTCTTCTGAAGAAACTAATGAGATATGGGCTCTGTTCTCTTAGAGAAGGGAAAAATCCAAGAAAGAGGGATGTCTACAGAGCCAAAGAAAAATGTAATTCCACACTCTTCTCCTCCTCCACAGCAAAAGGGGAGTTGCAGTTGGTGTGAGGAAGAGACATTCATAAAAAGAAAATAACATTTGGATTACATCTTAGGTAGAGGTGAAATATGGACATCCAGAGCATAGAAAATGGTGTTAACCTGAGGTGAGGACCTGAGGAGAAAAAACAACACTGGGCTGACAATATCTTTCGTCCAGGTCAGTACAGGGCCAGGCTCCTCGCTGTCTCTCTGTTCCTCATTTGCTTTATTGTCCATGCTGAGTAGAAAGAAGGCAGTGTATTTTAGTGAAGGGGTGGAAACTGTCTGCTGGCAGCGACAACCCACACATGAGGCTGCTGAGCGAGCTGTCTGCAGATCACCTCAGGACCATGGCACAGCAGGCCAGCTGTTCCAGACAAGGCCAAACATTACTCACTGAAATGCACGCTCTTGCTGCTGATTTTGAAAAGTGATTACTTTAATGAGAGGCTGGAGAAAATGAGCCTCAAAGAGGCCGTGGTGATTTCTGATATCAACAACTCAGTATGCAAAGGAAGGCTGAGGTGGAGAGAACTGAAGGCTCGGGATGCCACTGAGATGGCCATGCATCCATATAAGAGAAGGAATAATAACAGAAGCAGCCCGACTTCTGTTTTTCCTTCGGCAGTTTTCATAGTTTGTATTAGCATTTATGTGCTGACTTTACATAAGAGCTTAGCTGAACTGCTTCCCATCTATCACTTAGGCACCCACATTCTAGTGGATGAGGCATCTTCATACAATCAAGGACAGACATCAAGGACAGTTTGAAAGGGTTCAATGTCCAACGCCTCTACAACGGGTTCTACAATTATAGGTAGTAACCAGGATTCAGGAATTTCTTTTTTTCAATAAGAAAAGTACAGAAATACAAAAAGTAAAAACACAGTAGCCTGTTCAGTAAGAATTTTAAATTATTCTTTGCTGTAAATCTTTCAAATGCTACTAGACAGTCATTTTGTCTCTTGAGGTCCCATTTCCCTGTTTTTAATCTCCATCCTCTTCACACACATTTTTTCTTTTGAAACAAACTATGGAGCAGAAGCCACATCACGTAAACATATGAGGTGCACAACAATCTCTAACATTCTTCAACATGACAGTTAAATGACCTAAGAGTTATTTACTTTATGTGAACGAGTGTCATGCCTGTATATATGTATGCACACGGTCTTCATGCCTGGTGTCTGTGGGTGTCCGAAGAAGGCATTAGATCTCCTGTTAACTGGAGTTATGGATGGTTGCAAGCTACCATGTGGAGGCTGAAAACCGAACTGAAGTCCTCTACAAGATCAGTGAGTGCTCTTAACTGCTGAGCAATCTCCCCAGAACCATGACAGCTAAAATTTGCTAAGGCAAGCTCTACTCTAAACACCTACAGTGTACCCATTTCTCTGCCATCCCCACAGAACTATGACAGCTAAAATTTGGGAAATAAAAAGCAAGCTCCACTCTAAATACCTGCTCTGGGCCCATTTTCCCTGCTTAGGTATTTCCCTTTTGCCCTCATTCAGCAACAGGAACAGAAGACAACAAGCTGTAAAACCCTAGATACTCAGCTCAAGTCCAAGGCTAGCCCCAGTTCAAGGCCTTAGCACAAGGCAGAATATTTTAAGTGTGTCACTCACTGCTCCTGGCATCTGTTTTCTCTTGTCTATTTCCAAACTTTAAACCATGTTGTTGGATTCATAACTAAAGGTGAACTGTCATTAATCCAAATTACACAAACCAAGCAGATGGGTGGTAGATACTGTCCCAGTAGGCACTTGAATGTAGGGGTGAAAATAAGACACACTATAGAATATTCATGCTTCAACACTTTAAACTGACGTTAAGGTGCAGTTGATACTGTTTCTCAATAGGGAAATATGTAGATTCAAGAGGTGTAAATGGAGATAAAATGGAACTGAAATGAAGAAACAGAGACTGAGGCACTCAAGCAGCCAGCTGGTATCTAAGAAGCCATGCAGGAAGAACAAGATTCTCATCCAGGTTGGTCTGGCTCTGCCCTTCATATTCTTAACAACCAAAGTAGTCTGGAAGGAGGAGAGAGTGGCAGCCATCAAGGTTGCACAGGAAGTCCTTTCCTGTATGTGATTTTGACTACGGAGATTTGGGTACATATTTATAGAACCCATCTAGGTTTCCGACAAGCTATTTATCATCTTTTATAATGTGTTATTACTTGTCATAGATGGGAACACAGAATTAGGCCAACTTCTCTATTTCAATTTGCAGATGGAAGAAACATGGAATAGAATTTTTTTTTTGAGAAATTATAAGCAAACCCTGCTAATAATTTTTTTAAACAAATGGAATAGATCCTTTGAATAATGTGCGATTTTTTTTTTACATAAACATATACTTCATGCTAGAACGGCAGACTCAGACTTCATTTTAACGGGTTCCAATTCTCAAATGGCAGAGAGCAGGAAGATCAGCTTTTGAGATTGAGACACTCTATAGTATAAGAAAAATTGGACTGAGAAACCAGAAGGCCAAAAGTTCAGCCCCCTATCTGATCCATGCTAACCTTCCTACATCTCATCTTCCTATTCTGGACTCTGCTGGTTCTATTTTGGATAGAGTGGGGTTAGACATGACTGGCCACTGGGAGCACTATGTAACTACTTCAGAGCTTGTTAAACATAAATATTGACAAGACTGAACAGAAGACAATGCTCATGGTGGACAAGGTTTACCTCATCAAGTCACAGGAACAGACAACAGTATTTCACAAGCCGAAGGAGCAATCTTTAATAGCCTATTCCACTCTTCTAAACAACATGCCAAAATAGAAGCTCAGGGCTCCCAATGTGTTAGCGTGAAAAAATTAGTAGCGCTTCCCATCTAATTTCTCAGAGCCATTAGCGGAACATCCATGAACAGGTACAAGCCTGATGGACTATAGAACTGCAGGTTAGTCACCAACTTCTCTGGCCTTAGTCATCCCTCATGATCCAGTGACTGCTGTGAAGAGAGACAGCTTCTACCACAGGAATTTCAGAGACTTTATTTGGAATGAATGAGTAATGAATGGTAAAAATGTTCTGAAAAAAAAAAATTGCAAGCACACACTAGAGGTAGCCACCCCTCCACCCCCTTAAGACACTTGTGAGAATGATTTTGTCTTGCAAATACAACTGATTACATAAGCACAATCAAAGCATCAAATCAACTTCTTGTGCCAAAAAGCTTGCTTGTCCTTGGTGAAATAATAGCATTTTGGCCAGAGAATAAATTTCATCATTTTCTTTTGACTTTGGTTCTGACTTTTGCAAGGTACATGCCTGGGATTCAGAGCCAAGCACCCAAGCCTGGCCCTGGCTAATAGCTTATAGCCTAGAGCATTTGAGTTGACCAAGCAGAGAATGGATCCGCTGCCAACCAAAACTAGGTGTCAGAGAGATCTCAGTCTTAACTCCTCCCGATCCCAAGGCACCAAAGGATGAGCCAGGCATCAGCAGATCAGTGAGCACCAACAGTAAGAGGCAGAAAATGTTGTCAACCTGTTTCTTCCTTTTCTTATCCACTTTCTATATTCCATTCCCCAAAGAGATCACATGTCCAGAAGGATTCTAATGACAGCAATAATTGAAATTCAAGCTTAATTATGAACCGTATATACCTGTTTATATGATGCACACAAGTGCCTGCCCTCCAGGAGCTCATAGTCTAGTGGGAGAATCAGAAAGGCAACTCAATAGACTGTGAGCTCCTTGAGGGTAGGGACCATCTCTATTCTTCCTTGTCTCTTTCAGTAAGCACTATCTGTCATGAAAATGGGTTTTCAATATGTCCTTACTGAAGATGAGCCATAGGAATGAGTTATGTTCTCAAGCTTCTTCCTTCTTCATCAACACACTGACTATCCCTTAGTAAGTGCATGCCAGCCCTGCTTTCACAGTCTGCTCTTCTACATGTGGGGCATACTACCTCCATCCTCCTCCTCCTGGCACATGGATGCTGTTCACCAGATGATGGCACAAACAAGCAAGTGTGAGAAAGGACACATCTGCACTGTATCTGAATCATGAATCGAATACCTTATAAATCCCAAGGGCAGGTCAATCCAGTTGAAGGCAATATGTAAGGCCTCAAAGAAGACAATGATTGATTTGGGGCACTTAACTTTCAAATCTCAAAGGCCAAATGACATTGTATGGGAAAAACATTCAATCCTCTTTTACATTAATTAGGCAGATGACATCAGAACAAAACATTTTTTCTTTAAGCTAGAATATGAGTTATGCCAAATTCTACCTTCAAGAGGATATGGGTTTCAGCCAAAAGACCATCATATAGATTATTGTTTTTCTTCTCTCAAGTACTTAGAGGAAATTAAGTCTTCTTTGGCATGCAGCTGTTCTCAGCAAGGTCATGGGTCCTTCTACAGTGGCATCAGGGGCAGTTAGGGTAAAAGCTTTGTCAACAAAAAAAGGCATGTCAATTATTCTTGAAGATAAAATGCCAGTTAACCAGGATGGTATGAGGCTATTCTAAGCTTTGCTGGAGAGCTCCAAGGGTCAGTAAGAAAGCTGAGGACATTCCAAACTTGGTCTTTCTGGTTCTGAACTCATTAGACTATGGTGCAGTAGATAGGCAGCAAGGAGACTGACTGATCTCTACTGAGATGAGAAGGTGGCATCACAATTTGGTGATCTGTGAAATGAACAAGGTGGAATAGAACTAGAATATTCATTCCCCCTAACTTAGAAAACTAGAAATTATCATGAAGCATGGGGGAAAAAGGGTACACATAACTAAGTATGTCCATTTGTTCTGTTTTGTAACATGATGAGATTAACTAGTATCTGTAGGAGCATGGCTTTGTAATTATCCTATGGCTTGGTGGGTTCAGCAGTTGTATACCACACAACCATGGACAAGAAAAGCTAAGAGAGGGTTTTTAAGAGCCTGACACCAAGGCCTGTGTTTCTTCACTCAGTACCTGTGTTTCTCCTAACCACACATAAGCCAGCTTCCTTTGGTTTTTCCCCGTTAGCTTCAGACTTGATGCCTAATACCTGCTCGAATAAGGCAACTTTCACATCCTTGATGTTGTGGTTCCTCTCTCCTTTGTTTTGTTTCAAACTTCCTGCGAACACCACATAGATAAGAAACCCAGCAGAAACTAAGATTTAACGAGTTGCACTCTCTCGTTCAGTTCTTGCTACATCAAGACCGTGTGCCACGATAACCACTTTCCCACGCTCCGGCCTTGCATACCAATTCCACAACTTCTTTATGCAGCCTGATAATCAGAGTCACTTGGGGCTGAAGTCACAGTAATACCTCCCCAAAGACAACTCTGTGTCCAGGTGAGGACCAGGAAGTTAACAGTATTGAAGGCTTGCTAGCTAGTGCTGGAGGGTAAGTAGAGGTAAGAACAGCTGCTACAGAAGGTGTGAGCTATGCCACCTTCTCTTTCTTCACTATGGATTGCCATTCTCATGGGTATCACCCTATGATATAAATGAAGAAATTGAGCATTACATGGATCATGAATGACATTTGGGTTCAAGGCTATCTGACCCCAGTCCTGGGTGAGTCATTCTAGGGTGAAGGTATATTGCCCTGATTATATCAAAATACTCTATTGATATTATTATATTCCTTCCCAGAAACGTCTTTCATATATTAGCCTTAAATGAGCCAAGACTTTTTCTGTGCCTTCTAGTGTTGGCATTCATAGATGTTGGTAGCTATAGAAAGCAAGGCACAGGAAGTATAAGGTTCTTTGTCAAGATTATCAGTATTTCATGCTATTAACCATAATCATAAAGGCTACATTTATTTGGCACTTTTGTGCAGGGTACTGAGCCAGATATTTTAAGTAGATTACCTTAATTAATAATCAAAATTTCCCATGAGGCAAATACAGTTAATAACCTTATAATATGGACTAGAAAACTGAGCATTACATAGATGATGAATGATAACATTCTTGCTCAAGGCTATCTAAGCCCAGTCCTAGACATATGAGGCTCTGACAGTATCAAAATCATCATCACTTAGAATGTGGTGCACCAATATAAGGTTCTAAAAAGTGAAATTACAGAAAAGTCAAGAAGGGATGGAGGATGTAGGCAACCTCAGTCTGTCTACTGTCTGCTAAGGTAACAAAACTAAAACAAAGGGCTGACTGCTGGAGAAATGGTCTAGCTTACTTAGGTTTGTGCACTGGGAATTCTCTTGGGATTTGGCTCAGTTGCTTTCTGACCTCAAATCTTTCTGCTATGCTGGTCACACAGCCATACTTGTCTAGTGGTACCATTTGGATATACAAGGCAAAGTGGATGGAGGTTTTGTTGGCTTGACTTTCAAAGCCTTACATACTCCACCACTAAGCTTTGCTTAGATCTCATTCATCATCTACCCTCTCTGGTTCAGACTACCTTACTTCTTGCTCTCAACACTATCTCAGACACCATTTTTGACCTAAAGGCCACTCATTCCTCATTTAATGCCTATTAATATGTATACCAATTGCCAGACATTCCAAATCCCCCCATCCCAGCGGAGTTGGTCCATTATTCTTCAGGTTCTATTACAAAAATCTTGTCCCTTAACCAATAAAACCCAATAGTCCCCCCCCCCGCCCCGGAATAAAAGAAAAGGACATAGCCCAGAACTCACTGCCGGGGCAATTCTCATTGATTGTATATCCTTGCACAAATAACACACCTTCTTCATGGTTCAGTTTCCTCTGAAAATGGAGACAATTTAGCAGCCACATATGCAAGGGCTGTTCTAGGGATCATATGGGTAACAAGACAGATGAATAATGATTGATATATAAATACTGAATAAGAAATAATCATGTCTGTCTGAGGCACAATCACTGACTAGCCCATAGTATAATTCTGTGCCTTTAGCACAAGCAGGCACTTGTAGTTTCATTTCCCTAATGGTACCTGCACTTCCCACAGTGGAAGCACAGGGCCTCTGCTAATCCAAGCCTATGGAACTGGATTTTATGGGCTTGCTAATGACCAGCATGATGGCACTCATATGATTCTATAGTATGAACACCTCAGAAGGAGTCTTTGGCTAAGTTTGAATATCTTTATTATTTTATACATGTCCTCAACAGCACATTAAAGAGAAATGGTAAAAAGAAAGAAAATTATGTTTTGCTTTCAGTATTGTATAATTTTGATTTCATATTAACATGTCTCAAGGAATAAAATATATATTTACATAAAACATCTGGTAATGGCATTTTGAAAAGTAATAAAATGAAACACCAGAATCTATTTGCTGAGGGCTCCATCTCTAACATAAGGGATGTGACAATGTCCTGACATAAGACCTAGGCTGCTCTTCCTCTAAACATTCTTCACTCACAAACTTCCAGTGAGAGGCTCAACTCACCTACATCTTCTGGAATACCAAACCATGTCTGGGCTACAGAACCTTGCTAGCATTGGACTCATCAGCATAACTACAGGGCGAGGCTGGTGTGTTCATAATGTCAAAACGTGTTCTTCTTCGCCTCCTCTGCTAATCTTTTGACCTCCAACAAGGTTCAAGGGGGAATTCAGCAACTAGGATCCAGCCTTAGATGCAATATAAGTTAAGTTTCCATAATCTATTTTCCATATGAAGTGTGCTGAGTGAAAATTTAGGAGTCAATTTCAAAACCTGAAAACAAGACAAATATACATATATATTTATCTTGGAGAAGGCAATTTATTGATATAAAATACCAAAATAGCATAGGATATTGTTTAGGTTACTGTACACTGTTTGTTTTTGGGCATATGGTTTTGTTTTATAGCTCAGGCTGGTCTTGATCTTGGATTCTTCTGCTTGGGATTACAGATATTCACCACAATGTCCCAAGACACAATTCTGATGGTTCAATACTTATATACCTAGGAGTATAAAGGCCAGAAAAGGAAATGTTTAATTACCTAATAAGTCAATTTGATCACAGAAACTCCAGCACAAAGGATCAAAATTCCCGAGGCAATGTGAGGATGGCCCTCTTGTAGATGAGAGGACCCAGCCTGAGGTTAAACAACTCATCTTCAGTTTACAATTCCAGCCCAAGATCCCTTCAGCTATGCTACAGATGATTGGGAATGTTGTGCAGGAAGGTTTCCACATTCACACTGTAAGTGCAACGTCTCTGGATTTATAGAGTAAGATTTCTTGACACACATCGCAACTACATACCTACACTTACACTAGCTTTATCACAGTGACTAAAAATGTATAGACAAGTAGAATCACACATACATGTGCCATGCTCCACATGCACAACTCTGTATGTGGTTGCTCATCTTCACAAATATACTTTCAGAACATTTTAAGGGTTTTCCCTGCATTTGCAGCCCTGTGCTTCTTTTCCTGATTAGGGAATAATCAGTGTATATAGTCAAAAACCCAGGAAAGCGAGGCAGATGGACCCAGCAGCCTGTATAAATCGTTTCCCTAGGTAACCAGGCAGAAACAGGATCTTAACCAAATATGGAACTGGCAGCAGAAATCTGAAACTAGAAACTGAACTATGGACTTATGGGAAACCCAAGCAATCCACCTTGGCAAACCATGTACAGGAGGTGACGTCAGGGTAGGGGAAGGTTTCATGAGGGGGACCCGTAAGTCCTAGAGAGTAAGCATTTCCTCAGATGATAATTCCAGGAAAGGAAGCACACAGAGATTTCGGTGAGTCTCCTCAGTCATTTATGAGAAAGGAAAAGGGAAAGAAACAAGTCTACATGGAGAAATCATGTCCAAGGCCTGAGTCATGGTCAAATGCAGAACCAGACTTGTGAATTTGCATAGACTAGACATCCCATTACCTTATTACCATCTGTCGAAGTGAGTATAAAAATAGGCTTTACAGAGTTCCTGGGCTACTGACTGGCATTGCCACAGACTTTGCAACGTCCTACAGAACTTAAGATCTCTCTTGTACAATTTTCAGTGACTCACCCCTACCCACAGACACTTTACATTAAAAGCTAATGCTAATTGTCTTGTATTTTCTCATTTTTTTAAAGTTCTGCATTGACAGAGACAGAGAGACGAAAAATTGGAGGATGAGTGAGGTGAGCAGAAGAGAGAAGGGCACGTGGTGGGTATGGGTGCTCACAGAACCCAGAAGAAGGCATCAGCTTCCCCTGGCAATGGCAGTAACAGGCGGCCGTGAGCCACCAGACCTGGTGCTAGGAAACAAATTTGTGTCTTCTTCAAGAGCTCTTAACTGCTGAGCCATCAAAGCCACCTTTTTACCCTTGAAATCTTTTGAAAGATCTTTAATTATGACTATGTGTCTGAATATGGGAATATTCACATGCTAGTGCAGTTCCCTTGCATTTTACCTTATGATCTCAGGGCACTGTGTACCTTACACTCACAAACATGCTTTAAGTTAAAGAAAACAAGAGTTTTCCTAAGAAGAGAAAGTAACTCTACTCAGCTGACACTTTCAGCTTATGTATACATATGTCCTAGATGGCAGGGCTAATAATGGGCTGACCTCTCCTGCCTCTACAGTTTGGACATTTCTCTGCAGTGCACTGTGGCTACCATTTCAATAAAAACGGCATTCCATCAGCATCTCACTGGGATTCCTGACACACTGGAGTCTTCAATCCAACTTAGTCAGTGGTATAGGTATTTACTATCTGCCAGCATGGGCTACAGTTAGGATTAACACAAACTTCTACATCCACCTGGCTGGCCCTAGTTCCACACTAGAAGGGCTGGATTTTTCTCTTCCCTCAGTCTTCTGACTTGCTGGCATATAACAAATAAATAACAAATGCTGTAACATTTGTTATGTGGGTTCCCTGAAAGGTACTTTGCATAGCAGAGGCTATGAAAGATACCTAGAAGGTCAGTTCATGGAGAGCTTGTGAAGGAATTAGCAAGGACCTGGAAAATTACAAAGTGTGGGATGTACAGTGTGCATGCCTGTGTACTGACACATGCCAGTATGGTGAGAGAATGGAAAGAAAGCCTTCCCTTTGAAAATCACATACTCTGCATTACCAGTGGATTGAAAAGTCAGTCATTTCTTGTGTATGCATCATGAATTTAAATTTGGAAACAATTTTTCCTTGTGAGACATTTCATGCTTTGCTATTAATACAGAAAATTCCCAGAAGCCAGTAAAGAAAGAATATGGAAATAGAAAACTGGAATTGAAGGTTTCATTTGGACAGCATGTACCCTCATGAACTTGAGCAGGTCCCCAGAACTCAGTTCTTCAACCTGGAGGAACAGACTGTACAACATGGACTCTTCAGGCATCCTAGGTGACTGCGGAGAAGATTCATCAGGTGACAAATCTTCACTGAGCTGCTTCTTCTCAAGTGCTGTTCCTGAAGCAAGCAAGCCTACCGCAGTCAACACAGCAGCTTCTCCCTTCTAGGAGCAGTTTGTATATGAACGGGAGTCTGTTCAATGTAAGCAACACAGACTCAAAATGGACACACACACACACACACACACACACACACACACACACACACTACGTAGAGATGTACACAGTATCAGGATAATGCTGAGTGACACAGAAATACATGAAAGAACTCTGTAGCAACAAAAAAGCATTCAAATCAAAAGTGTCTATGCAGCTTCACATAGTAGCAAAGGCTTCCATTCTAGGATTTGGGAGGTAGAAGTTCAAGACTTATGATCCAAGGCCAGCCTGTGCTACCTTATGTCCTATGACAAAAAAATTGCTAATATTGTTATATTAGGGCTTGCAATAGAAGTTTTTCCTGGCAGTAATCCATTCTCTCTCCGCTTTTTGCCTTTCTATAAATGTTAGATACCTTTTTAGAAACTACATTAGAACAGGGACTCATGAAAGTGATGCAGATAAATCAGAAGTAGATCCAGGCTTCAACAGGTTTATAGATGGCACAAAGACCAGGCACTGTCCTGTAGTCTGTGATGTGATACAATACAACAAAAATCATCTTGGGGAAGAGCATTCAGATGCATGAGCAAACTCGGACACAGAGACTGGTGGAGAGAAAGTGCAGAACTAGGGTCTGGGAAGACTGTCCTGGGCATGAAGGAAGAAGGGCTTGAGAGCCTGGGCAGCTCCCCAAGTGTAACAGAGAAATGCAGACATCAGTGAATGCATCACATTCCTAGCTCAGCTCTCTTTACCCTAGAGCAAAGTCTTGGCCAATGCACAAAACCTTCTTGCTCCAGAGCTCAAGTTCTGGCCTTAACCAATAAAGAACAAGATATGGTTTTTTTTTTAATTTGTTTGTTTGTTTATGTTTTTGTTTGTTTGGAGATATTCCCCTAATTTCAAAGATGTTTCTGGTAACTTTTACAGAGACTTCCTTTTGGTAATCAACAGTATGGAGACACAAGGCCAGGAGGTAAAATGAAAAAGGTACTTACAGCTCCATTAAATATCTGCCTCACTTACTTTGGATGAATAGAATTTTTAAAAAACTGAAGCCTTTCCTATAAAGTAAGTGAAGTATTGTTTTTTGGTTTTGGTTTTTGTTTGCTTGTTTTGTTTTTGCTTTTTTATTTTTATTTTTTTTTCCTGGACAGTGAGTACATTACTGTCATATTTGTACAGCAGTGTTAGGGATATGCTGGGGTAAATAAGAAAGTATTCTCCAATTGCTACAAGCATTTGAAATATAAAGTTTGAGAAGTATGCTTTCTGGCTTCATTTCAAATATCCTTCTTATTATGAAGGGTGTGAACTTGAAATAAAGATGTCTTCGTTCATCAGAACGACTGTGAGCATTCTTGCCGGATAGTCCAAATAAATGGCTGGAAGCTGCCAACCCTACACAGAACCTTATTTCAATGTTCTTAATGTCCTCAGAGAATAGAGGAAACTGAAAAGGATCTGGTTTAGAAATGGCCTTCTAATTGTCTGGATGGAGGAAGACAATCTGAGCAGACTGAGGGTATGAGTATGTAGTTACAGTCCACATTTGCAGACACACCTAAAGAGCAGGAAAAAGAAGGAAAAGAAAATGGTGATTGGGGTGGGGGTGGGGTGGGCAGAGAAGGCAAAGCCGCAGGGGCACAGGCTCAGAAGCTTGGTTTGTAAAACATTCAAGAGGGATGCTCTGCTGGGCTTCCCTTTATGCTTACTGGCTCCTGTTCACCAATGAGTCTAAAGCCAATTTTGTTATTTTTTTCTTGTGCCAGAGGATATTGGACCCAATAAACATTCAAAGGTGGTGGGGAAGACTGCAAGAGGCCACTTAGTCACAACAGAGACGACAGCTGACACCCTGAGGGGAAATGAGAGAAGAATTACTGAATGTCAGTATACCATATTAATAGATGGTCATGGTGACCACCTTGAGTTAGCAAGGGTTTCAGAGGCTCAGAATGTCCCTGTTGAGAATGCAATTCATTTAACAAGGGGCTCACCCAAAGCTGTTACTATTATTATTAATTTTGTATCTGATGGAGAAGACAGCTTAAGCATCACGGTACAAAGTGACCATATGGAGTAACACAACACATTTATGGTCATATGCAAATTCATTAGCACCTCAGAGTGGCTAAGTATTTTCGAAATTACACACACACACACACACACACACACAAACACACATACACACACACACACACACACTCACTCTTCTGGATTACAGACAGAAGTCAGTGCTTCATACATTTTCTTCATACATATTCTTTTCTCCCAAGGCAAGAAATTATTAGCCCCACATTAGCTACATCCTTCCATTAGCAAACTCGAAATGAGATTAATTTGTGAGTTTACAAATTAATCTCATTTGGTTTGTGTCTTTTTTTAAGCAACTTTTTCTTCTATTAAGATTCAGGATCTAGCTGACTCTTTCCCCCATGAGGCCAGATTTCCATGTCTTATTGGTTGATGTATTCTTCACAATATCTATCATAACATTTAGAACATGGGTACATAGAAAACATCCATAGCTAACTAGCTGCATAATATGCAATGGAAGGGGAACAGAGTTTAGATTCATAAATCCTGGGATTCTATTCTTTTCCTGGCATTTCTGGGCTGAGCCCTTGGGTAAATCTTTGTGATTTTCTCAAGTTCTCTGCTTATCACTAATGGTACATGGCATACTCTGGGCCTAAGTATTTTCCTGGTTAAGTTACACTCCAATTGATTTCAATACAGTCTCTGGGTGACCCATTCAAAATGTAGACATAGTTAGGAAAATGTTAGTTAAAAACTTAAGTCCATTTATTAGACCAAATGCTAAATCTCCAGAGGAAAGAAACTCATTTGTTACAGTTTGTTATGCTATAGCATCCCAGGCATTCCTTCCTCATTGACAGTAGAAGGAAGTCTGTTATTTCAAGGCAACAATATGGTGGGAACTGAAGACAGCCTGTTCTGATCCTGGATCTGAAAAACAGAACAATATACTAGAAACTATAATGCAAAGTATGAATGGATATTGAAAGTGGGGTATTGAAGTCTCCCACTATTAGGGTGTAAGAATTGATGTGGGATTCGAGCTTTAGCAGTGTTTCTTTTACATATGTAGGTGCCCCTATATTACGAGCATAAATATTTAAGATTGAAATCTCCTCTTGACCAATTTTTCCTGTGATGAATAAGTAGTGACCATCTTGGTCCCTTTTAATTCCTTTTAGCTTAAAGTCTACTTTGTTAGAGATTAGGATTGCAATCCCTGCTTGTTACTTAGGACCATTTAACTGGAAAATCTTTTCCCAACCCTTTATTCTAAGCCTGTGTCTGTCTTTGCGGTTGAGGTGTGTTTCTTGTAGGCAACAGAAGGATGGCTTCTGTTGTTGTATCCATCTTGTTAGTGTGTGACGTATAGCTTTTCATGTTCCATTGTTTGAATGCTAACATTTGACAGGCTGGCTACAATATGTTGCAGCACAGGAGAGTCCTCCATTCCCCAAACATGCCCTGGTCTCATAACTACAAATTATCCCCGAATCTTACCCAGACTTATGAGAAGTGGAAGAGGTCTCTTTGACCCAATCACCTTGAAAACATAACCCTGATCACCTAGAGTGCTAATTTCTATATGCCTCATCTACTTAATAAGCCACCTAAAAATTGAAAGTAAACAACAGGAGTTTGAGTATTCTCAAGGTTTCTTATAACCTTCCTCTCATCTGAGTGTTTTGAGCTACCTAAATAACATGGAGCTGTTTCAAGAACAGCTTCCCTCCCAGTAATTATAACACATAAGTCGGTCAAGGAGTAGAGATATGTTCAAGAGCTGGATTCCACCATTATAGTAGCTACAGTCACCTTTTCCCTGAACATTCTGCCTTTTATGTCACTGTTAGATTGAGATAGGGCCTCCCTATAGGGAACTCTCTATGTAGCCGATGTTAGCCTCAAACTCACAGATCTACCTGTCTGTCTCTGGAGTGCCTTTTCCTTAAAATCTTTTCTGTTCATCCATGAAACCCAATAGGAATTCCAACCTAGAAGCTAGTAAACCTTTCTCCTTATTCTCTTCTTCCACGACAAAAACCCAATGGCAATTACTAAAACTTTTAACTGGCTTTGAGTGTAGAGAGAGTACTGGAAAAAATGGACACACAATGCAGTGGAAGAAAAACTGAAGCCAAGAAGTAAAATAGATGATTATATTGGGTTTATACAACAAGGCAAGGCTTCCACACCTCGATGAGAAAGAATACACCTCTTCCAGTGCCTCTTGGCTACCATACTCTGATGTAATGCAAGAAGATATACTAAAACCTTTACGATCCTTATTTGCTATAGAGTACCTTGAACATGTGGTCCAATCCCTACAAGTCCAGAAGGACATGCTGTGCCCCAATAACTCAAATGTAGAAGCAGAACCCCATTTATAGTATACTGGCTTCTCAGCTTGACATAGTTTACCACAGCACCCTCAATAGAGGGTGCAGGACACAGACTTGAGGCACCTCCACAATGGGCTGGGACCACTCCAAGTCAGTTTGCCTTTCTTACTCTTTTCCCAACCCATGCCTCACTCTCCTTCCCCTTTACAAAGTAGTTTTGCTGAGAACTTCATAGTTAAGCACTACAATTACATCACTCTGGGCCCTCCTACTGACTCCCCACTCCTGCAGGTTCACTTTTCGATGTTTATTTTTAAGCAGGAAAGCCAGCTGACTGATGGAACTTTAGATACAGGCGACCATTCACATGTAGCCCACTCATGCCACTCCATCAGCAAGGCATGCCCCATGGACCACAGCCAACAGTACCACAGTCTGAAGTAGTCTTTTCAATTCTTCCATTCTTTAAACCAACACAGAGCAGGATGACTCCTTTTCTTTCATGATAAACAAGTTACTCATCTATAATCCTAAACCTTGACATACCTGGGAAGAGGAACCTAAACTGAGGAAATGCCTCCCATCACACTGACATGTTGTTGGGTCTGTGAGGGGATTTCCTTAATTGACAATTTTTAATAGGAGGACCCAGAGCAGTGCAGGCAGGACCATTCCTGGGCAGTCGAAGGCCATGCTATATAAGAAGGTAGCTGAAAGTGAGCCTGGGAACAGCGCTAAGAATCATTTTGCCAGCAAATTCCATAACAGTGTCCCACTCACAGGCTTGCCATTTATGAGGAAGCATACATGTTTAAGGATTACAAAGTTTGATGTAACAAATGCATAGCGGCATCTGGAGATCCCACTGCTCGGCTTTCTCATGAAGAGAAACAACATAGAGCTTGCAAACAGTGATGCTCAGAGTTCAAGGCTTAGGTTTGCTACTCACAGGGACACACATGTTGAATATTTTTGGTTTCAGATTTAACATTACAAAATGAGATGGCCCTCCACTTAACAAATAAATTGGAATTTATACACAAAGAAAGCTTACCCAACATTTGATGTAAAACAGATGTTCATTTTGTTACTTTTCCTCTTATTTTTTTACTAATAGTCCAAGATTTAGTTAATTCAGCTGGAGTTTGGGGACCTCAGCATTACCAAAACCAACTGAGGTTTTGAAATGAAAAGCTTCCTGAAGTAAATTATACTGCAGACTGTGGTATGTTAAATGATGTGAATGCATGACTCTACGCAAGGCAGGCAGCAAGGGTGGAAAGCCAGGCCATTTTTCTATGAATAACAAGTAAGAGGATAAAAGGGACCAAAATTATTCATGAAATGCTAAAATGTGGGGCTGGGGATATAGCTCAGAGGTAGAATGTTTGACCTAGTGAGTCCTAAATTTGATCCTCAACACTTTGATATACTTAGTAAAATTGTTATACCTCAAGTGTCCCAGATGGTACCGTAGGTAGACTAACTAAGGGTCATTGCTCACACATGGAATAGTACAATTGGTATGAGAGCTTGTAGGTAAATTCAGAAGGTCAAGGGCACCTTAATATATTTCAGAAAGCTACTGTGTTTGTTTTGGTATGCCTAGTGAATATTTCTTTCTGCAATGAACAGAGATAATATGCAAGGCGTCATTTTATTAGTCATCTCTTAGCAAGACAATATGACTCAATCTTCAGTACAGGCAATATAAAAAAATACAATAAATAAATAGTAAGAGTCTCTGTCTTTGCACAAGATACTCCATGAGTCCTGGGTCGTGCTCCAGTCTGCTTCAGCAAAGGCCCACTTCCTGTCCACTTCTCATCCTTAGAGCAGAGGCCTGAAATGGGCCTCTCTGCCAGGACAGGAAGGGCCACAGAATACACAACCCCAGATTCAAGGAGGAAAAGAATGAGCACAACCCATAGTTTCAAATATTATCTGGCAGGGAAATCCTGTCAAATGGCCCCCAACACCACAGTGTTTTCAAAACAACAAAAAGACTAAAATTATAGGTCTCATTATTTTTTAATATAAGTTTAAGAAGGGAAATATAAAGTTGTATGACTATTATTGAGACTGCAGAATGTAGAGCAGTTTTGTAACTATTTAGTAACTTAACTAATGCTGAAGTGGGTGGACAGTGTCCTCACCTCTCTTTCAGACTACTATATAAGGCCTTAGTCATTTATGGGGCTGCATAGCCCACTGTGGGTATATAGATCCCTGGAACTATATAAAAAAGGCAATTCTTCAGAATCTGCCTAATCCACATTGCACTTCTCCTGGCCAAAAATGTATATCCTTCTGCTTGGAAAAACAAACCCCCAATCAACCCAAAAACCTATGATAGCTTGGAACATGCTCATCATCCATAGGGAGGTTATTTAGAAGTCCTTCCTGTATGTAAACAGATAGGCCATGAAGTGTCAATATCATATCACATACTAAAGATTCTCAGCAAATAACTACTAAGTGAATGGGAAGCAAAACTATCAATAAACTTAGTTTAAAAATTATTTATTTATTTTATATCCTGACCTCAGTTTCCCTTCCCACCTCTCCTCCCATCCTTCCCCTACCTCCCTTCTACCTTTCTCCTCCAATCCCACTTCCTCCATTTCGGCTCAGAAAAGAGCAGGTTGCCCATGAACTTAGTTTCATCCACAGGTATAGAAGTTAGAATTTCACACTATGAAGCAGGAAGCTACTCTCAATACGTTGTCTTAGTTGCTGTAGCAACATTCTTTCCCAGATTCACAGCTCTGGAAAACTGTTGTTTTAGCCCCAGCTCCTGAGGAACTTTAGACTGTACTGTCCAAGCAGCAGAGTAGAGAGCAAACTTGGGGAAAGAGTAAGAACTTCAAGAGCCCTGTGATCCCCAAAGGCACAGTGGAGAGGCACAGATAACCCAGTGCTGCCCACAGGGGCCATCTCTGCCTGGGACAGGGAGTGGGAGACAGCTGTCAGGAGGAACAGTTGGTACAGATAAAATCCCTACTCTGCTCCCTTTACACATGAGGAGGGAAAATAAAAAGCACCTTTCCTGAGGTGCCTTAACTGTGGCAACTTGTAAGAGCAGCAGGAATTCGAAAAACTAATAATATCATTGCATACTTAAAATCAATCTAGAGCCTAGAAGAAATTGTACCAAAGCCAGGCGGCAGAGTTTGAGGGGTAAATGGAGATGCGGACATGCTTACAGTTTCTCTCTATAGGTACCATCTGGTGATTTTAAATAAGAACATCTGTAGCATCTGAAAAATTAAAGACAAATGCTATAACCAATAGCACTGGGAAAACTGCCTCTTATTAGCACCATGAAAGATTATAAACCTGAATTCTGCCTTCCAGGAATGCAAATAGCTTCCTCATTTCCACTCCTCCCAGTCCCTAGTAGAATTCTTGTGCAGATAGTTCAGACTGGTTCAGTCCCTTGACACCAAAAATGTGAGCAGCAAAACATTTAAAATGCAAAGATGAAGATTAACGGAGGCTTTTCAAGTACATGTATCTGAACAATTGGTAAAGAATATCTTCTCAGTCTCTTGTGATACTGTTAAATGAGACCACTGAAGAGCATTTATTTCTTAGTTAAATGCAGTAAACAATGCAAAAACAGTGTACTATTCACAGCTGTCATTTGGCACTATATGATATATGTTGTTTTCAAATGCTACCCCAAGTATTACAGCCAATTTGGGCTTGAAGTTTACTTACTATACCTACATGAAAATTGGAGCCTACCTATCATCTTTAGCCATCAGAGAAATGCAAATCAAAACAACTTTGAGATACCACCTAACATCTGTTAGATTGGCTAAGATAAAAGACACAGAGGACAGCCTGTGCTGGAGAGGATGTGGATCAAGGGGAACACTACTCCAATGTTGGTGGGAATGTAAGCTTGTTCAGCCACTTTGGAATGCAATATGGCGGTTTCTCAGAAAATTGAGAATCAATCTCCCCAAGGACCCAGCAATACCACTTCTGGGTGTATACCCTAAAGATGCACAGTCACACTCCAAAGGTATTACCTCAACTATGTTCATAGCAGCGTTATTTGTAATAGCAAGAACCTGGAAACAACCTAGATGTCCCTCAACTGAAGAATGGATTAACAAACTGTGGTACATCTACACAATGGAATACTACTCAGCAGTAAGAAAAAATGATATCCTAAATTTTTTAAACCATTTATTTATTTATTTGCCTTGGTGTTTACCTGGAACTGGAACTACAGACAGCTGTGAGCTGCCATGTGGGTGCTAGGAATCAAACCCGGGTCCTCTGGAAGAGCAGACAGTGCCCTTAACCGCTGAGCCATCTCTCCAGCACCGATATCCTAAAATTTGCAGGCAAATGGATGGATTTGGAGAATATCCTCCTGATCAAGGTATCCCAAACTCAAAAAGATAAGCAGGGGATGTACTCACTCATTAGTGGTCTCTAAACAAACTAACAAGCAAAAAGCCAAGCATGCCCAAGCTGCAAACCACAACCACTAAACAGCTTGGGATCAGAAATACCCTGGACTGACCCTCCGGATCCCACTCCACCTATAGGAATACCTGACTCTCTCTTGATGGAGTGGGGACAAAACTGGATTTGCCAGGAGTGGAGACTGAACTAAGCATTATTGAATCAGTGGGACCATGGGACTGTCTGCTGCCTGCCCAGGGCAGGGATGGGGAGTTGTGGAGAAGAAAAAATGACCTGATGTGGCGGGAGGGGGAAGGGATCTTGAATGGGGATATACAGGGATAGAAAAAAAAAAAGAAAAGAAAATTGGAGCCTACCTCATCAATATAACAACAACAACAACAACAAAAAAGACCTGTGAGTATCCATGCAACATTAATCAATGACTAGGCAACAGTCACGCTTTAAAAGACATTATGAGAAATGGGCAGATGAGAAATTGGCTTTTCTCAAAGAAAATGTCTCAGAATTCATGACTCCATAAGCAAGGGGACAATGGCACAGAGTCTATAATTAACAAAAGATACTCCTTTATCATGTCAAGATATAAATTTGATGCTGCAAGATCAGAAGGCATTAATAAAAGGCATGTTTTTCATAGACAGTATGGCTGCATTCGGAGGGAGAAAATGAAAGGGAAGATGATATAGTTACATGATAATCTCAACTCGAATAAACTTACTTGCTGTCAACCTTTTAAGTATATATTTATTATATTAAATATTATATTTATTATATTTTATATATGTGTATATGTAAATAGGTTTCAGTGTGATTGCCAAACAATTTATGGAGCTTGCTAAGGGATAAGAGGCATTAAGCTAAAATTATTTGTTCCTTATAGACTTATTAAGTAAAAGAGATAATTTCTAGGTAAATATGGACAGTTTACCTTCCCAAGCTGTCAAAGCACAGTGTTGAGATATGATCAGAGTTCAGTGGAAAATTCAGTACATGCCATAAAGAAGGCAGAAGCCTTGTTTTGGTTGGGTGGTACTTGACCCAACCCTGGAAAACTGGAATGACTTAAGGTGTAGAAAAAACAATCCAGAAAGAGCTAAATTGCAGAAGTAAGTAAGTGGAAAAAACACAATTTATGTGGAATATGTGGGAGGAATCGCAACTGACCCATTAGGCTAGAAATCCACAGCAGCCAAGAGGCAGCAATGACAGCCAAGGGCAACAATGCAATGGAAGCAAGTTACAGGGACTTAGGATCAAAGCAGGGACAGTGTAAATCCGGGCACTGAACAGAAGATGAGGCAGTTTACAGTCTCACCTACATATTGTTACCCCAAATTTCTAGTTATCTAAATTGATGATAAACTACATTCAAAAATAAGTGGAATCTCCAAATATGCTTGTGTGAAAGCTACAGCCCTGACCACATGCATTAAATCCAACAGGAAAATTATAAAGAGAAGGAAGGAGCAGCATCACTGTAAGGAGCAGCATCTGTGTAATACAGAGGCTGGTCTAGTTCAACATGGGGCTCTTGACTCAAAGACCCTTGTTTGGAATTGGTTCAGACCCCAAATACCAGCCCTAAGTAGCTTTGGGTAACAGTGACTAAAAATGTGAATGCAAAAGACCATAAGCATCTCTTAGATGGAAAAATAAAGTTGGGTTTTAACCTGAGTACTTTTTAAATAATGCTTGCAGTCTCTGAGACCATGGGTACAACCTTCCTCATGCGGATATTTATCTTCTTGGTCTGAGAGGTAGGGCTTTAACCCTAGAGGACTTAAGGCATGTCTTGTGTTTTTGCTCTGTCTTCTGACTCTCAGGCTGTACACTCTGGGTATCTCTCTCAATCTCAGGATGGACATGAATGTGTAAAGTCTCAGTGCCACGTTCCTATTGCTGCTGCCCAGAGTCAGAAGACAAGCACTCTTCATCTTGCTTTTTGCCTCTCCTCAGACTGTACTACAGACAGTATACAAGCTACTTCAAGGTTCTGCTGAACTCATATTTGCATTTCTACAGAGCTTCTAACCCAAATTTTATAAAACAATATTCATTTACCAAATAATGCTGGGATAAAATAGCTAAAATGTCAGTTTTGAGCAGGCTACTAGATTATACTTACCACCACCACCAACGAATTCTAGAAAAATCTTGGAGAAGAAGTAACAGCGCACCTCAAGGAGGATTTTGCACTGCTGTTCTGTTTTCTTCCCTTTTCCTTTTGGTTATTTCCAGTATTTCAGCAGGAAAGCAAGAAGTAACTGACCCATAAAAACAATGGCAAATTGCTCAGTGAACTCGCTCTGCTGGGCCAGACTGTAAGTCCCAGATAAATATGCTCTTCACAGATCCAGGCAGCATAAAGAGAAGAACGAAGCCCCAGGATCTAAACCCCAAGTCTTTCCTCTTATGTTCAAATACCCACTAAGAAAGCAGATTATCTTCTGGCTGTTTCAATGCCACTAGAAAGCCTGGAATTAGAGTACTTAAGTCCCCAATGCACTTGTTCAGAAGCAATTATACATACTATATTTCCTAAACCTTTCTTTAATACCTGAAAATGTAAGAATACCATGCTGCATGGGGTAGTGTGGAACTCAGCGATGCTATTTGCTATGTACTACTCCCAACACCAATTCTGCATGTCATGTGATAGAAATAAACTAGACAATCTCTTATTGCACATTGTTTGTGTCACAGGCGTAAAATCTTGAGAACTCTAGTCTTCAGAGTAAAGAAGAAAAAAAAGAATTCAAATAAAACACTAAACCCAACAACCCAGAAAATTGGATAAAAAAATAAAAGAAAACAAATAACTCTAATTTAATACATCATCTTTAAGAATAAATGAGGTTACAAATCCACATTTGGAAGAACAGAATCTAGTCCATATGTACCAGATACCATTTTTTTTTTCAAGCTCAAATTCCGGATTCCAAAATGTATACTCTCTCTCTATACTGAGGTAACAGCTTGTCAGAGAAATGTGGCAAGCAACAGCAGGCCTAGCACAACAGATGGGGTATATTTTTATACCGGCTTTAAGTGATAATATGAGTTTACATAGGGTCATCCTAAATATTGTTTAAGTGCATGAAATGACTCTAGTCACTGTCTAACCTTGAGTAGGCTGTTTTGCTTTCAGTTCGTTTCAATTTGCTGCCGTCAAGACTTCATCAAGACAAGTCTTCTCTTTGGAAAAGGAACTGGACCAGTTTTGAAGATCCTCTTTTCATGTATGGATTTTACATGGCCATTAATAAAGAAAGGAGACAATAGCCAGCAGAGTATCTCTCATTAGCACAGTGGACTCATTCAGTCTCCGTCAACAGGTCAGAAAGGCAAGAGTGTGACTCCTATTTCTTATCTTCACTGTTCTACTCACTGGCTCCATTAAACCTTGAATCACTGATTTCACATCTGGAAGACATGCCTCCTACTGACTATAAGAACTGTTGGCATGGCAGAGGTAAAAAAGCATCTATATAAACATGTATTACAGAGTTAACGGTTTATATCCCTTCCCTCTTATTCCAGAGCACATTCTACCTGCTGATGGAGATGGAGAGGACTTGATAATCTCTTACCCTGATTTTTATAAACTCATAGATTTTAAATAATTTCTACATAACCACTATAAAATTTTCTGGTGTTCTTTCACAAAAAGAGCATGTATAATAATTTCAAAGACATGTTAAGAAAGGTTAAGAGATAACAACATGTATAGATGTCTTCTCTGTGTACACATGCAGCTCTTATGGCTTCTTCTTAGAGAAGGTTTCTCTAATATGAAGGAGTGAGCTAGACAAGAACTGGACATTTGTTTGAAGATGTCATCAAGGTATTGTTCGTTGGTTTCCTCTTCAAGGTAGTCCAATTAGCATGTGAGTATCCAGAGAGCAGGGATATTCATTATAGTGTTCAATACTTGGTCTCAGATTCTAGAGGAGTGATTGGTTCATGGAGGGCTCCCAAAAGTACAGAACAACTGGTGGCTAATGACAGGCCCATTTGAGCACAAATATTTCCACTATCCTGGCTCAGAAATCATGATGCTAAAGAGCCCCATGAAATATACTCTACTTCTCAAATAAGAAAATACTAAGTTGTAATTCAGTGTCTTAACTTAGGTTGCATAGCCAATAGCAAATGAATTCTCCTAGTCCATTCTGCTGTAGTGTACCATCTAGGTCCAGAGGTACAGGTCACCTTATTTGATCATGAAAAGAGTTATGCAAGACTTTCTGGTTCTCTAGGATTCTTTCCTATGAGGAAAAGGGTGATGCAATAAAAATACTCAATTACTGAGTAGACTGAATAAGACAGTCAGATTAGAGAAGAATTTGGTCTTAAATCTTTAGAGCAGAAGACACAGACATGCTATTTGTTTAATAAATTAGACAAGATTATAGGAATATTAACAATTACTAACATCATGACTGGTTTATAAGCTTCTTGAACCATAACACTCACACTTATCATAAAGTTCTAAAAGAATTGGCTAATACTTGATAGAGACTGACAGGGCTGGTTTGCACTCTTGGATAGAACAAATAAATGGATGAATAAAATGATAAAGAACTCTTCAGGAAGATAAATGTAAATGACTGGATTTCTGCTAAAACATTAATTTCACTTTGGTTGGATCAGATCCTGCCAACTAACTTACAGAAGATGATGTAATTATGATCAAAATGCAAAACTTCCCTAAAATGAAAAAATTATAATTTCCCACTTCTTAAAAAATTAGGTCATGTTATTAAGTGAAATTGAAATTGGACTCAACTTCTTAAGTATACTTAGTAACACTAAGATGTTAACACTGTTTAGTAAGAAATCTAATAAAAAATTATGGGAAAACAATAAAATTAAGAGATATATCACAACCCTTCTGATCTCTTATGTTAAAACTCCATTTTTTAGATTGTCTGAAAATTTTAGATTTTCAAGGAAGTAACATTGTTTTGGGTAATATGAAATACTGAATGCTTGTGGCCCTTTTTGGCACAGAAGAGAACTTGTACAAATTACAACAATCACTGATGCTCAACAGAATGAAAGTAACTAAGGTCAAAGAATATGCACGAAGCAACCACCACCTACCCCTCAAAACAAATAAAACCCCCCACAAAAATACACTTCTCAAAAACCACCTACAATCCATCTAAGTGAACTACAAATCTAAACAGAGCTTCTTAGAAGACAATATGCCTGAGGATTCCATTCCTTCCAGGGCATTAAGGCATTGGAGGCTGGGGGTGCCCTGGCACTATAGGATGGAAGCCAGGCATGAGTGTATCTTGCCTGCATGGAGCATCCTCTCTCAGTGAGGAACTCTCTCACCTTAGATGCCAAAGTATGAAGCTTTAGCATAAGCTGGAAAGCAGCAGATTAGATCTTAACTAATTTATCAGTTTTCTCTATTGAGCTCGGCTAATATTTCTATGCCCAACAACCAGAAGTAATCTTTTTACACAAAGATCACTAGCACAGACTCCAAAACAAAAGATTCCAACAGCCTCAGAAATATTTCAGCATTTTTATTGTTCCACATGGCTAGGGACTGAACCTATGACATAACACTTTCTCATGTTTCTCTCCCTCCATCCCTCCTTACTGTCTCCTTTCTCTCTCCTTCCTAAGGACAAGTAAAATGATAAACACAATTATTACATTTTAAAAAATCGAGTCACTGAGTTAATTAAAAAATACATAATACTTTAAAGTTTACCACTGTTTCAGCAAATACAGATGTATTTTAATAGTATCCTCATCAAACACAAAACCAAGAAACAAGAACAATTAGATAAAACAGAAACATTACACTTTTCTTTCAGAAAAGGTTTTATGCATTTAGCACCATCCCAAAGCAAGGTCGTAATGTGTACACCTCACAGAATCCTATCACAAAGAGAGGTGTTGACATAGGCAACCTTATAAATATGAAGAAGAAGGTTTCCACTTGCAGGAATTCAGAGAGGGAGTGATGATTTCACTCAAGAATCTGGAAAGGTTCACAGATGAAGCGACATCTAACACCAGACTGAGCTCACTACTTCTTTGGCTTTGCCCAGATATGCCAGTATATATGACTGGCAACAATTCTGTGTGCATTCCAGGGCCTGTCTAATTATTCACATGTTGTATTAGTTTCCCTATACAAACAATATTCCCCAATTGTGGTTCGGAAAATATCCAGACAATAACATAAATGTCAATATTTTACATGTTCCCATTTCCTGTTTTTCTTAGTGTCAGAAAATAGCATTAGCTGTGCTTTCTAAAAAATCCACATATGGTACATGTGTCTACATACAAAATGTGGGAAGTCATGCTGCTATGTCAATGTACTAAAGACAAGGAAGAAGGAGAATCTTGTAGCGGAACTTATTTAAACAAGTTTATCGTTCATTTGTTGGGTACAAGAAGATTGTACAGTTCAAAACTAAAGCTGCCTGTGAAATAGCGCATTGCTCTAACTCTTCTAACTGCTACTGTATATTATCCTTTATAAGACATGTCCCTCTGCTCTTGAGTTCCTATCTACAATGAGCAAAAGGTCATAGAACAGGCCTGTCAGTCAGGCCTAGGACTCATCACAGGAACCTACCACGGGCGTCCATATACAGACATGCATTTCTGTTATTTCCTGTGCAACTGACCCCTGCCATGTACTATGGGATATTTTTTTCCTTTTCTTTCTGCTGTGTTGTTTGTCCCTTCCTTTGTGTTTTCAGGAGATTTGTACTCTCGTCTGTTCTGTTTGATGACATGTTGTCAATTAGACGCATTCCATTCAGTCAGAAGTTCATTAAATTCAGATAACACACCATGCTTGCAGGCTGACTGATGTTTATTAATGTAAAATGTGACAGGAATAATCCAGCAGGGACCTGGAGCTTTTTGTTGCATCACTCAGACATCAAAATAATGCAGTTCATCTGCAATTCATCAAAGGCTTATAATATTCATATATTTAAACATTTCTTGAAGTAACATGCCTTTGAGAAATTCAGTACAGTGTGTATTGCAGAAAGATAAATCATGTATATATGTATATATATAGGCAATATGCTGATTCACACATCCCTAAATAGCTTTAAATTTTGTGTTCTTTATGCAATTGAACTTGGACTCATAATAAGCTATCTGTGGTTATTAACAGCTACAATAGCATTAACCCTTACATTTAAATAGTTAAGTGCAATTTTCAAAGTATTTTCTTCCATTTGTTATCTCATTAGGCAGGATTTTTCAATGGAGCTTTAGAGAAATGAAAACAAACACATATAAAGCTAATACTAATTAATCAGACCTCCATCATTCATGTGTCTCCCCAGTACTGCAGAGTACGCAGGCCTGAACCCACTAATGTGGAGATATGAAGCCCACCAACATTGGTCACTTCAAGGTAAATAAGGCTAGGGAATTTCATCCAGGAAGCATTGTCTAAGTGACTACCATCTGCCAACTACTCCTAGATCCCACTACATGCATCTATTTTAGAGGGTTTTCAGGTTAGAACAAATAAATTAGAAATGTTTTGTATAATGGAAGAAATTTATTAAAATATTTCCATTGTTACATTAGAAGACTGAGCCAATGGTTTTCTTTTGTCTCTCTTTTCTGTCTTTTCTGGCTCTACTAATAATTTTGACATGTTACTGTGTACATGTACATGTCAAAATTTTTACAGAAGTTTTAAAAACATGTTATAATATTCAAGAATGAACAGAATACTATTTTTAAAAGATTCATTTATTTTTATTTATGTATATGAGTGAGTGTTTTAGTAAGCACACTGCATGAAAGTTTGGTGCATGTAGAGGCCAGAAAAAGGTCCTAGATTCCCGTGGAACCGAAATTATGGATAGCCGAAAGCCACAATGTCAGTGCTGAGAACAAAATTTAGGCTGTCTGTGAGAGTTGCATGTGCCCCTAACCACTGAGATATCACTCTAAAGCCATTACTGTGTTTAAGCCTTCAGCTGCTCTCTAGAACACAAAAGAAAAGGAATGGAATGCTCTCCTTCAAACAGAAACAGTTGCTCTCAAGTTAAAAACATGCTAGTATTATATTTGTGTAAGATGTGCATAGGTACAAACAATACAGAGCGTGGAGTTGAGAGGACAACTTTGTGATTGGTTCTCTGACTTCATCTCTACATGGGTTCCAGGAATTGAGATTTCAATTTTGGTTCTTAGGCTTATGCAACAAGTGCTCTGTCATCTGAAACATCTTGCTGGCCCAACTCAAACCTAAAGTTGTTTGAGGAGATACTGTCGCAGAGAAATGGGTCAATGAGGCAACTATAACTGTTCAAAACCAGATCTTTGTCCAGAGAATGGTTAGACAAGCAATATGTTTGCATAAAATATTTGCAAAAATCTATCTAATAAGAAACTGTTATTCAAAATAAGCAAGGCAACTCTAACAATAAAAGAAAAATTCATTTACAATGGTCCATGAAGTAAGCAGACATTTCACTGAACAATGAATATGTAGCTGTCCAGTAGTATTGAAAAGATGCTCCAGAATAACATGATATGCCACCAGGGAAACATGACTGAGAACAGGGGCATGTTAATGTATCATTAACATATATTATGTCAAATAAAAACCAAGAGGCAGAGGGACAATGGAAACTGTCACTCACTGCAGGTGGCAATGCACAATGGTGCAGGCACTTTAGAATACAGTCAGGCAACTCACTGAAAACCAGCCACACTCTCTTATGATGAATCAGCTGCATTCTAAGTGAATGAATGAAAAACATCATACATACATGCACACACGAGAAGTCCACTTTATGTCAGAAAGGACATCCTACAATGTTTATTATTGAGATAATTGAAAGATAGATTTTTACAGAGATATTGAATTTGCTTATTTTACTTTGATTTTAGCTGTTTAACAATTCCTACCATCAGCTTATACATCTATAGAATAGCACTAAATATTTAAAAGGAGTTTTGTGAACAAGAAAATTAAACAATACACACATATACACATGTTCCATACACTTGAAAGCATGTACACATTAGCATGTGAATGATTCTGATTTGAACAGGACTGGAAGCTTCTTAAAGAACCCTGACAAGTTTCTCAGGTTCTCTCTTTTCATATGCAAATGGAAAACAAATAAATATGCTGTTAGGGGAAATAATCAGGGTAAGAAATGATAACCTTGACCCCAGGACTGTAGACCACACCCACACTTCATGAGCAGGTGAGAGCATTGAGAATGCAAGACAAAGGAACGCCAACCATGCAGACAGACGAGTAGATGTTAGCTGTGTTTTTACACTTCATTATCCTCAAACCTTTGTTCTAAAACACTACCAATCCAGCCCATAATAAGCTTATTCCTGTAATACAAAAGGAGAAAAATAAATTGGAATGCAATGAAGACAGGCGGTGGGGAGGCTGGGGGTGGGAGTTGGGCGGACAACATTGGACAATAAGGATGAAAAGACTTCCAGCTTTCCAACCCTGTGGCTGTGTGCAGGGGAATGTGTTTGTGTGCCACAGGATCCAAACCACAAGCAGAACCCTTAACATAAAATGAAAATGAAATAAACTAGTCAAACATTGATCTGTGTAATGAATTTCTGAGGGAAGTCTTTCCAAGGAACAGGGATTTGCAGGAATCTAGGGGAACTGAAGGAGAAGACCCTTAGGGTTGTGTTGCTCTTCTACTGAAGATTAGCCCCAAGCAACTAATTTTCCTGCTTGCCTGATAGGCATTTTCTATACAAATCTACTTAGAACATACGCAAAGAGATATTTCTTAAATAAATGCGTGTCACAGGACTAAAGTCATCCAGTCCCTTTGCTAGCAAACATGTAAGCTATACAATTATACAGATAGCTGTGCATAACACCTGAAATCCTATCTTATAGACACAAGACTTCAAAGCAGACATAATGTGTGAAGGCTGTCCTACTAGGAAGCATTGCTGGCTGTGATCCTATGCTTCACTCTATAGCATATTCCAGTCAATGTACTCTATGATCATGAAGCCCTCTGAAAAAGAGACATATGGCATATATAACCAATACCATGCTATAGAAAGAAAAATGACTAATAACAAACATGTTATTTTATACCATAAACAGTCCATTAGGAGATACTGCTACTGGTAAACATTAAGCATATAGATTATGTTTGGAAATACAAAGCAGAAAGGCAGGGTAGCTGCCAGCTCTGTGGTTACTAAGAACACCTCGTATTTCCTGAAAGAACAATACAAATCTCCAAATTACTCCGTCATTATTTCACTAAATCCTCTTGCAAGTTTTAAACCAAAGTGCTATGTGGAAGTGGGGCCCCAGGGTAAATATGTAACCTCAAACACCAGTTCAGCAGACCAGCAATAGAGCCAGAAAGTCAGGATGTCACAGTGTCTTGCACCACCATGAGAACTTGAAGATGATGTTTGATGAACATTAAATCTCCTGAGTTGAGAGGGGGCAGGGGTTTGAATAATAAGAGTCCTTCATAGGCTCATGTGTTTGGACACTTGTAGCCCAGATGGTGGCAGGCACTGCTTTAGGACAGTTTCTAACTCTAGAAGGATCTTAGCTGAAGAAGGTACCTCATTGGGGAATGAGGGGTGGTGGTGGTGGTGGTGAGATTGCTCTGTAGGTTTCTGTCTTCTCTCTGTGCTTCCTTAGTGCTGATGAATGTGACTAACCAACTCCTTTCTACGGCCACAGTGATATGCCATTCCCATCATGAGTGACATTATTACTCTGGAAACCTAAGCCAAAAGAAACCTCTTCTTTAAGTTGTTTTCTGGTCATGGCATTTCATGACAATAGCAGAGGAGTAATGCAGCAAGGAATGGACAAATGTCCCCAAGGCAGGGGGCTCTCAAAAGGCAAAGATATATATGGATCTCATACCCACAACTTTATATTAATATTATTAAATCTATAGATAACGTTTTCAGTTCAGGAATGCAAACAGAACACATACAGAAGATGAACCTATTCATATCCAGGGATTTGGAACTAACAGTGTCCTTCATGAACTTGAACGTGGTGAGTGGAGCATGAATGGCACAGAAGGGGTCATACTTGTCTGTACTATTTATTTCTATTAGACTTGTAAGATAGAAGCACACATTACTTGAATTAGAAAATAAGTGAAGAAATACAGAACTGATGGTTAAGTGAAAAGAACATTGGTTCTTCATTTATCACTACTGTCACTGTGCAGATTAACAAACAAGTACTTTAGACACCCCTGGGACCTTCAAGGTTAATAAGGATTCAGAGACTGTGTGAATCTGGGCTTGCCTGGTGCTATTTCTCATGTGAAGAACTGCTCCCATGATGTCAATGTGGCAGGAAAACAGTGCTATAAACATGCAAGGCAGTTTCTGTCATTTCCACCTACAGGAGCCTGGGAAAAGCTTATACAATGGATTTGTGGATTAGTCAACTTAAAATTTTTGGAAGGCATTTTTTGTTACACAATGGGATAAAGGGTATGGAGACAAACTCTCCATTTGGAAAGGCTAAACTTTGCAAATCGTGAAGGAATATTGAAAGAAAATTCTACAAAGGAGATAACACCCTCTAGAAAGAAAGAATTGAGTCTAAGACAAAGGACGCTATTAAAAGATAAACTAAGGCACAGCAAAGTGGAAAAGCCTAAATGAAAACAGGGTATAAAATGGAAGAAACTGGTGGCAAAGTCAGTTGATAGGCATAACTGATCAATGATTTATAACAGCAAGGCAATCCAAGTGTAACAGCAAAAGGTCCTTGTCTACAGCTGACATGACACTCACACGGCTCTCTGCCTCTTATTCAGATGAAAGCACAACAGCTGTGATAAATACCCTACACTCCCTGCTTCTAAACATCCAGATTTTGATAGCTCTTGGAAACTTTTCTATCACTACAGTATTAGAAAGAAAATGTCCACTGGAGGGTGGGGGATGCTTGAATGGAGGGAATAGTTGATATGATAGCCTCAGCCTATTTAAAATCCCTCAAACAATTCAGGAGTTAACAAAATACCAGAAGGCTTGCGAAATATTCATGGAAGAAAATGGGGCAGTGTATACTTTATTTGGAAAGCCTTGTGAGAAATGAGGGATCAAGTATTACCTTCAAAGCAGAAACCATAATCCCTGTTTCAAGAACTACTGAGTGAGTGGTTAGCACACAGTATTAGAAAGCTTGGATTTGCATTCTCTCTTCTCAATTGCCTGGTCTTGTGATCAGGGACTCTTTGCTCTGATCCTGTTTCCTCTTCTATTTCCCGGAGCTGTTACAAACTCTAACCCCAGTAAGCATACTGTACACAAATGCACAGTGCACAGAGGTGCTATGCACTGCTATTTGCTTAAGTAGGTAGCTTTCATTGGCTCTTCATTCCATGTGGAGCAAACGAAGCTGATTTGCTCAGCATTATAGGTCTAGACAGTGGGAAAGCCACATCAAGAGTGAGAACGCCAAAGCCCCTCTAGATTTAGTTATAAGAGGTAATTTACTCTTCAGCAGTTTAAGAACACTGCCTGGTGTCATTTGCTTGTAATTTGGCAAAACTGACAGCTTTGCCTCAAGGCCTTGGCAGGTAAGCAAATTGGTTGTTGCTGTTTTTTTTTTTTCCAGTACTGGGTTTTAAATTTAATTGTTTGCTTTTCCCTGCCTGCATCTATACAACTTGCTCTCTGACTTGGGATCTCAGTCTGCAATTAGTGTATGGCTTAAACTTTACATAATACAATCACTGGCTGTCACATCAAGGAAGTTAGCATCTATAGTAGACTATAGGACTGTGGACCTGTCTGCAAGCTTTTGAAACTGAGTATTCCTTCTTAAAATCCAAGAGTTCTCTAGATAGAAAGGTTTCATTGCTTGCTGTTTGTACCAGGATAAAGCTGCTGTTCAAAAATTAATATAATAGATGTAATGTTACCAAAAATTTAAAATCTCACTTCCCTAAAGTTGTGAACAGACTAATTCTCCCTAATACCCGATAGGTATATCCTCTTCTTTGAGAACTACGTATGTGCATCATGAAAATTTTAGAATTTTAAAGGTGAAACAACCTCCATGGTAAAGCACTCAACAAACAAGGTCAGTTCATTTCATAATGGAGTCCTCACTGCAATCTGCCAGCCTCTCTGGAAGGTGATCACACTGCCCTCAAAGCAATGGAGTCTTTCAGGGAAGTGATTTTTGGGTCTCCTATCAGTGATTTGCTGCTATGCTTCTTCATGCACTTTATCTAGGCCATGATTCTTAGTAGATATCTTTAATAACCATGTGCAACTTTTGAAGCAAGGTTTTAATTTTTTGAAATGATAATAAAATTACATCACTTCCCTTTTTGGTTTCCTCCCTCTAAATCTTCCTCTGTATCAGCACCATCCTCCTCTCTTTCAGATTCATGGCCTCTTGTTTTAAAATGGTGTATGTGTAAAAGCAAGTGTCTTATGCTTCACTCAGTTCTCAAAGCTAGCAAGGACCATTCCCTACCTTTTGAGCCCCCCCCCTTCCCATATTTTAAATGAAACAAACTCTGGATGCTTCCACATGTTGTTAGGTGTGAGACACTCTTCTCTAGGCAGCTTTGGATTCTGAAGCTAACAGAATAGGCATGAGTGGCGACCCACATTGATATTCAGAGGCAGGAAGGATGCATGTGGCCCATTACCTAAAGGAGTAGGCCATCTCAGTCTACACTTTAGAGGAAGTAGTCAGCCTGAGAGGTCTACATTATGTATCTTCCATTGTCAGTTGGCTTCTCAGAGACATAGCTGCCTTTATGTGATTAACAATTATTACCATTTTGTTTTCTACGTATGTATAGTTTTTGTTCTACATAAATTATGCACATTTTTGCAATTATCCCTCGACAGGTTGCTGACCTACCTCATGTAATTATTAGACTAAATGTTCTTGTCTTGTCTCTTGAGCATGCTAGAAAGAATGTTTAGAATTTCTTTCTCTCTGCTGGGTATAATCAGGTAGAAATTGTCTTCTGGCTCCAGACTCACACTACACATGGTAGAGGCTGCAGTGATGGTAAAGTTATTCCTGAAGGGATCTACACATGTGGAGAAGCAGAATCTACAATCTCCAACAGCATATCCCAGAAGTGACTGGCTTTCCTCCTGACCCAATGCAGAAACTCAGCAAGACTGAGAAATATTGATGGACTTCATCATTTTGCTGAGTGTAGTGCTTAAGCACATAGTTATTTGAAGAAAATTGTGGGAAATTGTTCCATTTGGCATTGTCATTGATTTGTGAAGACATGTGGGGTATATGTGTATACATATACACACAACTCAGCCAGAAAGAGTTTAATCATCTGAATTTTAAGGGTTTTGTTGATTTTCACCAGAAAGTATGTGGGAATCTTGAAGTAAAATATGGCTAAATTAGTAACATATACCAGTTTAAGGCATTCTAACAAACAAACAGAATAAATCTCCAGACCTCCCCCAATTCCTGTCTTCTCATGTTCTTTCCTCTCTTGTGAATGGCTCCTCTGAGTCCTGCTGCCCAAGAACTGATGGGCAGCACTGCCCTTCAGAACCCCCTCTCAGATGCTAAATGGCATTGTTCTTTTTTCACAGTCCTTAGCTCTCTTGCTCTCCACACACATTTATAAATAGAGTTGCACACCAGTGCCAATACATTTTAGATTTATCTTTACATAAGCTAGGATACTCTTCTGCTTCCAGGTATGATGGAGTCATCAGAAAAAAATTTCCCATTACTTTTAATTATAAGTTGAAAACTGGGGTCATGAACATAAAAGCAAATAGTAAAGTTGCCACATGGAAATCAAACCCACGAAGATCAACGGGACCTGGCATGGTAGTCCCTCTTAGAGAACCAAGCCATGGGGAAGGTAGGCAGCCATTAGTATCACACAGCCAATTAAATATTGGCCATTTTTTTATTCATGAACAGATAAGGTCAAATACGAGAAAGTAAAATCAAGGAAAATAAGTTGACAACATAAATTAAGTAAATGAAGCTTGTACACAACTGTTTACTTGTGCAGATTCATTAGATGAGCCTATGAATGCTCTGAGGCAATACTGTAAGGTTAAGATAGTCTGACTTACCTAGTAATCCCAGGTCAGGCCATACTACAAAGTGAAAAAAAAACTAAACACATCTCAAGTCAAAAGAAATGCCCATGAAGCAAACTCTAGTGTAAAATGAATTTACATTCAAATGGGGCTGGCGGTATAGCTTACCTGTACAATATTTGCCTGACATGCATGAAACTCCCAGGTTCAATTCATGGCAGCATAAAAAAAGACAAAATATTATCAGAGTAAAAAAATGTCTTCTAGATATGACAGAACTACCTCATTCATGAATGCAGGGGTGTTTTGTTTCCCTGTACAAACCCAACAAGATCAAGCCAGTTAGCCTGGAGCACCAAGAGGGTAGCACTTCCAAACCCCACCTTAAATGAGAAGCATGAACAGTTGGTTTTGGGGGGAGGAGAGTTAATTTTCCTTAAGGCTGTGGTTGCTGATGGGTTGCGATGCTCTATGGATGGTCCCACACCTAGAAGCAAATGGACAGCACAAATTGGAAAGGGGCAAGGTTATTATAAATAAAGAGAACATGAAATTGAGAGGCACAGAGCTGAGGATAGATCTTGGAGAAGTTAAGGCAAATATGAACAAAATATTATATCATAGTGTATGAAATTATCAAAGAATCAATTACAAATATATGGCAGATGTTCAGTTTCCTTTCATCACCAGTCTTCCCATTAACTCAGATGATCTCCAAGACATTCCTTAAAACTCATCTTCCTGGAATGAATTTGGAAATTTATCCTCTCATAAAAACAGACTATAATTGAATGTTGGGTTCACAAGCTAATCCAAAATTTCTATTAAACCCATAATTATGTTAACCATGTTTTTGGAACCCAAAATAGAGACATGGTATGACAAGTTCTATCACAAGAGGAAAATGATAATAATGATAATAACTAAAATTTACTGTTAAAAATGGCTCTAAGAGCTTGAACATGTGTCCATTTAATCCTTAAAAGAGCCAGATGAGGAAAGTTCATGTCTAATTCCTGTCAGAATGGATGCCCACAGAGGTTAGGAGAGGTGCTCAGGTTCAGGAAAGAATGAAGTGGCATGAACAGAAGCCTAAGTGGAGACTCTCTGATTAGACATTGTCTTACACCACCTGCATGCTTAACATCTTACTAAGAGCTACAAGCCCCACCTGACTTTCTCTAGACCACATTCAGTGCTATAAGGTGTTAGGTAGCACAGTCACTCCCTCCTTGAGTTCAGGAAGGGTATTAGGTACTAGAGAAGGCAGGTCAGCTCCAAACCACTATCAGAAACTTCTATGACCTATGATCACAAAGAAGAACTAAGGCAAAACAGACTTGGTCAGGGGAATAAAGAACCCTATCTTGGGGGCTAGGGATCTAGAGAGAAGACAGCTCATCTATGTGATAACTATCCTAGACAGTATGAAAAGGATAATGAGTGTGCAAATGGTGGGGCTTGGGTCCCATTTCTTCTCTCTGCTACCATTTTAGGAAATGTTGACACTGAAACCTTCTCTCCCTCTCACCCAATTCTGCTATATAAGAAAGACTGCACTGAGGAGAGAGAACCAGGTGCTTAGAGTCCATGGCTGAATATAACGCCACAGTGAAGAGAAGGGGAGGCGTGCAGAAATCAGCTACAACAGTTACAACAAGAGTCTTATGACATTGAATGAGGGCAGTGAGGAAGCGGGAAGGCTGATGGCATTGGAGCAGTGTTAACTCAGAGAGCAGAAAGTGTGTTCAGGTGAAAACATAAACAAACAAACAAAATCAAATATGGCAGCATCTAAAACTACAGAGTTCCTTCCAGTGTAGTTAAAGTCAAAGGCCTTTCCTTCCTGCACTACAGACTGATTACAAGGTCTAGGACATTTCTATAAACTGAGGCCAGAAAAGTTTGACAGAAGAGTCAGCTCTGTAGCTTGGAGGGACATAAAGTGTTTGACCTGTTTTGCTGTTAATGAGTGTTGGCACCTTGAACAAATCACATAGCTGCCAAGAACAAGAATTTTTCTTAATAAAATACAGACAATGATTATAAGAAACCTCTACTGACAAGAGAAAAGAAATAAAAGTTGTAGCAGTATTTCATATGCTGTGAATTTATTTCATGTCCAATTACTTAAATACAGACATGAAGTACCTTGAAATAAAACATTTGTTTCTAATCTTGTTCAACTACAGAGGCTCATACCACTTTTCCTAAGGGATCTTTCTGAGAACTCATTTGGTCCATTGTGTGCCCTGCCTCTCCTCTAGTTCTTTCTTTTTTTTTTTAAATTGATTTATTATGTGTACAGTATACAGAAGAGGGCATCAGATCTCATCATAGATGGTTGTGAGCCACCATGTGGATGCTGGGAATTGAACTCAGGACCTCTGGAAGAACAATCAGTGCTCTTAACATCTGAGCCATCTCTCCAGCCCCCCTCTAGTTCTTTAAGTTCTAGCACAGGATGAAGCAGTATTCCTGGATGTGCAGTGCATCTTCACTAGAGGTGAGGAACTTCTCAATGTACCTTGTGTTGCCTTATGTCAATACCCTTGCAACTTATAGAATTACCAAGGCACAGAATGTGTGTGTGTATATGTTTATGTGTATATATATTAAAACTAATGAAGAGAATGGTAGAAGCTCTTTTTAAGCATCTCTGAGTGAAGGTATTGTGTATGTGTCTTCTGTTCTTTTTTCAGTTTTCTAAATTTTATTGAGATTCAGAACTACATGTCACATAAATTGGAAATATCACTGACAAGAAAATTTTCCTTTGATTTCCACTGCTTAGTCGTTATTTCAAAATATTCATATTAGATTTAAAAGACTATCAAACATTTTGAGATAAAGAGATAGTTAATAGAGGTTGTGGGCCATTTAACCCTTTACAACTACTCAACTCTGAATGTAGACAGGTTACCCACAGACACATCATAAAAAAAGGAACATGAGTACACTCCAGTAAAGCCATGCCTATAATTCCTGTCATAGGTTGGACCTTGCCCATGGGCCACTGTCTTTTAATCTCATTGCATAGTTTTAGATTATTTTTTAGATGATGATGATGATGATGATGATGACTGTATAGAAGATGCTAGCCAAGGAAACTACAACTGAGCTATATCCCCAGATACCCTTTCTCCTGTTTCTAATACTTTTAAGATAAGGTGAAATTACTAAGCATCAGCTTTTCCAATGACCACTCATGAATTGCAATAGACATTTAAGACCTCTGAAAATATTTAAGCATCCTGATTTTGACCTATCCCTTGATATATCAGGCATATGTCCACTGATACCTATCCACAAGAGGAGAGACTAGAATGGCAGGCATTGAGAGCCATTATGAAAATCCTTCATCCATGACAGGCACAAGGACAATTCTACATATAGAGAAGCACACAGCATCAGAAAATTATGCCTTCTGTTTGCAGGAGGTAGTATGTCCTTTGCATCAGCATAGAATAAATGTACAGTAAACACACATGGAGTAAACACCCATTGAATAGAGGGTACAGTGATGTGATTGTAGTTTACAGGCACCATTCTCAGTATGAACTGATTATGACATTATAATCACTTAGCACACAGCACTATTTCTGTAACTCCCCTATAGATCCATAACATTTTATTATTTTCTCTCTGTTGTTGAATTATATCTTACTATCCAAATGAAATCTACATTAAGATCGTAGCACACTCATATGTAGGCATAATTTAGTTATTACATAATGATTGAATATATGGATGGATGGATGAAGGACTAGAAATACTGTAGTACCAAGTGAGAAGTCTAATCTATTCCTTAGCATTGCATGAGGTGGAAAACTACAAAGATAAAGACAGAAGTATAATGTAGCTTAAGTTACATAGTAGGGCAAGGTAGAAATAAAGTGAAACAGTATGACATATGACTGAGATCAGATCCTTCAGAACATTTCATCAAAACCTTCTATATTTCATTGGCTCCCAGTTCTTATGAAAAGTGACACAAGGCATTGGAATTAGGCTTTACACATCTCTCTCCATTTCTTCATTATGAGCATTTGAAGACAAGGCTCATGCTCTGCTCAGGAATCATAGTTGATGTCTCTGTTTCTCCCTCTCTCCTGTCTCATCTTATCCCACCTGAACTTCTCTGCTCTTTCCTTTCTCCATTTCTGAGGGGCTAATTAGAGGACTTGATAAAGTAGGACCTTCATTATCTATTTGAAGACTGAAAAATTGTATGACAGACAAAGGATTATTAAGTGTTTTGCTTTCACCTAAGTGAAAAGATGGTTTTGGGCCCAGATCACAATTTTAGTTATGCCTATTACTTTCTCCAGCAGCATGAGGCTCACTGTAGGGAATTTGGGTACCAGTAGGGTTGACCTGTCTTTTTGTGAAAGCTGAAATAAAGGCTGGTCTGATGATAAGTGGTGAAACTAAAGAAACACTGAACTATAGAGACACGGTCATCACGACACACATGGAAGACCGTCTAGAGCAAACGGTCCTATGCATGTCCTACAAGGACACACACACACACACACACACACACACACTCACATACTGTGCTGAAGTAGGTACAGTATAATAGCAACATTATAACAGTGATATAGGTTCAGCATTATTCTATAAATGGCACTATCAAAGCTTTATTCATGGAAAGTTTTGAAATATATAAAATTAGTCTCTTCATGTTGACTTTTAGTGCATGCAAAATGTGCTTTCAATGTGGAATAATGTTGGGACAAACAGAACATTCTTCTACTAAGTTCAGAGTGACAATGACAATAAGACTTTGACAGGATAACACAAATGATTAAAAAAAAATTGTAAGGCAACACTTCATTTGGCAGAATTAGAATCAAGCAAATACCTTCTCCTTCTCTGATGCATTAGAGAAAGGAGGGAAGGGCTTTATAGAGAGGCAGAAAAAATGCTTTGATATGTGCAACTTAGTTTGGTTATAGGAGCCAAGAAACCAGTACAGCCTGGCAGCATGCTGGTTCAAGCTGGACACCAATAAAATAGACGGGGGAAAACAAACCCCTTGGACTGGGCCAAATTCACCAAGTGAAACCTTCTTAGTCTTGGAGTACCAAAGTCTATACAAAATGGAGACATTCCCCAAATACCAAATGAAAACTGGAAATCAAGATAGAGAAACACACTGGAGACTGGGGTGGGAAGGGGAGCACAGAGGACAAGGTTCTCGTTACCATGAGCCAAAGTCCCCACTAAGGCACTTTCGTGAGTGAGGGAGTATTAGTATTAGTATCTTAAGAGAAGACCTAAAAAGCATTAACCAGCATTTAATTTCCTATCCTGACTCAGCATCATGTAAATCTCTGTGAGTTCAAATGAATTTCCTGGGAGACTTAGATGTACCTATGTGAATCAAGTACAATCCTTCACACATCTAGGTAGGGGTACAAAGCAATCATCTTCTGTATGGCTTTGAAAGTTTGCAGAATTATATTAGTAGCTCAAAACTATTCTAGAGATTATTAAGTCAGGTTTATTTATAACACTATGTGCTAAGTTCCATGTGATCACACCAAATACTACTAAAATGTACAGGACCAGGAATAAGGTTCAATAAATGTTTTCTTATTTATCTTATAAGTTGTTGTCTACAGAGGATTTTCTTGTGATCTAACTTCTGAACCCTCAACACAGAAGAAAAATGATCTGATATAATTACAACAGACTTACAAATCAAAACACTGAGAGTCCAAAATACCAAACAACAACTGGAGTCCTATCTTTGACCACAGGCTCTGTGTGCCGACCACACTACACAGTCCCTTCATCTGGTGCCACCTCATACTTAATTATCCAACAGTCACACTCTTTTGAGTAGTGGAAAGTATGCTAGTGTATCCAAGGCGAAGCTGGGAAGGATCAGGTGAGGACAGCGATGATATTTTAGGGAAATGACCGGCAGTGACTCTTTTCTTGAAGGAATGTGTTTGAGGTAAGCTGGGAGCTCAGATGGTCTGAGTTAATCCTGTGTGGACAGGATGGATGTGATGGCTACTCTGTGGTCCTCATAATAGCCAGGACTAATGTGAATGCCTCCCTGTCTGATATCTACACCCCTTTTGTTGTCACCTAAAGGTGTCCAAAGAGTCTGAGAAGCTGGGGCTTGGAGCAGGGAAAAGTTTCTCTTAAGCTTGGAAGGGCATCAGTACTGACCATGTCCTCTGGTGTAAACACACTAAATCAAATGAAACCTAAGAGAAGGGGAGAGAAAAGAAATAAATGAATCAAGTTTTCATTTTTAAAAATAGTCCTTTCTGGGAAATATTTTGGTATTAATAAAAGATCCATTCATAAGTTCTATCTTCCAATTAAGAGATCCTGACTAATAGACAACAAATTAAAGCCGTTAGTTAACTATGCTGAGTACCATGCATGTAAAGTAAGCACTGTATAAGAACTACTGATGATATCCCAAGGTAAGCAATATCCTTCATGGGGCAGGATGAGAAGCATCAGCGTGGAGGCAGAGGAATGCCAAAGCCCTCAGTTCAACTTCACTCTCTTCTGTTAGGGATTTAGCATTGGGGAGCCCAGACATAAACCGTATGGAATAGGAGTCCCAGCTGTATAAGAGGGAAGGTGAGTGGACAAGAAGTCAGTATTAGCTGAGGATCCATCAAAGGAAGAGAATTAGGTGAGACACTAACATGATGTCTAGGATTAATAGATGTCAATACTCAGGTTGGTACATGGCTTTCACTGTGAGATTGAGGGAGAGTAAAGACTGAGTCAAACACAGAAGCACAGGAAGTGGAGAAGAAATGTGGACTGAGACTGAAATAATTTTGAAAATGATAATGTATTTGTGGTGTAAATTCACTATATCAAACCAAACACAAGAGAGGCCAAGAGAAAAGGAGCAATATAAACATTTTATAGTTTCTGTCTCCATTACTTTCTACTGCTGCGATAGAACAGCATGACTGGGGAACTTATATAAGGACTGGTTTACTTGGGCTTCCAGTGCTTCCAGGGGATAATAGTCCATCTTACCACTGCTGAGAAGCATGGCAGTCAGCAGGCCTAATGGCTGAAGCATCTGAGAGCTATTGTCTCCAACTGATAGTGGGAAGCAGAAAGAGCACACCGGAAGAACCCCATACTTCTCAGCTCTCAATATCTGACTCCTGGGACACACTTCTTCCAGCAAGTCCACACTTCCTATGCTTCTGGAATGTTACTACCAACTTAGTACTAAATATTCACATGCCAGACTACAGCCTTCAAAGCATCACAGCTTCCGAATGGCTTGCTAGGTTTGTGCCTCTAAGCTCCAGCATAATGTAGTCAGAGATGGTGTTGGGTTCCTTCAGGGCCTTCATCTCTCAAATAGGGCAAAAGATAAGGAACCATCGGGAGACTTCAGATGTGATAAGGTTCTATTTCTAGGCAACTCCAGGGTTTCTGTTTCCTAAATGTGAAAGATAATTTTTTAAAAAAAATTTATTTATTTATTCATTCATTCATTCATTTATTATGTATACAGTATACAGAAGAGGGTATCAGATGTCATTATAGATGGTTGTGAGCCACCATTTGGTTGCTGGGAATTGAACTCAGGACCTCTGGAAGAACAATCAGTGCTCTTAACCTCTAAGCCATCTCTCTAGCCCAAGATAATGGTTTTGAGATTGCTCCCCATGGCAAATCAGGTTGCCAGGGATAATGCTACTTGCACACCTTTGCTTACATATACAGCATGCGACAGTAGCCTCATTAGTAAAACTGAGACTATAGAAACTTGGCATTAAGTTCACAAAGTTATAGAGCAGATCAAATGAATATATATGATATGCTCAAACAATTATTTTACAAATATTAGCATTCTAGTTTCTTGAAGGACTATCCTATAAGACTGAGGCCCTAGTCATAAGAATTACCTCAGTATATAATAATGTGGGATTCATTTTGCATGGCATTGCTATTGCAGGTCACGAACTGACCCACTGCTCCAGGCAAAGCCTTGAAGGAAACTGAGGAAAGACCAGACACTTAGATGAATGGCCAAGAACTGTGCTGTATCACTCCCATAATGTTCCCTTGGGGCAACAAACCTGATAGAAGGAAAGAGAATTTTCTGCCTTAACATGGAGTCGACACATAATGTAAAGGCCAGATGACATCTTAGGCTACTTTAGTTTTATTTCTTTGTTTAAAATGAGGAAAGCTGAAATGCCACTTGTTGAGATACACACAGTGGTACAGGGGATAAAGCTAGTGTGCTCCTCAACCAAATGGCTGTCAACACTTAATTTTCCTCTACAATTTACTGAGCTTGCATTCATTAATCAGATACAAATTATTTTAAGTACTTTTTGTGAATCCTTATTAAAAATATTTTTTTAAGGTTTTTTAAAGAACTGACCCAGGATATTGAGGACAAGGCAAGACTTAAAATTCTATCAAACAGTTTTCTCCTAAATGGACTATTCTGCAAGTAATTTCCTCATGAACAAGTGAGGAAGAGCAAGGTACTTCCATTACAAAGCATCACAGGCACAGGGAAGTTAGCAAGAGGGAATCAGGTTCCCAGGGCACAGATGCTTTTGGCACTTGGCTTCTAATGAAGAGCTGCAATGGTGAAACCACAAGGGGACGGGACAGTCCTCTGGATCACAGTTGTCAAAACTGTTAATGAAAGATTGATGAAGTCCTACATTGGCCACTCAGAGAAGTTAAGATACAGCTTATTTTTTCTTACCTGAGTCTGTGGATTGTAGCATGATTATCCTTTAACAACTAGTGTCCACTTATAATAAGTATATACCATGATTGTCTTTTTGGTTTTGGGTTACTTCACTCCAGATGATCTTTTCTAGTTCCACTCATTTGTCTGTAAATTACATGATGTCATTTTCCCCCCTAACAGCTAAGTAATACTCCATTGTGTAAATGTACCACATTTTGTCCATTCTTTGTTTGAGGGGCATCTAGGTTGTTTCCAGTTTTTGGTTATTATGAATAAAGCTAGTGGAAGAACAGGGCATCTTTTGAATATATACTTGACTGGAATAGCTAGATCTTAAAGTGTTTACAGTCTCAGTTTTCTGAGAAACCAACACACTGCCTTCCACAGCTGCTGTACAAAAATGCACTCCCACTAGCAATGGAGGAGAGTTCCCCTTGTTCCATATCCTCACCAGGATGAGCTGTCATCTGTTTTGGATCTTAGCCATTCTGACAGGTATAAGATAGAATCTCAAAGTCATTTTGATTTGGATTTCCTTCATGGCTAAGGATATTGAACATTTCTTAAAGTGCTTCTCAGATATTTCATATTCCTCTGTTGAAGTCTGTACATCATTTTTTAAATTGGATTATTTGGTTTGCTGATGTTTAGTTTCTTAAGTTCTTTATATATTTTGGATAATAGCCATCTCTTGGATGTGGACTTAGTGAATATCTTTTCCCATTCTGTAGGCTGTCATTTTGATCTGTTGACAGTGTTTTTTGGCTTACAGAAGCTTTTCAGTTTCATGAGGTCCCATTTAGAATGTTGATCTTGGTGCCTATGCTAATGATATTGTTTATATCGTCTTCAGTATCAATGTGTTCAAGGCAATAGTTTCTATTTTTCTCTCTTATTCAGTTCAGTGTGTCTAGTTTTATGGTGAGGTCTTTGATCTATTTGGACTTGATAAATATGAACCTATTTGCATTCTCCTACAGAGAGATCTAGGAGTGATGTATGGATCTCCTTGGGAAGGAGAAATAAAGCAGAGTGGACTGGGAGTGGGTAGGGAAGGAGACAAAAGGGATGAGGGACCTTTATTTGCTCAATCCAGGACCAGTCAATTGAGATAGTGCTGCCCACAATTTTGGTGGGCTCAGCCTCAGTTAACCTGATCACAGGTAAGCCCAGAGACATTGTTTTCATGGTGGTTTAAAATCTCATCAACCAAGTTACTTTATAATGGATACACAAGGTTTAAGAGCACTATCTTTTATTGAGTTATAGCTATACTAAGTAGTTGGCTATTTTCACTGACACTGGAATTTATTCCTTCATGATTCTTTTCTCATGATAAAACTCAGAAAATTTTAATTCCACATCACACAGATCTTGCAATGCTTGACTACAAGTTTTATTTTAGAAACATTTAAAAAATATAAACTTGGAATAAAAAAATCACTCACAGGAAGGACATTGAACTGTTAGGGTGTCTATCAACAGTGCAGAGAATACTGTGCTACAGTGAGAAGATACTGCATTCAGGATTTTTCTAAACCCAGAAGAGTGTCACTTCCTGTCTTAGCTAGGGTTTCTGTTGTTCTGAAGAGACACCGTGACCACAACAACTCTTATAAAGAAAGCATTTAATTGGGTGTCCTTCAGAGGTTTAGTCCATTATCATCATGGTGGGACCTGGAGGTGTGCAGGTGGTGCTGGAGAAGGAGCTGAGAGTTCTACATCTCGATCCTCAGGCAACAATATGTAGTCTGAGTGTCATGTTGAAGTTGAGTAAAAGAGACCTCAAAGCTCAACCCCAAAGTGACACAATTTCTCCAACAAGGCTGTAGCAATTTCAACAAAGCCATACCTCCTAATAAAGCTAATTCCAATGAATGTATGAAGGCCAATTATATTTAAACTACCATACTTCTCAAAATAAGTTATTTCTGTGTTCCTAAGTTTCTCCATGACACGTGAGTCTTTATTTATGACACATTGTCTTCTGTAAGGTGGGATCCATTAATCAAGTTTCCATAGTTCTTTCACTAGATTTTTTTTCCTGTAGCTATACTTTCTACTCCCGTCAATCATGGGGGTACATTTAGTTCCCCACTCCTGGCCTCCAAAATCAAGTTGTAACTCTTCCTCTACTGAAATCTAACCTACTAAACTTGAAACTTTAATTTTAATTTTCAGATATTCCATTGGAAAATGAAACATACTATCTTATTTTTCTATCTATTCAAAAGATATGACTTTCCTTTAAAAAAAATTAAAAAAAAAACTGCAGGCAGTTTTTCCTCCTCCTCTTTTTTCCTCCCTGTCTTTCTTGCCCATTCCCTTTTTATCTCTCCCACTCCAATCTGTTCAGGAAGAGGCGGGCATTCCATGGAAACCAACAGAACATGACATATCCAGTCATAGTAAATCTAAACACCTCCCCATATATTATGGCTGGGCAATGTGACCCAATATGAAGAGTAGGGTACCAAAAGCCAGCAAGAGTAAATATTCTAATGGGAGAAATTATCTAATTTTTCTTTCTTAATATGTACAATTGCCTTACAATTAAATACTCAATTGACACTAGATAATGTTATATTATGTTCTTCAGAAAAAACTTTCAAAAATTACCTGCCAGTAATATTTTATCTTCCTATTAATATTAAAGACTTTATCTCTATTTTGTTACCATATTCTGTCTGTGCTACTGCTATTAACATTAGCTACAGTTACTTAAGGGAAGTAAGACTTTTGTTTGTTTGTTTATTTGCCGTGTGTGTGTTTGTGTGTAGCTCATATAACTCATGCACATGTGTCCAAAAAAAAAAAAAAGTTAAAACAAACTTGGAACATAGATGACACTTAATAGATATAAACACTGGATCTCATACCAGTATTAAATAGTTTAGAGCAATTGTTCAGATATGTTCTACATATGCTTGAGATCCAAAGTTACAGAAATAGAGTTGAACTCTCCAATTCTAAACTCCTAAGCTACTTATACTTTATCAAAATATATATTCAAGAACTTTGGTTTGTGTTGGAGGAATTCACAAACACCTTCATTTCTAATGAAAATATCAGAAAACTCCACCGTCAAGCTCATATAGTACACATTTGGCAATATGGCAGAGTACTTCTATATCATCATCCCCAGTTGATCAATTCCCAGGTCTTCAGTATTTTCTCATGGTTGTAATAAGATATTGTGACTCCGCATTGCTTCACAGTCCCAGGGTTGGTCCATCACAGAAGGGAAGTCCCTGTTGCAGGAACATGAGGCAGTTGGTCCTACTACATCATTGAGAAAGGAGAGAATGTTGAACACTAGAACTCATCTCCCTTTCTAATGCAGTTCAAGAACCAGGCCCAGTAAATGGTACTTCTTAGGTTTAGGGCTGGTCTTTCTATCTCAATTAACCTAACCAAGATGACATTTGCCAGTATTCCTGAAGATGCTAGTCTCAGATGGTTCTAGAGTCTATTGGTGATCCTTATTAATCACTGTAGTATATATTTAACTAAATCCAACAGCAGCATAAAGATAAAGAGATAAGCTTTCAGGGTTAAATACATGAATCTTCTGGTCTCAGGTTAAAGAGAAGAATGAAAATAAATAGAATCTAGCAAAGTGAACTCATTAAGTTTTGCCACAATGAGGATATTCCTTCATTTCCTGATCTTATTTTTTTCCTCTGCAAAATCCTAGAGGAAACCAAATGGTCATCAATTTCTGTCTCTATTTAATTAATACTTAAAAAGGAACAAATACAATAGAGATAAAATTTCCCTTTTCGCCATCTTAATTATAAAGCTTGTTTATTTTCATACCTAAACTAGATGGAATTATTTTCAGTGGTCAAAAGCCCATCAGTTTCTCTGATATTTTCATATTATTATAACCAAAACTAGATTCCTGGGCCAGCTTTTTTTTTTTTTTATATACGATCTATCACCTACAAGTAAGATATTTCCTTCCAGATATTAATCTTTTCAGTTAAAAATGGATTAATGGATTCATGCCATTCAATAGCCATGAAAGGTGGGTCCAGTATACTTGAAACCCTTAGCACTGACAGGTTACTCTCCTGCAGCACCACTTGACCAGAAACCGTATGAGGACGTTTATTCTATGTCTTTGTCCTGCACTGTGTGTGGCTGGAGGAGAGCTGCTGACTCCTAAATGTTAACCAAACATCCTATTTTTAGAATATTTAGCCCAATCTTTATAGTGTCTGGACTTGTGAGTAGTCATTTCTCTAACATTAAGCTGAGCCACATAAGAAAATTACTACAGTGATAATATTTCTAGGGCACAGTGAGTCACTGTCCAGTGTCTAAAATGAGAAATAAATCATTGCTGAGGACTGGTGGTAGAATGAGAGGGAGGGTACCCTACTATTGGTGTTCCACAGCCAGTCTTACGGTTTAACACGGGGGTGATGCTTTATGCCCTATAAAGTGGAGGTGTTAGCATCTAGTCTTATAAGGAAGGAAACATAGACCAATATTACTAATAATAATCAAACTTCACTGCTATAAAAGCAAAGGTGTGGACAAGACCTTCGGAAGAAGGATCCAGGTCACCCCTTCTAGTATCCATCCAATCAGGAGAGAGGATGAAGATCAAAGGCCTCTGGGATTTAAACCCCCAAGCCACACAAAAAGAGGTTTTTATCAGAAGGGCCAAGTATCACAGCTATTGGGGGAGATTGTGTGGTCCTCATGTCAATTAACAGAAGTCTCTCTGCGCCTGTAGGCAGCTAAAGCTTCCTTTGCTTACTATTTTACCTGGGGTGGGGGTGGGGGTTGGGGTGGGCAAGAAACCACAAAGAAAAGACAAAAGCAAAATATCCCCCACTGATTACCAAGGCTGTGTGAGTATTTATCTTCACTGTAGCCAATACTAGTTTGATCAAACCTAAGCTTTTTAATGATCAGACTTCAACATATATTTTTCTATAATTTTGATCTTTTCATAGGTGAAGAGAATAGATCAAAGAAATATCAGCCAAAACACTATTTACTCTCCCAACAGAGTTGCTTGCTATAAACAAAAATAATGGTCCTGCTTTTATATTTGGAACCCTTGCCGGGCTGCCGTACAAAATAATGCTGCTACTGGCACAGTAGAATCTTGCAAAACATGTACCGAAGCGACAATACAATGGACACTTAGGCTGCCACTACGGTTAGGCCACTTCCATTCAATGGGGCTAACTAAGGACTTATTTTTTTCCTTTGGTGTTATGAGGCTTATTGCTGTGTTGAACATAACAAGCCTCATTTTGTTTTCCAAACCATGTTCATCCCTCTCCCTGAAGACAACAATTTCATATTTATGAAATCATATAAGAATACAGTATAATCTTCTGCACCCTCCTCAATTGTATAAAATTATTCAGAGGACAAAAGAATAATGCACGCTTCAAATCATGTGTCCTTTTCTCTAACCACCTCTAACAGTTTCTCTCTCCCTCTCTCCTTCCCCCATCAGGCTAGAGAACACAGTGTACTCAGGAGATAATTGACTGTGGAATATGATGATGTTTATTCAAAAACAGGTCACACAGACTGTGATGTGAGAGTCTCTTTATCTTCTCACATACTCTCTGCTAGTGGAAAGGCTCAGCTCTGTGTGCAACAAATCAGAGGTGTGGGGCCTTCATTACTCCCTTCCATGTCACCTGCTGAGACAAACTGACTACAAATGTGCCCTCATCCCTGGAATCTGAGTGTGGAAAACCTACCCCTATTACTTACATAGAATAGACTGTGATGAGAGCAGGCTTTCTCATGCTATAAAAACAACCCTGGCCTTTGCCTTGAGGCCAGAGCTTCTTCTGCCTATGGTCAGTTTTTGTCATTTTGGCCAACACACGTAAAGAGAAAAATGGAACACCATAAAAGAAACACATGGGAAGACAATGACAACATACACCTTATACAAATGACTTCATTTAGAAGGAGCACACCTGTATCCCACAGGTCTGACTTAATCCTGGGAGTGTCTGTCCCTGGGAGGTCACCAGAGTCTATCTGTAAATCTATAAAGGACTCAACTTTCATTTCCAAGTCTCTTTCAGATAACTGTTACAGCAGGTGACTCTGAAGTCATATTATGCCTAAAAAAACCAACCACCCAACCAACCGACCAAACAAACCAACAAATAAAAAGCATAGTCTTTAATTATAATCACATTTCCAGTGTAATCTCAACTCAGTACCTGGTGTAGCTTTCCTATCCAAGTGTTTCCTTCTCCTCTCTCCATACTTAGCCCATCTTCTCCCTGTGCCCCATTAGCATCAGCTGGACCACCAAAAATCCCTTTAGTACTGAACTCAAAATAAGAAATTAGCATTCACTTCAACAAATACTAAGAGCTTATTGTGTCTTTTGAGAGATGTGAGGAAATGTGTTTATTATTTCAAGTGAAGACTACATCATTTCTCCATACCCCAGGATATCGTCTGCTCACTGTAACAAGTAACAAAACACAGAAAGAACTTGTGGACTCGGTAAATGGAATGCGGATTTCCAACCTCACCCCACCCCATGGAGAGACAGACTCCCTTTGACACTCACATAAAATAAATGATCTGTATTTCCCTTGTGCTTGTACATACAGCTCTAGATGGTTTGCAGCACTCTGTCTGAGCACATCAACATAGTCTGGCAAAGCCTGTTCTCACATTATTTGTAGGAAGAGTAGAAGCAAATGTCCTGGTGAGCTCCTGAGAACAAGCTGTCTTATGAGAGTTATGTTCCACAATCTCAATGAAAGAGGACTAACAAAAATTCAAACTCTCAGCACCTACTTATATACAACCAGCCTTCCCCATAATGCCTGTGTAATCGGAAGGGCAACACTAAACAAAAACGCTCCCCTAACAGAAAGAGAGACTGAGGCTTCTTCAGCAAGCTTAGCAACATCAGATGTTTACTCCTTCTCTTTACAAATGTCACTAAACTCACTCAAGACCTCTACTTTAAACAGAGTTGATACTTGGAATCTATGAAGCTCACCACAAAGTGTATAGGTTACTTCTGTTTTCCCAGTTCTGGAAGGCTTAGGTTAGGTGGAAAGGGCCTCGAGGACTGTGTGAGTCAGAAGGCAGACAGGAAGGCATTACTGTTCCCGCTTTTACTCTAGTCTGTTCTATCCGCCATACTTAGGAGTTCGTAAGTATTGTTCCAAGAGTTAATTCCTCCACATATTTCTTTTCCCACTCCCTGGAACATCATTTTCTCCTTTTTGTCTATAACACCAATAAAAAGGTCTGACACACAATTTGTGGCCAGCGAGTGTCCATGAGAAAAATGAGGGATATGAAACATATGATACATAAACTCCCCCCAAGTTAAATATGACCAAGAAGACTTCAGCATGGCCACTTGAACATCTGAGAAAAAGGATGCAAAAGAAAGAAACACGGATTCTTGGATCTAAAGCACTAGGTGTTTCCTGTGGTTTGTTTTTATTTTATTTTTTATTCTATTTTATATGGTTTATGTAACCATAGTTTATATGAAACATTTCCATTCAAGCTTTTTGTAGGTCCTCTGAAAATATATTCTGTATTGTTTCAGACTGGCACAGGCAGGGTACTCGTCTTGAAAAAAAAAAAAAAAAAAGGCAAACTACAGAGCACAGCTGAGAGCCCAGCATGCCATGTCAGAAACAACGCAAAACCTGGGAGCAAGAAGCTGAAGGCCTCCGAATGAATGCTCAAGACTAAAGTCAAAAGAACAACCAAAAAAGGCTGGCAGTGTCTAATATGAAAGTCTTCACCCACCGAAGACAGGCCTGCAAAACAGACTGAGAAGCACCCAAGGCAATAATATGCTCATGAACTCTTCAATTATATTTTTGCCATTTCATTTATATACTTTATATCTGTATTACCAGCTTTTGTCAAAAGGTTGAGAGATTCTTTGTGTTACCATACTTGCCCTGACTCAGTCTCATTTGTTTCTAAAACATCAAAACCATCAGGGTAAAAAAACTCACTGTGGAAAGCAAAAACATGTGAAATCTAATGTTCAAAATGGAGCATCTCTTCCCTTTAACTAGATGACCTGGTTTGGGATGGTCTTTCCCATAATTCTATTGAATAACTCAGCATACAGATAGTCATTCCCACAAGAAGGCTATGTTAATATCACAGACCTGCTTCTGTCACCCTAAAAGTTGATGGGGCAGTTAGTTCACACAGCTGCTTCTGTTTATCTTTTCTCATCAAGATACCCGAGAAGAGCAGAAGAAACCATGACAATATCAATGCAGAAACAGTTTCAGAGCCATTGCAATGAACTAGACTTAACAATCTGGTGGGCCATGACCCCAGTGGCCTCTGTTTAGATCGGTAGGTGTCCTTGTGTTATCAGATCCTCTCCACATTACTGTCATTAATTGCCCTAAGTGGCTCAAAATTCAATAAGCTGGCAGTAGCATATAGCTCACTCACAAGACTTAAAATGCCAACAGACTGGTATGACCAAAAGTAATCATGCAAAGTATAAATATTCAAACATCCCTATTGGTTCTGGTCACACTGGGTAATGTTGAGATTGCATGCAAATGAGATACTTTGCTAGACCCATCCTCGGTCTGTGCTGAGGAAGGAAATCTCAGTAATGTGGTCTACAACAGGCTGACTTCTGTCAAGATGTGTCAATAGAATAGGAATAAATGGGGAAGGACAACAGAATCTGAGAGAAGTTCAATACTACAGGGAGAAAATGGGAACAGATTAGAAGAAGGACTAACAAGCATCCATTCTCCCACGGAGGTAGTACTGAAGCATGAGGTCTTGGTAGACGTTTACTCCCATTTTTCTCAAAGGAATGACTTAAGAGCCACCAGAACAGATACATGATTGGATATTCTCAAACTCTAAAATCTGGAGTATGAGACCTTGGAGGCATTCCCCTACAGCAATGAGGTGGACACCAATTTATGGGCTTCCTTCAATTCACTTATTTTGGAATTGTCTTATCCAAGAGAATAAAATTGTTCCAAATACAGAGGAGTCCTTGGGAAGTGCTGCTACGTCTAGCACACCACCACTGGGAAACTTTTTCCTCTCCCCAGTTTCTATAATCTGAACCAGATCTTCTTTAGGTCAGAATAAAGGGAACTTTCTGGAGAAGTCTGTGCTGAACATTCAAATGTAAAGGAAAATCTGAGTCTAGCAGACTGTCTTCATTCATATCCTAGTCCTGCTGCCAACACCATCATGCATATCTAATTCCTCAAATAGGGTATGCGACAAGGAATATATTAAAAAAATGTGTAATGAAGAAATAAGAGCAAGAGGGAAGGAGTAAGTCACAAAAGGAATGACTTCTAAGCAGGTACCCAGAGTAGAAGAAAACCTTTAAACAACTATGGATGGAGAAGAAAAGAACAGAGGCATCCAGGGTGTCCTTTCTTTCCAAATGCCTGTCTAACCTGGCATCTGAGCATGCTGCTTCCTACCACTTAGGCTGCCCTCTCTAGAAAAGTCTGCACATATGTCTGGGGGTAAGGGGAATGGTTTACCATCTTTCACTGGCACCTTGGCAGATGGCACTCCCACATCATTTTCCTCCACTGACTGTCCCCCCCCCTTTCTTGTAAACGCCAAGCTCAGAGGACCTGGAACCACCCATTTCCTTTGCCTGTGATGGCTTTCCTTCAGACTTTAAAACTTAGCTTATCCCTTTAGCTTTGAACCAAACGTCATTTCTTCCAAGATTCTCCCTAAGTAGGCTACTTCATTCACTAACTCTGGATTCCACATGGCTCAAAAAGAATCAACAAAGCAAATTCAGTCAAGGAGCTGGATTTGGAGAAGCTGAGGACAAAAGGATAAGGGAGTCAACATCACCAGACAATTCAGCCTAAGAGTATTTTTATGAATCTTAGCAGGAATCACTGTGATGGTTTTACTGCCTCTCTCCAATAAACAAATTATGACTAAAAAACTATGACGTAGAAGAGAAAAGGAAATTTATCATTTTCTTAGTCCAACCTTGGCACCAAAAAATAGTTGGATATTCTCATTTTTCAAGGAATAATCTTATGATGTGCATGTTGCCATAATAATAAAATTGAGCCCTTCTATTTTAATATTCATCTTTGATTATATTTATGAAAGCTCATAAAGTAACTGATCTCTGTTATTAGTTTTGTTATCTGTAAAAGGAGAATCATGTCATCTACTGAACATGTAAATAAGATAACATGAGCCAATCCATATAAGCTCTTAGCACTGAAGTTGACAAAAAAAAATCAATATTGGCAGTTATTAATCCATAAAGCTTTAAAACATTTAAAAGATTGTCTATCATTTAAAAATCTTAGGCTCTATTTTTAGTTTAAGGCCAGCAAAGTATGTGAACAATTCATCAAGATGAAGTGGCATTTTATAATAAAAAAGCTCCTCCACATCTATCACTACACTGGAGGGGACACTTTGTCTTCTACTTTGAAATCTTCAAAGTCAAGTAGACAACACCCAGAGTTACAGTAAGCGCCATTAGCAGAAGACAAGTAGAGAAGAGAATACTCGGGGATGCCTTCAGGAAGTAGGTATCACAGACAGAGACATCAGAGCTCTGTGGCCTTCCCCACTTATCAGAAGACACCGTTCCAGCAAGGCAGAGATACCTGCATAAACCACTTCCAGGGGGGACAACTTTGAAACCACAATTTGCTCATTCTTTTGTTAGAAACACATTTTTCACTGAGAACTCCCTGTAGTTAAGTCAGTATTTGTTATGCAGCAGTTCAAAGGACAAAAGAAACAAGACCTGCTCTTAGGACACAGTCTAGAGGAACAGAACAAAGAATAAATGATTAAAATGCATAGCAAGAGGCTTAGGGAGACAGTTCAGTCAGTGAAGTGCTTCCCCACGTGCCAAAAGGCAACAATTAGACAGCCAGCCCCATGTACAAGCAGGCATGTGAGAGCACTTGGTAACCCACTACGGGCTTAGTGGCCATGCACTCTAGTAAAATCTACAAGCCCCAGGACCCATCTAGACACTGTCTATAAAAGCAATGAGGATGTGTCCTGAAGAATGCCACCCGAAGCTGGTCTCTGGGTTGCACATGCACAAGCACATACACAAACACGTACATATATTTGTGTATATACACACAAATTGTAAACAAACATATGAGATTATATATATACATATATATACATATGTTCTAATAAACTGTGATCAGTGATGATAAATATTACAGGGGAAAATGAAATAAAAGTGAGTAGAGTCTTGGCGGGGTACTTTTGGTGGAGTGGTGAAGAAGCCATCTACTAAGTGCCATTTGAATGATGTCCTATAGGATGTAAAACAATGAGACACAGAGCTATCCGGTGAACTCATTCTAAGTAGATGGAGGCAAAGTCAAGGCCTGAATTCAGATGCACAGCTGCATGTACAGTGCCTGCTGAGGACTGGAAGGACATATGGAGGTGAGATCTAGAAAGCAGTAAGGGGACAAAAAGAGGCTTGCAGGCATAGTTCTGGTGTTTTGTTTTGTTTTTGTTGTTTTATTTGTTCCCTGGATGCTGTTAGAGGGGCCTCAGAAGTACACCAGTAAAGCAGTAAGACAGCATGGCTTCTATAGAATCACGGTGTACAAGAGGATAAAGATAGACAAATACAAAAGGAACAAAGCAGGAGGAACCAACTCTGATGCAGGTAACATGCGATGGGGCAATGCTAGGCCATGAGCACCAGAGATTTTATGGATAGGTTTAGGGAAATCCAAAAGAATATTCTATGAGAAAAGAATAGTAAAGAATAGCTTTGGGTTTCAAAACTGAGTTTCTAGAAGAATAAAGTGAACAGTTCTAAAGAGATAAGAACTGTGTGGGAGGAGCAGGCTTGACTGGGAGGAAGAGTGGGAAGTAGCATTTCCATACTGACCCTTAGTGTGAACCTTCACCATGACAGCCCTGGGCTAAAACAGCTCCAGTTCTTCCAGTTAAAGGAAGAAAAACTGCAAAGATAATAGAGCCTGGAAATACCTTAGTGACTAAACCAGAACACATCCAACCGAAGATTAATCTGTTATGATACAAAGTAGGATTTCAGGAGCAGACCAGACCAAGATCAAAACTGCAATTAAAAAATGAGGACATTCATTTAAAATATACATTAAAACCCCATGTAAACAATTCACAAATCCATGACAATCAATAAATACCATTTCACTTATGATTGCTTTATCGATTTGCTCAGGAGTGTCTAACTCGTGATAGGTACTGATTGTGTCAGAGATAAATAAAGCAGGGCACACGTGTGCTTTCTGCTGTGAAAGAAGAGGCATTTCTACTTGAATGGAAAGTCACAGGACAGGATTCATATCAAATAGACAAGCCCAGCACGTAGGAGGCAGAGGCAAGGGGATTAGAAGTGTGAGATCTACCCAAGTGACATAGTATAATCTCCCCCCAAACTAGTTAATTAATTTAAAAAGTAAAGATTTTCTTTTTTTCAAAATCAAATGATGCATGAAAAATACAGAGTGGTAGAGAGCCTTACACATTTCTTATGTGGATGTCAACAGTCTTGTAAAAGTCTTATTGCTCCTCTGGGAACAGGCTAGAGGTTCTTTACAATGTTGGCCATCACTAGGTAATTCTACTGCTAGTTATATATGCAAGACAGCTGGAAAGACATGCCCCAGAAATACAGACAAAAAGCAGGAAAACCTCCAATGACATCAATTCATTAAAGGATAAATACGATTTAGCAAACCCATTAGGTATTATTCAGTAAAAAAAGGAATGGACCACTTATCTACATTAAAGATAGATGGAATCTGAAAATACCAGGCTAATGATACAGTTACATAAGACAATATATGATTCCATGTTAAAAACTGGTCTATATACATTGATGGTAATAAACTAGTTCCTATCTTCAGTTGGTAGGCCTGGGAGGAGCCTGCTAAAGTACGGAGTTTCTTTAATGGGGTTAGGAAGTGGCAGTGACTGTGGCTATAACACAACCCTGGCCACATGCTAACAAGTTAAAAATCATTCAAATCCAAACGATCTCAATAAAAACATTACACATTAAATATGCCCAATAAACAAATATCACAGCAAAAATTTAAAATGATGCCATGTAAAATTTCAGAGAATAAGTTGATCATATGGAAACAGGGTGAATGGTCAAGCTTCATTTAGTTTTAGATAGAAACTGAACACAAATCGTTTATTATGCTTGGAGAAAATGGATAGGCTATAGGAACCATTCTGTAAGCAGTGGATTAATCTTTCAGTTACATTTTTTATTAGATTTATTCATTTTATTTTGTATGTGAGTGCTTTGCCTGCATGTATGTACATAATGCATGCATGATGGATCCCCATGAACATTAGAGGGCATCAAATTCCCTGAAACTGAAGTTATAGATGGTCAAGAACAGCTTCCTTGGTACTGGGAATCGATTTCTGATCTCTCACAAGAGGAACAAGTGCTCTTAACCTCCTTGCCATCTCTCCAGCACCTATATTTTACTTTTATATTACTTCTTTTAGCTCTAAAAAGTCCAACTATGGCAGCACATTCTAACTCAAGATTTTAAAAAAAGGTAATAGAATTATCTTATTTACTTAAAATTTTCTATTATTTACTTACAGAGGTGTGTGTGTTTAAGAGTGTGCATGCATGCATGCTTCTCTCTTTCCACAATGTGAGTCCATGGGACTGATGTGAGATAGTCACGAATTATAATAAGAACCCTCATCCACTGAGCCATCTTAAGTGGCTCCAAGTTAAAACATATTTGATGAAGGATCAGGGCCTACTCTCTGTAAGAAACATACAAATCATGTTTTGAGCTATGCAGGCCATGAGATTCCCATGATACCTCATTTTTCCTGTTGAGGTATAATGATGCTATGAATATTATGTAGACAAGTGAGGATGGCTGTACTTAAATGCTATTTGGAAAACAAGGCTAAGAAAAACTTCAGCCCATAGGCCATAGTAGCATGGTCATTTTCTATCCTCTCAGGAATTCTTAGAAACCCATTATTCATTGTCCTTGCAGACTCCCCCTGCACCAGCTGTCTCCTAGATAACTATGAACATATGTTTGTCTTATGAATGTTTGGGCACCAGGGTTTCCTCAGATAAAAACTGTATGTGACTTCTATAGTCCAGATGTTGACAGCCCTCTCATAGCTCTTACTATACGTTTGTACTCAGTGTGATACTATGTAAAGGTATGAGAAATGTTCAAAGCTGGGGCTTATTGGGGTCGGAGTGTCTTTTAGTCCTTAGAGGCATGTATCTGAAGGGTATGTCAAGCCCTAAATTTTTTCCCTTCTCTCTCTCAGGTCCTGGCCATAAAGTGATCAAGCTTTGTTCTAGAAGCATCTCTCTGCCAAGATGCTTCTCACAGGAGAGTAAACCTTCAAAATACTTAGTCCAAAAACAGAACTTTCTCAATAAGTTGATGTTTACAATGATGGAATAACATATAAACTGACCTTAAAGAATACATGTATGAATCATGAAGAGTAACAACTAGAGAACACAATGACCATGACATACAATTCACTCCTTCACATCTCAATAATCCATACGTACAAAACAACAGAGATTAAAAATATGCCTGATATAAAGACTAAATGGATGAAAAAGGCAGGATCTATTATCTAGATTTTAGATTTAGGGTATAGTTTCACCTCCTTAAATCTTGACAGAATATTAGGTTTCTAAATGTTAGGTCCCAGAAATACAATGCTAAAAATAAGTGTATAAACCACTAGGCCCAAGGAATCTTTTATGTTTGGACAACTGTACCATGAGCTAATTCACTGACTGGGCAGGCCAGGGAGTGACTTCAGATCTCTGCTTTTGTGTCCAAGGTTGGCAAGACACTAGAAACGTCTACTCTGAACATGTTGTAGGTGCTCACTGTATATGAACATGCTTAGTACACTTCTTATAGTGTTCTTTTTAAAAGTTACATGCTCTTTTATAGAGTTCAATCTTATTTTAAGTAAGCGCCAGAAAAAAACAGCCATATTTTCTAAAGAACATTCCTTAAATTCCAAAGAGGAAATGGAGCAAACACACCATATTATTGGCTAAGAGTATTTATAAAAGTTGGATTTTCCATCTTCCAGAAAATCAAAGATCTAAAATAACAAGTAAATCTTTATTTTTGGAACAATGACATTTTTGGAATTACACTAGCGAAAAACAGCTGACTTAACTGGGCATGGAGGCTCTGGCCCATGAATCCTGGCAATTGGAACACTGAAGCAAAAGGACCCCTGCAAGTTCAAGGCCAGCGCAGGATACATAGTGAGACCTTGTCTTGTCCCCCCATCTTTGCCCTTCCTATCCCACTCCCAAAGTTCTCTTCCATTGTGGAAAAAATCCTAATACTGTGTATTTAAATTGTATATTTGCCACTAATCAATAAGGATACATTTCTGTTTTCTAGGAAGAGAATAACCATGACTTGCCTCTGAAATTGGGAGGCATTAGGATTTGCCTTGGCCAGGAAAGAAACAAATTTCCAAAGGTACATGTCCTTAAGTCAGGGATTTATTTTGTTATGAAGTTAAAATGAATCAAAATAATAAAATCAATAATTTGAATTATGTTTTTACTATGAACACACAAAAATCACACTGTTACAATCTGATGTTGAAATTATTTAAGTTTTCAAAAACATTAGAGATGTGATTTTTTTTTTTTTTTAGGCATTGCTAAAGTTTAAAAGACACATAAAAGTTTAGATGAAAAATAGTACTCACAAACCCTTTTTAAGGTACCGCAGGGCTCTGGATAGTAACATTTAATATTAATGGAATGGTTGGAATTACAAAGTTCCTACAATTCTTTTAAGAGCAGCAGTTAGATCGACCATTTTTAGGCCACAGAGCTTTCTTGGAGTAAAGACTTGTTTTTATACTTAACCTACAATGAACCAGCAAACAAACACAAATGAAACCAGAAAAATAAATGAGAAGATGAAAATGATTGAAACCCCAGTTTTCTAACCTTGTTCTTGACTTCTGTGCCCATCACCTGGATTTTATGCTTCACATCACCCAACTGTTTTTGATCAAGTTACTTTACAACTAAAACTGGCAAAATGTTGATGACACTTAACACAAGAGGACAAAGAGATAGGAGTATCTAACACATGTGCTAAACATCAGGTGTCAAAAGAAACTGTAAATTTAAAGCACAATGAGATAGGACTACATAGCAGGAGACTGGCTAAAACCAAAGGGTTTATGAGAAAGCACTGTGAAAGTCACAACTTTGCCGACCTTTCGAGCATGCCTGGTCAGAGTGCAAAGTAGGCTTGGGAAGACACCTAAACAATTTTATTTTTCTTTTTTTGACCACCAGTGCTAGAGATCAAATTCATGGACTGGAGCACAATGGGCCCAATCTCTACCACTGAGCTAAACTCAATCATAGCACACAAACAATTTTAAGGGCGCAGGTGAGAAATCATCAAAGGAACGCAGTAGTAAGTGAAAATGGCGTTCCCACTTTCAGGCCTAAGCATTGGTCTGAAAGCATCTGTTGTCAAGTGTCTTCCCAGGCCCCTGTTGGGATGGGCTGATCCCTTCTTCTGTAACAGGGAAAAAGAGAACAGGTAGCCAGCCTGTAAGGTGGAAGAGTATCCTTGAGAAAAGTGTGAAGTTACTACTGTATACCCATGGTATAAAGTGTGTCTGTGTGTGTGTGTGTGTGTGTGTGTGTGTGTGTGAGAGAGAGAGAGAGAGAGAGAGAGAGAGAGAGAGAGAGAGAGAGAGAGAGAGAGAGAGAGAGAAGGGGAACTACGGAACTGCTCTGCATTGGACTTTACTGGGTCCTCTAGTCTCCTGCCTCATCTTCCCAGTTAATTTCTGGTAGATGTTTGTAAGCATCTAGTTTGATGACATCATATCTTCCTGCTGTTATATGCTTGACCTTATAAGCTTTACCTATAGGGACATTCTGCTGTGCCCAGGACTCTCTTACTGGGAACTCTACCTGGCTATTTTAAAGGGGTTTCCCCAGGCAATTTCTGCTGGATGTTTTGAGCCTCCAATCTGATGATTTGTTCATTTGTACCTCCTTCGCTCTTTTTACTCTTGCTTGCTAAATATATAAATAATACTCTTTCACATGTCAAGTATGGCCATCGTAGCACTCTTTGAACCATAAGGAACAGAGAGTAATGGAGAAGAGGGTGCCTGGTCATAGGGATTTAGTGGGTACTTCCCTCCTCCCTACCTTCTGCTGACCACACTCACATGCACCACAGCTGTCTAATGCTTAGGCTGGGGCCTGTGTAGGTCCTCCTGCAACAGCATGGATGTGAAATTCCTGCTATCCAAAACCCAAAGATGTCAAGATCTAGGGAATCTCTACCCTGAGAACACAGATATAAACTTTAAAATATTTGACTTTGTGGTTTTCCAGGAACTTGACATGTGACTCAGGCAAGTGATTTCATGAATGAGCAAGAGAAAAGCTTGGACCTGAGTTCACCTAATGTTCATGGTCATGTAGGGTCACAAAGTAGCGTTATCTCTACCACTGGCCTCAAGTCATTGTTTTCATTCTCATCATTATGCAGTACCAGATGCTAGCAGCAGAGCCTCGACACATGTGCAAGCCTACCTTTCTACCTGCCCTGAATGCTTCCTTACTGACTAGGAAGGAAAGCATCTACCACAAGGATTTCCATAAAGATGGCTCCTTACCAAAGCAGCAATTCCTTGCAGTACACTTAATACGTGCCACTGTGAGAAGCTAAAGATATTTCCACATTTTGATATCATTGGGATGTATGGAATGATGCTATGCTATTCTCAAATGTTTTCTTAATCTTCACAGAAATTACAAGTCTGGGAATTCCTTTGACACTTTTTCTTTCCTCTGTATCTCCCAAGCCCCAAATCTAAATGTAAAAGATAATAGTCTGTTGCATTCTAGTAAAGAAACTGTCTGTTAGATGCACTAGGAACACTATAACATTTTTTAAAAGACAAACCATTCTGAAGGGCATTCCAAGGGCACTTTAATAGAACATAAGTTTAGAATTTAACCTCACTATAATACTGGGGGAAATAATCCTACAACTTCTGTCTGGTATAGAGTACCAGTGTCTTCCCACACTCTGGCAAATCACTGTCCCCATACCAAGGCTAAAGCTGATCTAGATCTTGTTGTATGACAAAAAAATGGATGCTAAAGCCACCTCATCGCTTCAGAATCATGATACATCCAAGACACTGCCCCTGGCATTCAGCAAGCTGGGCTACCATACCTGAATACTGCAGGAAGCACACAGGCCGGTTCAGAAGAAATTCAACACACAGAAATAGAGTTAAAGTTAGCTTGTATAAATCAGCTTGGAAGAAAAGACCCCAGTGTATCTTTAAGAGTACTTCTGGTGAGAAGGGAATGTTTTTTCTTTACAGAGGTTTGCTTATAACAGTGTTTCTCAAGGAACTCAGCTCGGCTGGTCCAGGGAGCACACTGTAGTCTCCTGAAGCATGCAAAAATCACTGCCCAGCATACTATGGGAACAAAAATATAATCCTGACCTTGCAAGTTCTGACTTTCTCATTTTTTACAGCATTCTTTCCCTTACCTTTGTATTTCCATTCTTTTATTCTTTTTCTTTTCTATGTTCTACAATGTAGAAAAATTAAAAGCACTGATCTCAAATATAGAGAGGAAAGGGGGAAACCCAATATGTTAAATGTCAAATGTTATGAAATCCTCAATGTAATGAAAAATCACTGTTTAGAGATACAAAAGCATCTTTCCCATTAGTACTTAAATAAATAAAAACAAATGAAAGTCAATGGAGATGCTGAATAGCCTTCCTTTGGCAGTTATTAAAGCTATAGAAATGTATAACTCTTTGCAATTACTAAATAATTAGAGGGCATTCTCCTTTTCCACGGTTGAAAATATGACAAAAAAGCAAGAGTTTTTCTTCAAACTGATTAAACAATGTCAAGAAAGAACTCAGACAAGAATTAGGAGCTCATTTCTGATGGTAGAAATCACATTCTTAAACCAAGGAGGAACAAAGGCTTCTCTATACAGGTGTCATTGGATTCAGCAGTGCTGTGCTCAGAGAGCATCTGCAGAAGGGCCCACTCTTCATTAGCGGATGCCTATCCTACAGATAGAAGATGCCATGGTGCTTCATCATTCTCTTTGCCTTTACACAGCACAGACAGATGGCTAAATACCAACCTCGAACCACTCTCTTCCATAATCACAGTGAAAAGTACATGACTGGGTTTTCATTTTTAATTTGCAAATTGAATCTGATGTGAAAATACATGACACTGTTGAAAAACAAATATTTTAATTTCTTAAAAAGTGATATGCAATCCACTGAAGCCGAAATCAATAATGATGTAAGTAGTCATTCTGAGCTATTACCTTCTTCAAATAAGAAGCAAACAAAAGTTTTACACCCTCTGTTTAGTTCAATCAACAGTTTCTAATTCTGAACCTGGATTTATAACATACAAGGTCAAACATGCCTTGCTTATAGATATCCTTTTGTCTTCTCTGATTCCCCAATAGTAGATTAGCACCTTCAAGGAATTCTGACATTAACCCCTTCTCTGAGTAATACCACTTAGCTATCCAGCAAGCCTCCATATATTAGACACACAGTGATAAAAACACCAAAAATCAACTTTACATGTCATGTCCTACAAGCGAATATACATAAATATATATATATACTCTACATGAGCATACATACAATCCCTCAAGAAAAGGTAGGTTTTGTGTTTGTTTTTAAATAGAGTTTAAAGTATAGAGCAAAGCTGCATGGCCACAGCCTTCCTAAACATCACACGAGAATCCTTATCTACTGAGGCAGAGTCTCAATTCTGGTCTCTCATGCAAAAATGTGAAACTTGCCAATTTTGCCAGTGTGGCTAGCCTGCCTCCCTTGTTCTTTGCTTCTCTGGTGCTGGGAATGCAGAAGACCCACATGCACACCTAGCTTTTAAATGGGTTTTCAGATCCAAAATGTGATCCTCTCACTTAATGGTCCTCACAATTTACCTGTAAAGCCCTCTCTTGAGCCCTTGAAGAGCTTTCCTTTGTGTGAGAAGGTTTTGGTCATATTATAAAAGCCACTCAACATTTTATTAGGAAAGCTTTAGGAGAATGATCAAGATTAGCCTTTTTTGATATATGGGTCATAGGTGAGGCTTGTGTATTTCTCCAGGATCTCACTTGGAAAGCATCATATACCTTTAAGGAAGCTGATACTTGCTTGGAGCACAACCACACAAGAACAACTTTCATGTAAGAGCAAAGAACTAGTGGCAGTACATATTAGATAAGACATGTTTTTGCTCCTAAATTGAGTTTGGGAATGTTCTACTGTGAAATTGACAATCTGATCAAAAACTACTGATGACTAAAAAGTCTATCTTCTACTTAATTCACAACTTCAAATTCCCATTTAGTTTCAAGATAAACAAAGGTCCAGGAATCTGGCATCTTCACATTTCTTACTGAATGAAAAAGATGCTTGTTTCCAACCCAGGGACTGAAAGCTGGTTCAGTTGCTTCATTCCACCCCTTAATAGCAACTCTTAATGCTTCTTTTCATGCTGGGGGGAATACATGTGTTATCCCAGGATTAAGGGGAAACCCTCATTATGATGAGCAGGGAGCATAGTATTAAAACTTATGTAGTCAGAAGTAGTAAGTTGGTATACTAAATTCAAATAAAACCTATATACAGTGCTGACTATTAACTCTAACAAAAGAAGAGAACAATCAAAGGATTTCTATACATTCCTAATGAAGTTAAAGATGGAAGGGTGAGACTCTTCCCAGAGAATATGTGATCTGAAAACCAAGCCCTATGATCTATGCTTCTTCCCAAAGGAAAGTAGCTTATCTTAAATACACTTGACCATATCTATAAGCCCTGGCTACTTGGTGACCCTTGTAGCCTTGTACCAATGTTGCTTTGCTTCTTACCACCTTAACGTGGGCTTTGCCTGTCAATAGCTCATATGATTGCCCTGGACACTTCTCACATACAGATCTGGAAATTCTTTGTACCTGTCAAAACATGAAATATCCCAGTTCCATGCAAGTGCAACATGTCTGAAGACACTTCTGCACTATCCAGAAAGGGACACTGTAATGAACAGAATGTAATAGCTAGAAGATGAATTATTTTTTTGTTGTCTCCCCCAGATAAGATTTTCCTGAAATACTGTGTTCATTCAGCTTTGAGGAAGATAATCCTTCATTACTAAACAACTATTTCACTGGATGTGAAACAGTAATTACATTGGTACTGTGAAAACAGGACTACTCTGCTTGACTGTTTTTCTCTGGGGTGGCACCTGCTCATAGGGAGAAGAACACATGCATGTCTGTCTTTAGTGCTGCTCTTGAGGGAGCATAGATCAAAGCAGAAATCTCCCTTTTCCTGTTGCTAGGGTAGACAGTTCCTTACCTTTGGCTGCAGTGCTGGTGCACCAGGGGCTGACACATGGTCTGTGATATAGGTCTTCTTGGGACCACTGACTGGATACATCCCAGGAGGGTTCTGATTCCCAGCTCCAGGAGCAGCATACCCAGCTTCCCGCTTCCAGGTATTTGGGTGAACCTGTTGTCCATAAGAAGGATCTGCATCATTTCTGCCCCCGTAGCCAGGCCCTGCTGCATAATAGGGTTCATAATAGCGTCCTTGATTGGAGGGATACCCATATCCTGGATCAGGCTGATGTACTGGGGGTGGGATATATGCATAGTCGGTGCCAGCACGAGTTGAAGGCGGAGGACACTGTCCCTGCAGAGGAACTGGCTGGGTGTTATAACCATGAGGCCCTGAACCATGCATCTGTCCAGTGGATGGGCCAGCCATGTATTGTGGGCTGGGCTGGGCTGACTTCACTTGCACATTGAAGGTGGGCCTTGAAGGTGTGGATGCTGTAGTGTAGGAGGCTGGAACTGGCTGAGGCTGTGGTTTGAGAGTTCCAATGGGAGCCACTGGGATGGGTGCAGCCTGGGGTGCAGGCTGTGGTTTCACAGCCGACTTCTTGGTTGCTGTCAGAGGAGGTTGGTTTGGAATGACCATTCTCTTATGTCCCGTGACAGGAGTAGAAACTGGGGGAGTGGATGTTGCACTGGCAGAACCCTGAAACAGAAGAGAAATAAATGTGATGAAAATGAGCAGCTAATAATACACAATGGACAATAGAGAGTGTGGCTAATTATTTTGTATTAAGGTGTAAAATACAAATAAGGCATGGTCCTCTCCTTAAGGATCTCACTAACTGAAGCATCAGTCACTGTGCACAGTATCAGTGAATAACTGAAGGAAAAAACCAAAGGAGCAGATTCATTCATTTGCAATAGCATCAAAAAGAATAGGGTACCAGAGATAAGCTTGACCAAGGCATGAACTATTTATTGACTGAAAATAAAAACAGTGATGAAAATAATTGCTTAAATAAATGTTTAAAATTTCAGGCCTAGAATGATACCCCTCAAAATGTGGAAATAGAACAGTTATCTATTTCAAACTCAGATGGAAACAGACACAAACAGCCAAACCAGTCTTGGAAAGGAGGAGCAAAGCTGGATTCATCACATTGCTGATTTCAAAATACTCTGCAAATTTTAATAAATCAATGCTGCAACAACATAAAGAGAGATGTTAGATGGAAGGGACAGAAAGACAGTCTGGAAATACATAGAAAGTTTGCTTGTTTTCTACATGAGTGCTAGGATCAAACAATGGAGAAGGTAGTGCTTTCTACAAACTGTGTAGAAATAATGGATTTCAACAAGCCAGAAAGCAAATTAGATGCGTCTAAAGATGTAAGTGCTCTGGGAAAGAACACAGATATAAAGTTTAGGGGAATGGTCTCTACAATGATTTAATGGATATAGCACTACAACAGAAACAAAGTGAACCAGAGAAATGACATCACACTGAAAATCTCTACACAATGAAGAGAGTGAAGTGCAAACCATAAATGGAGCAGATGATCACATATCCAGTAAATGCCTATCTAAGAAGGCCTTACAGTGGAAGTAAACAGAGACCAAGAGGGGCGGAAGAGATGACTCAGTTCCTCAGATCTGCATGCCTGCTCACAACCATCCATAACTCCAGTTCCAGGGAATCTGACACCCTCTTGTGGCATCCATGGACACCAGGAACACACACGGTACACACACGGTACACATACGGTACACACACACACACACACACACACATCTGCAGACAAATGCTTATAAAATAAAGATAATAAAAAGAAACTTTTAAACACAAGCTTAGATTTGAAAATATCAACAAAACAATTCTCTAAAAGGCATACAAAGGACAAAACATTAGAGATTGCTCAAAATCACTGGTTATAGAAAAATGCAAATGAGGAGTCACATCTTTATCAGGGTCATTGTTATTAGGCAAAGCAATCTTGCAAACTAGTACTGGCAAGAATGGTATTCTTGAAAATATTAAAATGGAATAAGCTTATGATCTGACAATTTCTGTTACTGGTACATATCCAGTATTATTGGAATGTGCATCTCAAAGAGAATGTAGCATTTCCGTGTCCGTTGCAGTACTATTCACAATAGCAAGATAAAAACTTAGATGTTCCTCAATAGATGAAAGATAAAGAAAATTTGCACACAATGAGATACTATTTGTTCCTCAAAAATTAAATTCTACATCATATATCAACATGGATGAACCTCGAAGACATTAGAGTATGAAAAATAAGCCAGTTACAGAAAGACAAATATTGCATGATATTACCACAGAACTGTTGAAAATAGTTAAGACTCACAAAAGCCAAGGATAGGAATGACAGTGGAGAAGGGCTGATGTCTTAGCGTCAGTCACTATTGCTGTGATGCAACACCATGACCAAAAGCTAGTTATGGAGGAAAGGGATAATTTGGGTTATGTTTCTACACCACTGTTCATCACTGAGGAAGTCAGGACAGAAACTCAAGCAAGGCAGAAACCTGGAGGCAGGAACCAGTGCAGAGGCCATGAAGGGCTGCTGATTCCTGGCTTTCCCAGCCTGCTTTCTTGTAGCAAGGAGGACCACCAGCCCAGGGATGGCACCAACAACAACTGGCTGTCCCCTCACCCACGAGTAATTAGAAAAATTCCCTACAATACAGTCTTATGGAGGCACAGTCCCCATTAGAGACTAACTTCTCTCCTATGATTCTAACTGGTGTGAAGCTGACAACAAACTCACCCACAAAACTGAGGAATACAAAGTAAGGAGTTCCCAATCAATTGATTTGTTCTCAGTCAAGCAGAATAAGTTGTGAAGGTCCACTGTTTAACAGTTCACTTACTATCATCGAAAACATATTGTGCGATGAGAGTTCTGTCAGAAGAGTAAAAAACATGATGCTATCCTGACATGAGCAAAGGGAAGGCGAGGTCCTGTTCCTAAGAGATGGCAGGTAAGAGATGAAGCCTCCGTCTTCTCGCCTCATGTGCACAGTAATTCCCAGTGTGTTCCAGGGTGGAGAGGACTACCTCAGTCCCACATTAGCACAGCAGAGCTTCATTAATATACACCCAAGAAGCTTGGAAAACGACCGGCAGAAAAACTAGCGTATAAAAAGATTCAACTCCCAGAAAAATCACACATACATGTATGTATAGATGAGTGTGATATTCAAATGTGCTCAATTTTCAAAATGAAAATGTTAAATTATGACAAAAATTCAAGAATTCATACAAAAATCAAAACTAAAATAAAATGTCAAAATATATTCTTGGAACCACCAAATAATCCAATAAACAGAAAATATTCGGCAACATGACTCTTCAATTAACTGATTATGTGGACCAGATAAGCACTGGCACAGTTTCCTTTAAGAAGAACAAAAATACATACACTTTAAAATAATGATTCCTGCTCTTTTTCTTTCACTTCCAATCAGATAAAATATGTAAAACTTTGGAGGAAAATTGTATACACCAAAATACACTAGTTTTGAAGACACTTGTGATAAAAATATCCAAACACGTGCCAACATACACACAGCAGAGAAAAGTGAACACGGGAAAAGCTGGTCTAGGGAATGTTTTTCCTTTTTGGTACTTAGCAAAGTAATGGGTTTTATTTGGAATTTTTATAATACTCTTCTTTGGGTGCCCGGCATCCCTGTCTCTTTTCTACTCCGATGTCAAAGACATGTTATTATTACCCCTTTCCTTAAACTCTCCTGTCTTTCAGTCCCTTTCTAGCTCTAAGACCTACACCCACATTCATATCTGCACATGTGCAAATACATGTAAGAATGCAAAATGAGGTTTTTCATATAGGAGAGATCATAGGGTATTTTAGATATGCATGCAATGGCTCTGAAGATGGGGTTTTGTAACTATCTCTCCAAAAATTTTGAGGGAAAGAGTGTGAGCAGAGAGAGAGAAAGAGAGAGAGAGAGAGAGAGAGAGAGAGAGAGAGAGAGAGAGAGAGAGAGAGAGAGAGAGACTGGACTTATCAAAAAGAAAATTTGTGAAAAATTGCTTCTAAGAAGTGAGAACTACATTATTTTACTGTTTAAATGCAATTATGATTGACATTAGTTTTCACATGATGTGACTTTAAGTATCTGTCATAGGGCTGAGTTTATAGCAGCAATAGAGAATGTGGCTTCTATTAGGCTAGGTCCTTAGTCACTGTCCTGCACTTACAGCTGAGTCTGTAAAATGGTCAAAGGATGAACTCTGTGTGTTTGCTGCTGCTGAATCAAAGAAATCACAGTTGATCCCTCTGCAATCACTTCCACCTCTCTGACATGTTAATGGTTGACATTATTGACTAGGAAAAGTCCAACGTTATGATTTTTCTAGGTTTTTACTTTATGGTCTGTTACAGAATGTCAATGTCTTAACTGGGTCCTTCTTTATGAATGTATTCAACACATATATTTTAATAATATTCTGCTTAAACACACCACACACACACACACCCCACTGTATTATAATTGTACACCATGAGGGCTACCTTTCATCTGAAGGGAAATACCTTTCACCTATCTAGCAACATCCAAGATGCTTGGGTTATAAAAGTAAATGACACGTTTGCTTCCTTAAAAAAAATAATCAGTGTAAAATTAAATAAAAATTCTGTATTCAATAGAATCCTGTAGTGAACCGAATCAGAAATTTAAAATATTTTATCAGATAATTACAGGTCCCCAGAAAACTATATTTGAGAAAAATGATATATTAAAAAGATAGCTTTAGGAATAAGAATCTCCCAAAGCGGAACTAAATAAAAATATCACAGACATGCTCAAATGAGGTATTCTTGAAGAACTGATTCATACAGGCATCATGTATAGGTTAACTGTGGCGAGCCACCAGGGTCAGAATTGCGATCTGCAACCTGCACTGAGACAGCCATCATCTCTGCTAGGCCAGAGAGGACTGGTTGTGAGTGCTGAGGTGTAGTTATTTAATCACAAAGGAGGGAGAGCTGAAGAGAAAACCCAGAAAAGCCTGCACACCATTCCTGACAGACAGCTGGAAAGTTCAGAGTCAATGAGCCAGAGGAAGATTGGTGGCAGAATTGATATGGACATCTCTCAAGGAGCATTACTATCACCTTGGCACACAACTGATTTTTTGGCTTCTGACTCACTCAGTGTTTATAGAGGCTCATAATAATCATGTAATCCAAAAGTCTATATTGATTTCCCATTTCCCCCTGGTCATTCAATCAAATTGTGAACCACTGGGAATGAGATGGTAATCTATTACCCCATGGAAACATTTTCATCTTATCTCTAGTTTAGTCTAAGTATGCAGAAAGGTACACACCTGGATTGAACTAAGTTTCATATCATTATAGATAATTTTCTAATCTTGACATAGAATTAATAATTATGAAGATGGTCCACATGCTGATCAAGGTCTCAATCCTCATGACCTCTTTTCCCTATATTCTCTCTTCAGGTCCATGTCCAGGGCTTGAAACATGACCAGGATTACAAAATATTTAACTGTTTCTGTCTCTAAGGTTCATCATTATTTACTCTGAACCCTGGGACTACATACTTAATTGATCACTTCATCTACTGACTTGAATGATGTCATATGTTTTTCAGACTTCAACATATTAAATTTTTTTTCCATACCCCCTATACTGCATCATTCTAGTTTTCTAATTCAGCCAGCTCAAAGAGAACAGAGGGGATTATCTGAGTCCCTCTCCCCTTATTGTACAAGCACCAAATCCTGCTACTGCTCTCTAAATAGGGAATTTCCTATTCCAAGAACATTCCTGTTACACCATGTCTACTAAGAAAACTCTTGCTGTCTTCCAAACTGCTCACTCCTCAGGAGATCCTCCTGTCTGCAGCTACAGTGACTTCTCTTGAATATGCATAGAATCACACTAATTTGCTATTCAAAAGCCTTCAATCAGCTAGGAGAATGGACTATACCCCTTCTATCTCCTGTGTCAGTGACATTCCATGCACTGGCATTCATCTATATGTAAGTCACTAAGATCTCTCGCATCTCAAAGTCTGGTTTCTTTGGTTGACCAGATGACCAGCTCCTAAACAAACCATGTCTTGAACTCTTCTCATTTCTCCCTTTCTAGGCATATCTACGTGTGCCTGCTTCTTCAAGAGAAGGGACTCACCACTTTTACTAAAGCAGACATCTAAATAGTTTACAACATGAGAGCCCACAGCAGAAATTTAGAAAACATTTGATCAGTGAATAAATAATTGTCTTATAAGAAAACAGAACTGACAATAAATATATGATTATATTAGATACATACTTAACTTTAGTGGTGCCATCAATTTCTTTTTTTCTGTAGTCTAATGACTTTAAAATAAAATTATTAGTACTATTATTTTTCCAGGAATCACTTGAGGTCCAGTTTTCCTTTTGTTTGTTTGTTTTAGAGGGGGGTTTCCCTAATTAGCTAAGGTTGGCCTTGAATTGATACCAGACTCCTGAGTTCTAGGATCAAGGGAAATACATCACACTGGGATACTTGTTTTCCTTCCTTTTAATGAAAGGTTTGCAAATGTAAGTGCTAACTGCATGTCCTCTTAGAAACCCTCAGGCAAAAGGTCTAGGATAATTTTAAGTGCATTCATAGGGTACAGAGAAAGCAAGCGGAAGGGGCAGGATTCCTACAAATTCAGAGCCAAACCATGAGACAGAGTTTAAGGCCAGAAAGTTTAAGGCTACACAGTAAAACTCTGTCTCAAAGGTGGAAGAAAAAGGCCAGGTGGTCGTGCATGCCTTTAATCTCAGTACTTGGAAAGCAGAAGCAGGCAGATCTCTGTGTTCGAGGCCAGTCTGCTATACATAGCTAGTTCCAGGACAGCCAAGGATACACAAAGAAACTGTCTCAAAACAAAAACAAATAAAATGAAAATATCAACCAGTATCTAAAAACATTAAAACATTTTCCATGTATATTCAAGTATATAAAATCAATTTTTTTTATTCAAATAAACATCTGCTGTAAACCAGCTCCATTTCAGGCACTGATAATTGTGAGAGCTACAAGAAGACAGGGGAGGCAGAGATACTCAGCAAATGCATAATTACTGAATATAATATGAAGAATGTGATTGTTAGATACATGAGTCAAAAATGATTTCTATTTAGGATGGAAAGTTTCTAAGACAGAGGGAGACAATGGTAAAAGGTAAAGATTCACACCTAAACAGCAGGCTAATACTCAAACCAGCACATTACATATTGATAAAGGTATGCAAAGACACTGAAAATGCCCAAACATAACTGCTAAATGAAAAATGAACTGTGAGATCAGTTGTTTATACAACATAACTGAAGTGGCACAATAATAATATTTCCACATAGTTAAGAAACAAAAATGTACAAAGGAATTCATAATTGACTTGTTAGACAATGGGACTAGGTGTATTGCTGATTCAATCACATTTCATGACAACTACATTGTGATGTTTTTCCGTTGTGGTTTTCATGTTGCCTTGAGTGGCAGAAAACAGAAATTAAAGTACCATCTTGAAATTAATCAACAACAACAAGCATTTATATAGCACTCACTTTATGTAAACACTATCAAGTGCATTTCATCCGCAATCCCCACAATTACAACTAAGACAGGATCTACAACTGCATTTCCTGGATGATGGTAGATAAGCTCAGGTTGTCTAGGACTGTAGCTAGATGTCTTAAAGACTTCTAAGGTAGGCATGGTGATGCATGTCTGAAATTCCAAAACCCAGGAGACTGAGGCAAAAAAATCATGAGTTAAAGGCAAGCCTGGTCTACATAAAGACACTTTTGTCTCAAAATTGAACAAAACAATTAAAACCAAAACAACAAAAGCAGACAATTCTCCCTCTCTCCAACAAAACATAAAACAGACCAAATCAACACACACACACACACACACACCACCACCACCACCACCATCACCACTACCAACACCACCTCAAAAGGACTTTTCAGACTATTTATGTTTTTCATATTTCTACAAATTCTGTGACCACAATATAGACACAGAAACTATATATATTTTCTTTCCAGAGCAGCAATTATCAGCCTCCCTAATATAGCGACCCTTTAATACAGTTCCACATGTTGTGGTAATCCCCAACTATAAAATAATTTTATTTCTGCTTCATAACTGTAATTCTGCTACTGTTATGCATCATATGTAAATATGTGATAAGTGGCCCCACAGGGTCACAACCCAAAGGTTGAGAAGTGCTGACCTAAAAGAAACAAAAGAATATATGGAGCAGGTGGGCAATGGTACAGAAGCTGTTTCCTACCTTTGCAAAAGACAGCTACTGAATCATCTCAGCTGATCACTACCCCACAAACTGTAGAGATAACATTTCCTTTTTGACTTAAAGTTACTGGTAAAGATTTTTGGCATAAGCAAGGGACAGGCAAAAAGTGAAGTGGTACACCAAATATTATGTATGTGTTCAACTTTGTCACTTCTGTTTTAAGTTATAGACAATGGGAACTAGAAATGGGAGCAGGGAAAGGAAGCCGTGAATCAAAGGCCAGGGCATGGGAGGATGGGACAACTCCAGCTTTGCCACTGTTGAGAGCCAAGGGACCCAGGAATAACAGGTTACTGTATTAGATTGACTTCTCCTTTGGACAATGGAGGAAATCAAAGGATTCTCACCTCTTTTCCTCCTTTTGCCTTTAATATAAGCAATTTGTGTTTTTTTTTCTAGTTAATTCTATGTAACAGAGGTAAAATGTTGCTATCCTTGGTGGAGGCAGAGCGCTGAGAGAAAACCACAGGCTCCCGCTCTAATCCTTGTCCTCCTCAATGGACTCCATTTGAGAGACTGCCAAAGACCTCCCAAGACTGACACCCCAAACTACAGTGGTTCTAAATCTTTCTTCTTCTTTCCAGTGAATTTAATGTGCATGAAGAGATTGATTATCACACAGGATGGATACAAAGCCACAGCTGCCTTGGAATAGAAAGCCTTTCTAAATTTGCACAAAGTGGAAACAGGCAAGTAACAGTCTACCTGCCTTGGTCATTATGAAATGACATCACTGCTGTCTGTTTTTGGCTCAAGACAAAATTGTTTCATCTTTTCTTCTAGGTGTGAAAATGACCTTGGTTGAATTTTGCCTTCTTGAATGTGCTTGTTAATTATTCTTTATAGTTCAGGGCACAGCACTCACAGCTCTATCACTCATCCTCTGGGTACTCATTCTGTTCCATGATGTAACACCCCAAGAGTAGAAATCAATCCAACAGAATATGAGAATGATCCAGGAATATAGTAACATATACTTAAATAGGCACTTCTCAAATCTCACCACAATCATTTAGGCTTTCAAAAACATATTATAGACACAATGACTTAAGAGGTCAAAGTATTAAAAAGAATAAGGAGGAGAGAAGTATATTCTTAGTGAAAAGCAGAACTACAGGGTGAAGGATGGCTTAGTTAGTAAAGTATTTGCCTTGAAAAAAGGAAGACGAGCGTATGATGCTTAGTATCCACATAAATAAAGCCAAAGCCCTGGCATAGTATCCTGGAAATAATAACTAGATTGTAGGTGCTCAATGGCCAATTCATCTAGCCTACTTAATGAGCCCCAGGCCAGAAAGATGATTTATCTTAAGCAAAGAAACAAACAAACAAAGAAAATATTAGTGGACCGCCCCTGAGGAAAAAAACCCAAACTTGCTGTTCTTTGGCTTTCATAAGCATGCGCATAAATATAACTATGCAAACATAAATGCATCTGCATGCACACACAAGCACACACAGTCGATTCACAGAGCAAGCAAGCACTCTTGTTAAAGCAGGATACAGGACTATACATAGAATAAGCACTGTGAACAATTAGGAGCCGGGGCAAGTAACACTGTCTTCAAGGAACAGTGCTCACAGAATTTATACTTAGAGAATAAATGGATACCTATAAAACATGTTCATGGAGCAATTCTGTGATGTGCATTAGATATTCAAGTGTATACTTGTAAACTGGTTAGTTATATTATTTCTAAGAATTCAATGTAAGGGAGTGACTACAGATGGTATAAGTGTGTAGTCTCGAGGTACATAAACTGATATGATTTATAAAAGTCAGTGATAATGAGTCTAAATAGTTGCAATATTTATGTATATGTCAAGTATGGTATATCCACATAATGGCATGATATCTAGCATCTAGCAATCTCAATTTATTCCGTGAAAATACTTGAAATAGAATCTATTTCTACAAACATATTGAAAGAATCGAAAGTAAAAAAATAAATGTTTTTAGATGTGCTGATATACATTATAATGTATAATAGCAAAAGAAGAAAGCCCTATGTGTCTAGTGCTGGGAGAATAAATATAAGGCATAATATATATATATATATTTATGTATGTATGTATGTATGTATACATTAGAACATTCAGCCTTTCTAAAAATTCTGACCGTGCTACGTAACAGACAGACCTTGATGACATTAGGCTAAGTGAAATAAGTCAGATATCAAGAATATGTCACATGATTTCAATTATGCAATGTACCTAGACAGTGATGGTCTAATGGTCTGGGGAGGAAAAGTGGTGAGTCACTAATTAATGAGTATGTTAGAATTTTCGATAACAATGTTCTAGAATAGTCATGCAACTGCACAATGTGAAGAAAACTTACAGCAAAAAGGTGGATGAAGTAAATTTTATACTACGCATATAAAAAATTATGAAGGTTATAAAAAATTATAAAAGCATGTAGATTTCATATTTTAAGATCAGGTTAAGAAATAATGATTCCCATCTGTTTATAGAAACAATACCATTGATATATCATTAATAAAACATTAAAGGATCAATCACTAAATGGATAACACAAAAGGGGGCTAATTGGGCATATTTTATATACCCTTTTGATTTTCCTAATGTCACAACTACTTATTACATTTTTTCAATAAAAATACAGCTATTTATGTATGTATGTACATATCCCAGGAATGTGAATATCAGCATATATCATATCAACATATGTGATCTTTGGAACAAGTATATCTCACCTATAAATATCAACAAGTATATACTTAAAGGATATTAAGTAAACATTTGTGTATTGTTACAAATACACAAAAAATAAAGGAAATCAGCAAAAACAAAAGTTTAATATATTTTAAAAATGGTTAATGGTTTACTTTGGGCAATCTAATAAAGAGAAGCTTATTAGTTCTTTCTTGTGTTTTGTATTTTACAGGGAAAAGCAACTTCATAAATGGTTCCTTAAATGATAGTTAAAATAATTGCAAATGTTTCTGTCATAATCAAAATATGCTTTCATATGGTGCCCTTGGTTAAAATCACTCTCAATTATGGGCACAGGCCTAATATATAGAACACACACACACACACACACACACACACACACACACACACGCCTTCCAATGTCTCTTCAGACTTCCTGCCAGAGAAATGCAGGCATAAATATCTTACTTCTGTTCAGCACATCCACACTTGTTCATTTCACAGTGCTGTGCTCTGCAAACACATACTACAGCTAGTGCTGGGCTATTCTTAATAACTTCTGAGGCAGAAATAGCAGAAACAGTATGGTCTGATGTGGCACTCTAGAGCAGTTGGTCTTAGAAGCTTTTCCATTTAATTAATTCTCACAACACTTCTGAGTGGGTAAAAAACACTGTGAAGACAGGCCAGTATGTCAAGTTGTCTGTCAGAAGTAAAATCGGGTCAAGTGGGGGCACTCGATGCTCTATTGAAACTGTAATAGTCTCCTCCTTGACCATTACACAGACAAACCAGAGCCCAGGTGAGGCCTCCATACTCACACTCATGAGGACCCTAAAGTCCAGACAGCCAGAATTTTAAGAATTCAACTCCCATCCAACCCAAGCAACATTCAAAGGAGATAGGCTATCACCAGTCTGAACTTTGTAAGTCTCCAAGAAAAGTCTCTATTTCTACTGAAATAAATACACACACAGCACAGTCCACCAAGTCCCTAGTATGGTTATGTCTGTACCTGGCTAGAACACCATAGAATAGCATTATTCAATTTGAGTATGCTATTGTGGAGGTCTAGCTAGAAAATAAAAAACCTTTTTGGGGTGTGAACAGAAAGGTATATTTTCCCACAATCTGCACAAAGAACACCAGCATGATTCCTTCAGTGGGGAATCTTGCCATTAAGAGTAATTATAATACTCATAAAATTATTGTTTATATGACTAAAAATGAAGAGAATACTGGGGAAACCATAACACACAGATACGGGAAAATGCTGTAAATCTTAAGAGAAAGGGCATGCATCACAAATGTTCATGTGAAGAAAGGAGTATATGTGGATTGACAAAAATTATATAATCCAGTTATATGTGATGACCTATACCTTGAAAATTAGTAACATTATAGAATGCCACAAATATCTCTACTTGATATTTCTATCTTCTAATAATGTTCCCTGTTCTCAATATGAGTTTTCTGGTGTGCTAGTCTGTTTCACTATCGCCAGTGACTGAGAGTCTAAAATAAATAAATGTGTATTTACATAGGCCTCACTTATTTATTTGTAGTAGTATTTAGTCTCTTGCCCCACCTCCCTCTGTGTGAGCATGGATGTATTCACAGGCCACAGTATACATCAGAGATCAGAGTACAACTTGTGGAAACTGGTTCCCTCTTTCAACCATGTGGGTTCTTTCTATTAAAGTTGTTTGAGTCTGACATCAGGAGCCATCTCACTGGACCCAAATATATGCATTATTTTAAAGTCACTGCTTTTCTTGTTTTGGTTTTTTTTTTTCTTTTGTCTTATAATACATAACTGTATGCTGACAGCAGACTATTTCAAAGACTTTTCTTAAGCTCTCTGGAAGAACTTTAGGGTTCACAGGATGTAGTGCTATTTAGTGGCACAGCATGATCTCTTACCTCTGGTGACAAAGGACACAGAGCTCTAGCCCCACAGTGCTGCCTTGATGAGAATACATTCACATCCGAATAAAATGCTTATAGGATGCCAGTCAGTCTTGATCTCTAATTGGTCTTGGTACCCTGTGATAATACCTTTGCACAGAGGATACTCCTTCAGAGCATTATTGCTTTGCCATATTATTTAAAAGGCACTTGTCCCTGAGGTTTTTTTGTGGCCCAGAACTTTGTCTTTCAAGTTCAGCATTCTGTTTTGTAGGCCCAAAAAGACATGTCCATACAATGTTATTTAGAGAATCAATGTGACTTCAATGCTGTACCAATGACTAATTCCATTAGAAAAATCAATGAAATAAACTAATGATAGACAGTTAGCCAAATCAAAACTGTCTTATATTCTTCTCTATCCTGCACGAGAAGTGCTAGGCAAACAAATGAGTCATCGATCTAAGGATATTTGGGTATAATGAAGAGGGTTATAACTCAATTTTTAAGAAATCTGAGTTTATGAAGTCTGGATTTCTTGCTGTAGGTGGTAAGTAGTTTGACAATCTGATTTTTCTACAACAATAGCACATTGTTTAATGTGCTATAATAAGAATCTACTATAATAATCATTCTACTTCTGATACTCAGAAACCATCAAAAAAAAAAAAAAAAAAAGGATAAAATGGCATGATTCTTTCTGGTTTGAAAACCTCAGCCCCCCAGGGTTTTGTGGACATGTGTTTTACTGTATTAAAGGTTAAGCAATGAGTGCCACTGAAGCCAAGGTTTGAAAGGGCCATTTGAAACATTATAGTAGAAAGAAATTTTCAAGAATGAAGAAATAAGATCTGTGTATAACTAAACCAGATGGGGGCTGGAGAAATGGCTCAGAGGTTAAGAGCACTCACTGACTGTTCTTCCAATGGTCCTGAGTTCATTTCCCAGCAACCACATGGTGGCTAACAACCATCTATGATGACACCAGGTACCCTCTTCTGTATACTGTATACATAATAAATACATCTTTTTTTTTTTTTTTTTAAAAAAAAAAAACTGAACCAAATGATAGTCCTCTTAGAATTATGGCGTATTAGAGCAGAACAGAAGGTGAAGATCACAATCTTACTGAGTCTTCTTAGGGAAACAAAGCTGGTCAAGATTCACTCAGAGAAGCCCTGTGAACATCAGGGTTAGACCCAGACGCACTTCTCCAGAATTGAAGTGCACAGTTCTGACCATCACACCAAAATAACCAGACCTTCTAATAATCTACAGAAGGCAACAAAGACAGCAGTCTTATTTGTGATTCTAACCAAAGCAGACCTTTGTGTTGTGTGATATTTTGTTTGTGTTCTGACAACTAAGCTGGCCTAGATATCAGATGGCTACCCTGGCTACTAGTTAATCATAGAGGCCAGGCAGTGGTGGCACACATCTTTAATTCCCTTCCTAGGGAGATGGAATATAAGGCAGGTAGAGACAGGACCCCCCCCCCCTTTCAGTCTGAGGATTCTCAGAGTTAAAAAGTTACTAGTGGCTGCTGCTCTGCTTCTCTGATCTTTTTGCTTTTACCCTAATATCTGACTCCAGGTTTTTATTGTTAAGACTAGTTAGGATTACGCTTTATCTCTGGTCTCAGACACCATGCACCAATGTGGAATAAGTGGGGATCAGTCAGATTGCTGTGTTTTGATACTGGAAATCACCTAGTAAATCCATACATATAACCAAATGGCTATGTTTGATTCAGAGGAAATCAGAAACCCCTCCTCACATATTTCCTAAGAAATTTGGGTCCCCCAAAAGAAAGTAAAAATGAACTATGTAGTATGTTTTAGACTTCAGAGAATACACTAAACAAAGCTTGTTGAAACTAAAACAGAAAAATACAATATTTAAAGAGTATGTTATACTCACAGCAGAGTCACAAGACATTTGCTCAGTTTTCTTTCTCCTTTTTTTTCTTCAAAGAAAATACACTCATTTCAAAATGATCACTGTATCATTACGATTTGAATCTATGTCAACCCCATTATATATTCAATAGCAAAGTAAGCTTTTTTTCCCTACTAACATGTTTGTTCTGAGACAAACAAGTATCTTATCCACTAGCTATAGATAGATAAAAGGATGGACTGAAAAAACATAGTTTCTAAGGAAAGAGCACTTTTGCCACAGAGAAGGAAGGGTGGAAATGTTTTTATAAAGAGCAACTATTAAGGACACATAAGAGCTCTATTCAGCAAACCTGTACACATCCCTTTATCCTTGTAAAACAAGCCATGAAAGCCCATGATGAGTAACTACAGCGAAATTACTCTCATTCTAACTCTGTATAATCACCAAAATGGTTCTGTTTTCTTAACCTTCCCCTTCAACAATTCCACACTCTTAATTTTTTTCTTCTCAACCACAGCACAAATGGTTACAGCAAATGAGTGTACCAGGCACGTCTGCTGTCCCAGAAAGAATTCATTTTCCCATGCCAAATTCATGTCTACTGGAAGAAATAAAATGTAAGCAGGTTCAGCAAACACCCAGAAAAACCCTGCAGTGACCACATGGATGGATTCATTTCTGCAGTGATGTGACTAGAGAAGGATGAGAGAGAGCAGGAGCATCTGGAAAAAGGGCCTTTTATGCCTCTCTCAGATAATCATTGAACTAAAAGAAAGGAAAGGAAAATGATGGAAAGGCAAGTTGTACCAGGCTCTACCTTCTACGCAGCCATACTATAGAAAAAATCAGATTGCCTTTGTTATAATCTAAGAGGTGAAAAGGATTTGGCTACATGATTTGTAATATACACACAGTATTCTTAAAAAAAAAAAAAAAAAACTCAAGGAATAAAACAGTCCTCGCTGAAATGGTCCCCCAGATACCCTTTGCCATTTTATCTATAGTCTTGAAACACTGTATGAGAAAGCCTATTTGATAACATAGACCATGTATTGTCGTAATATCAAAGAGCTTGAAGTTTTCAGAGAAGTCATGATCTTCATGACTGATGCCCACTGTTAACCAGGAATCTAAGGATGGTTAGTTGGACACACTGCTGTGATGCTGGCCACGATACTATGGAGAACACGGGAGGGAGGCCTTCGCCATATGCACAGGATCAGCTACAAGGTGAGAAAGGTGGACTCCTCAAATAGGACATGACCAGTTGAACTCAATTCAAGACTAATTTCTCCAAAGAAATGAAGGTAAAGAACTAGCTCATCTCTTTTCTATTCTTTTTCATAATAGTTAAGTAACAAATCCAGACTAAATATTTTTCAGACACACTCTGAAACATAGGAACACTGAAAGTAGGAACAGTACTTGAAAATACTGAGTTTGGAGAACCACTGAAAAAGTCTCCGATGCCATGTGTGGTCTCCTTTCATGCCAGCCTACTTCTGTTCTGAATACACACTAGAATCCCTCAGCCAGAGGCCACTGGCATCAGAAGCTGTGGACAGCGGCTGTCATACTATGCAGAGTTAGAAAATGTTTTTAGGCATGCTCCTGTCTTTGTATCTTGACTCCTTCTTAAAATCCTAATTAAAAATGCTTTTTAAATTTTACACAACAGCAACTGATTTCAAACATGAGCTCTTCCTCCATGGAGCTCAGATACAATGTACTTACGTAGGGCATAAATCAATGTCAAGTTCCGAAAGCAGTATTTGTATTAGCTATGTTTGCACGTGCAGGGACTGGAATGCCTGCCACAAACTACTGAAGGAGGAAAGGTAGTTTTGCCTCAGAGTCTCAGAGGATCCCATCCACTGTGTAAGAGGAAGTGCAATGGGTGGAGTAGAAGTTCAGTAGAATACTCCTGCTAAAACCAGAAGTGGTAATGTCTTTAAGGATCCATCCCTACGACCTAGCTCAGCAAGCCAGGCCCCATAACTCAAAGAGTTAAAAAACTGCCCCAAACAGTATTATCAGCTGGGAAGTTCAGTGTTGAATCACAGGAGCATAATGGGGAACATCTCAGTCTCAAATCCTGATAGGGGATTATGGTAACTATGAAATTCAAGAGTGGGGAGGGACCCTTTTTACCTTATGATCCTTAAGGCAAGTCAGCACAAGGCTAGTATGACAAAATTAAGCACTAAAACATCTCCAAGGAGTGAATGAATACATTTTAGAATGAACGAATATATCTAAGCATAAATTTCTTCCCAATTTTCTTGATACTCTGATTTGTGCAGATCTGTGGATGACCTCCATGGTGAGCTTTATGGAAATACAAATGCATCATACATAGCAACAAGAACAATAACATCTGGAAAAAGAACCACAGCAGAAATGAAAAGGAAGAGCCAAGGAAGGAAAGACCATCAAATGATGCCTAGCATCATGGTTACATAGGAGACCTACAGTCTTTCTTGGTAAATATCTTCCTGTAGTGTGTCATCAGGAAATAGTCAATAAAAAGAACAATGAAAGAGTTAAGCACAATGTCCCCACAAGAACCTTTCAAAGAATAGAAAATAATTCTATTTGAGATTTTAAAAAAACATAAAAGGTAGTTCAATATTGGATGTATGGGTATTAAAATCACCAGGAAATTTATCAATAAAAAAAACTTTAGTGATAACAACCTTACTTGTAACCATCTTATTTTGCAGACTTTCCTGTGCCTTCTATTTTTATGCATGATGTATGTGTACATGTGCATGGTAGGGAATATGTCAGTGTTTGAATATAAACCCCATTTATATAAAGTTTTATAATTTATTTTTTATTTAATATTAGGTAATAAGTCTACAAACTTTGAAACTCTTGAAAAAGATATTGCCCTAACCCTAACCCTAAGCAAGAACTCAACTGGCTTTAACAGTTGTGTAGACTAGGATGGGCACATATGTTTAACTTCAAAATGAGGACCATAGAACAACAAACTAAAGATTTTTTCTAAGCTATAAATTATGCTTCATTTTCTTCAGAAAGTTGCTTCTGAAAACAAAGAGTGAAAGGTTCAATGGTATGTGAAAATGCCAGGAACATACCTCTAACAAAATGCCAACTTAACAACTACCTTACTTATTATGTACCACAGTAACTCTTTTATTGGCCTGTTCATCATGTCAGACACAGGCAAAATACCTCAGTATTAAACTCTCTAGCACTGAATTCCCCAAGTTTCTAATCTCAAAACAGTGGTATTTGGGAAGAAGCATCTAAGAGCAGTCAACTTTCACTGATTTCATCACAAGTTATTATTATTCCTGATGGTGTTGCTTTCCAATCGCTCCCTTTCCTTAAGAGAAGCAGGGACACAGCAGCTGCCACAGTGGAGGGTCAACTGTACTGTGGAAAGGTCCGTCTGGAGCCCTATGTCATGTACACCAAATATGGACCAAAAAATCCAGGCAAGAAAGGAAGAGGCAATGATGGAAAAGCAACTGGTGCATAAGCAAAGGTGCTGGGAATTGGGGAGCTTCTGCCCAGCAGAAGTCTTTCTGGCATTTTCCACACTGTGCAATGATACTTCCTCATGTGAATACGTACACAGAAAATGAGATCTACTAATGTGACTGATCTGACAGAAGTCGAGAACATATGTTTGAAAGTCTTTGTTAGGAAAAACATTAAAATTGGAGTATCAGACAAAATGGAAAAAAAGGAATCAGGAATAATTCCATGACAAAAGTGAAGGCCTAAATTCAGGTTGGCAAATTAAGTGCTACTTACATTTTGTAGTCCATGAATCTCTGAGGAAGTGATTTATATCTTCCATTGTAAGAAATCCAAGCAATGCAGTTTTGGTGCATATACTTCAACAACACAGCTAGATAATTTGCCCAAAGGCACACACAGGTGTCTGTAACCTCAACATTTCTGTGCCTGGTAAAAAATTTAGACATTCTTGCCTCTGATTCTGAAAGGTGACTGCTGGTGGGAATTCCTATCTAAGTGCTTAGGAAGAAGGAGAAATAGCAGAGAAGAGAAACAACAGAAACCAAACTGCATTGTTCAATACTTACTTGACTTTAAAAAAATAGTTTAAGGGCAGAAAACACCCTTAGTTTGTATTTTTTAAAACAATAAGCTGACAAGGTAACAGTAGTGCTAACCTTCATACTGGACATTCTTGGAGATCACGGATCAAAGAGACAGAACTCCATTCTAAGAATCTAGTAACAGGAGTTTACACTTTCACCAAAAACCTGAGTTTAAGCTAGGAAGTACATGGTCCTTGAGCTTGCAATGTTCCTGCCATTCCATAGAATTTCCTTTCCAGTGGCCAACAGTCAGTTAAACATTAATACTCACTTCAAACTATGAATATAGTAAATGGCTATTTAAAACCACAAGATATATACATATATATCTTTTTATTGATATATGTATTTTTACTTATATATAGTACTTACAATATATACATATATAAACAAAAAACATAATTCTACCACCAAACACTCAGCTTGGTTTATCAGCTTTCATTTTAAAAATACTTAATTAGATCTGTGATATTACAATTACCAACATCAATTAAGTGAGCCCTTGTTCAGCACGAAAAGCCCACAGAAATTATTTCAGCTTGTGTAAAATAGTGCTGTACAATTAACCAGAAAGAAAAGATCACAGATACTGCTAACAGTACAAAACAAATAAGAGCAAAGAGCAAAACAACAATAAAACATTTTTAAATACAAGAAAATATTAGCTAGTGGACTTTATGAAACTATTTATTTGTTGTGGTTTTTTTTTTCACAGTGAACTGAATAGTTTCAGAGTATAAAAATTAAAAACTTTCAAGCCATAGAAAAAGTTTCAGTAGTTAAAAACTACACCTTTTGTAAATGGTATTAAAATTTTATTTTAGAATATAATGTTTTTACAGACATACAAGCTTTTGGATCTTAGGATATAACCTCATACACATTGTTCAATAACAAATAAGCTTACTGGACCATTACGAACAAAATTATGCAGGAGAGACACCTTCCATGGTGTCTGTAAATGCAGTATCCATGTGCATAAACCAAATGCCTATAAATGTAACTATCAACTCACTTCCGATAAAGATGGCCACACATATGTTGGAAGTAGCAAATCTGCTTTCATTTACCTTTAAACAAGGAATATGCCGCTTTATTGCAAAATATAAAGTTAAGTAAAGAGAAAGACACCATAGTAACTTTCCTATTTCTTTAACAAGGGCTATATACATTTATTTTGAATCCTCCTATTTTCCAGACTTCTGACAACATCCAGAAGATGTGGCCAGGTCTGTGTGTGTGTCTTCCTCTACTGTTCACTACCTTATTCTTTTGAGACAGTCTCTCAATGAACCTCCAGTGCAGCATTTGCACTAACTACATGGCTAGGGAGTCCCTAGGATCCATGTACCTCTACCCTACTCCCTGTAACTTCATGTACAAACCTGGCTTTTTACATGGATTCTGGGTATTCAAACTCAGGTGTTCATGCTTGTTCAGAATGTGCTCTAGGACTATATCATCTATCCAGCCAACAGAAGTCAAATCTTAAGGTAAAAACAAGAGACTATGTCAAGAACCATAGGTATAAGAGTTGTGTGATTGCTTAGGGCGAGGCTCACCATGATCAGCTGTATGGTTTCTGCAATGGTCTCCAACTGCTACAAAGAGGAGATTATTTAATGCCGGGTGAGAGCTAGGGATTATACTGGAATAGTAAGTACAGTGGCATAAGCAGGCTCTACCCTAAGATTGACAACCTGCTGATCTGATATTAGGCTTGATTTCTCTCATCAGAATGCTCTGAGTCCAATTAGACAGCTGCTGGTTCCCTCCAAGATAGCAGCACCACTACTATACCCTTAGGGGTATTTTGCCATGTTGGCCATGGTTGAGTTCATCACAAGTGGATAGTACTGATGACTTCCATTCCACAGCAATTTGCACAGCAACTTCTGTTACTACTCTAGAAGGAGGCCTTCAGGTTAGGGACAGGTGGAGTTTTCCAAGCTCTGTGTCTGAAGTGTGCAGTGTCTTCAACCACAGGGACTTGTCTTCAACCTCCAAGAGGCAATCAAAGGTCACAACAATGACCTATACTGTTACTTGGAAGACACTTGAACTACTGTGACCAACAAATTGACCTTGGGGTTTTCATGACTAGTAGTGAAGTGTTTTTGTTAGGGTATGGCACAAGGAACATTACAAAAGAGAGGTCAGAAAGACTTTTTAAGAGTCAGAGGATCAAGAAATCTGCTAGTATGTCCTAGATATGACAGGGAAGCTATACACATGATACCTAAACAACATGGCTGCCCAAACAAGAACTGGACCAATGGCAAAACCACCAGACACTAATGTGTGAGAAGAAAAGGCTCACGGGGCCTCCCTCCTGGACAGAGAGTAATAGGCAAATCCTTACAGCTGAGATGGAGACGTGTTGTTGGGCATTATCCTCATGGCTACTCAATGCAAAGTGAAATCAGACACATAAAATAACACTGAATACTAAATTTTAAAGGAAATAAAAAACATGGGAGGGTTAAAGCAAGAAAAGGACAGGAGACAGTGATTTTTAATTAAAATAAAAAACAAACTATACCATCAATACATGCATATTAAGTAAAAGTATGTATAAACTGGCTTCTTCCTTACTTCATCAATTATAGTAGCTTAGCTCAAGGCGCTGGGATCTTTGGCACTGGAAGAAATTCAGCACAGATAACCCTGTGTTGCACAAATCCTAATTGGTTTTATAACGGAAGCACAGGGCCAAACTCCTGTCTTCTCCTACCTTATAGTCCCTTCTCTACTCAGCTATATCACTTCTTATTTCAACCTTTCTAGTGATCAGACCTGTGTGTTTCCCAAATACTAGGAACAAAGGCATGAGATTAAAGGTGTGTGTCACTACCACCTGACCTCTATGGCTAACTCTGTGGCTGACTATGTCCTCTGATCTTCAGGCAAGCTTCATTTCTTAGAAGACAAACAAAATATCACCACATCTCAGGCTTTGAGAGTCTATATGTCAGCAAAACTGACATGAGATATTTTTAAATACCTGCAACTTACAACTCAGAATACTAAGGGGCATAGAGAAATAAATTATTATATTATACTTTCAGATGGATCATCCTCAATCCAGAAGGTAGAGATGGGCTGAGAGCTGTCTGTTTGGATGTTCTCAAGTCTGTGTGCACACACACCTACTCTGGAAGCAAGGGCAGGTGTCTTGTTTGCAGCACATACTGTAAGGGAACATCTAGAGAGCATTCAAATGTAATATAACAGATAAATATCATGCTAAGTCTTATCAAAATACTTTACATAGCGGCGATGAGGATCCTATTTTTGTCTCTCTCTTTTTTTTAAATTTCTTTTGAATTGTGTTTGCTTTTTTTTTTTAAATTTTTTTATTTATTTGCCTTGGTGTTTGCCTGGAACTGGAACTACAGACAGTTGTGAGCTGCCATGTGGGTGCTGAGAATTGAACCCTGGTCTTCTGGAAGAGCAGTCAGTGCTCTTAACCACTGAGCCATCTCTCTAGCCCCTTATTTTTGTCTCTTTTTTAACAATTTAGAAAGTAGAGTTTGATGAGTTGCAAGTTTCATAAGAACACAGGCCTTATTGGTTCATATTATAGATTTTGTGGCTCCAACTCTGTGCCATCAGCCACCTCTCTCCAGTATAGGGAGAGGACCACTCAATTAGAGCAGGACAAGTTGTGAAGGGCAGCAGCTGCCTTTAATTTTACTTGATAACTAATCTGATACAATTAAGGGACACATCACAAGGTAAATGAAGGGCAAGCTGGAGACAGCGCGGGATAAAAACACTTCACAGAGATAGCAATTACCCTCTGAAGAGAGGGGATCCTAACTTCATTAAGAGTTAAGGGCACACACACTTCTGATGCAAATGACTTCCCTTCAGCTGAAGGTGGGGTGACATTTCAAATAGTCTTTAAAAGGACAGCTTGGTAAATGTTATTTTTTTAGAGCCCCATTGTCATAGCTATAGACATTGTTCTGTACCAAAAGATGAGCTCAGCTTTACAGATTTTTTTTTTTTAAACACTAAACTTTTTTTCTTACATGTAGGGCAATTTAAATTTTTTTCTTCACAGGGCAGCTAGGGAAATTTAATTATCATGTTAACACATTGTGAAAATTAAAACAACACTAAGAACAGCAAAGAACCAGAAGCATGACCTCCCATTCATTAGAAGCCATCATAGCCAGATGTACTGTGTGCTTGGATTATAGCTCTGTGCATTCCGTGGAATTTCTGAAAAGAGTCGGAGGAAGGCAGAAGCACAGAGCAGGTGGGAAGTTGTTCTCCAAGCTTCTGAAGAGGCAGGCAGAGCGAGGAAAGAGAAGCCTCCTCCATTCTAAAGAAGACATTAATAGTAGATCTCTTTCTGATTTACAGTTATGAGTATATTCTAACAGGTAATTCTTGCCCACAATCAATCCAAATCCAAAACACAACAGGCACAAAGGAGATAACCACTTTAGCAAAGGCTGTTTTGAGACACACTGCCTTTTTGTTAGCCTATTATATGAAAATTATGTTAATTTCTTAATAACATTGAAGAAACAGACCATATTATTAATTGTATTGCAAATAAAATATTTAATTAAAGATGTATTATCTGGTAAAATTCAGCATCTGGTACTCTGGTTTGCAGACAGGGTAGGACAATAGAAATAAATAGTCACCCCAGATATCCTTTCCTGCGCTCAGCTCCCTGCAACATTTATAGTTCCTTCTGTTTTACAGACAATATCTAGGATGAGGAACCAAACTAGCTACGGTACAGATGACACTGCCCAACATTCTGGGGTGCATTCTCCCAGAAAACACTTCTTAAAGGGTAGGTGTCAGCGGGATGGGAGCTGTTTTCTGGACCCTTTGCAATATACGCTTTAAGTTTCAAAACATAGACTGTTGTAACATTTATTACTTTTACACCACATTGTCGTCTATGTAATTTCCAAAGTTTTCCAGATTCCTGCCTGATGTCAGGAACGCAGGCCGGTACGGACTAATGAGACCTCCTCAGCAGAGAGTCATAATTTACTGCACGTGCACGCTCCCTGCAGAGATTTTTCTCCTCTATAAAACCACAATCCTATCTCATTACCATTGCTTCACGAATACTTCTGGGTTTAAATTTTGCTGTTGGCATTTAGCTATGAAAAAAGGCTCTTCCATAATATGTATAGAACCCTTTCTCTCTTAAAAATACCAAATCAAAATGTCTCCAACTTAAAAGCACTGCAGGCAATTTAAATTAAGACAGCTAATCTCCATGGCAATAATAAATAATACAACCACAATGTGGGCCACACTACCTCCTGGCATAAAAGCCATTCCACTGTGGCTCTAAAAACTGAAAACAGACATGGATATAGATACTTGTTAGTTGCAATCACCTCATTCTACTTAAATGAAGAATATGGAATGTCTTCACACTTGATTATGCCCCAAACAGACCCTTACCCAAATACTGTATCCTTTATCGAAGATGTTGCCACAGACTAATCCTTACAACTCCCAGAAATGAAGAGAATGCTCAAGAGTTTAACTTACATGGTGCTTGCCAGCAGTGCATGTACCTGTATAAATATTCAGACGCATATCTACTAATGTATTTATGTATCATACTCTGAAAATGTTTCATACAATGATCTTGGCAGTCCCATATAAAACACAACATTTGAACATTATCCCCTTTTCTCTTCTGATCTATCCATAGGGATCTATACTGAGAGTTTGCAGGTTTTCAATGGTAAATGGTTTTGACACCCCCCCCCTTCAGAATTCCAAAACCTAGATAGAAAGCCTCAGGGCAAAGTGGTATGGTGGTATGGTTAGCTAAACTTTAGGGCTAAAAGCAAGCCTAAATCCTCACAGCAGATCCATCCTGCTGGAGACTTCTGTCTCTCCTCCTCCCTGGGGGACGCACCCTACTCACAGTGTATGCACTTGGTTGTCAGGGAATGAGGAAGATCAGCCTTCAAGATAGAAAGCTCAGGAGGTGAGAAAGGAAGCAACCTGACATGCCTCCCCAAAACAGGGTAGGCTTAGGGTGGAAAATGCAAAAGAACAGGGTGAAGGGAAGGCATTCTACAAATCCATAGGAACTTATATAAAAAGTCAGACCATTTACAAAAGCTAAAGGCCATCTGTGGGCATGGTGAACAAAGTTTACACTATCAGCGTTTGAAATAAGAGGAGAGAAGCCAAGGCTAGGAGCTCTTGGCTAGCCTGGGCAACACAGCTCAATTTTAACAGTACAGCTCAAAGCAAAAAGCTCTATCTCTGCTAGGTTATGTAAGAGTTCGAGTATTCTAGTGGTCTATTATTAGCTCTTGAAGTTACATATAAAAGTCCAAAGCACTATTTGCCTGCCCTCAGAGAAAAATGACTTTTAAACAAAAATATGAAGAAAAATTTCAAGAAGGGATACTGCAATTCAATCATCTTAACAACTTAGAACCAAGTTATATGTTACAGAAACAGTGCAAGAGCAAAATTTCTCCCTAAGGGGCAATTCACATGACAGAAGGAACAAAAATCATTGTTTGAAAAAATATTGAAGTTTGTTCTTTGACATTTCTATACCTGTTTCAAATGTGCTCTACTTCCTCTCACGGCCACCCGACTAACATTCTGTGCTTACAACAGAACCCTTTGCACATTCATGTCCTTTTACTTGCTTTTGTGAGCACTGTTAATAAATTCTCATATTAAAATAGAAGTCTGCTCGAGAGATCTGGGAGTCAGAACTAAATAACAGAATGGGGTATGGAAATTAATAGTTTTAATGCAACATGAGGAAGTTAATCTAGTTCATGAAAGTCACATCCTCAACAGATATTTCTTTAGTCATTTCAGGTCTTGATCCGATTCAGGCACAAACACCCCCATTCCAATCCAAAAATGGCATGGAGACTTTTTTCCTAATCTAAAAGTAGAAAGAGTAGCCTGCTCTAAAAAAAGAAATAAAAGAAAAAAAACCCACCCATTCAATATTCTCTGTTATCAGAGATCCTCTCAGTCAGTTTAATCACTTTTGCAACCTACGGGAAGAATTTTCTGGAAAGCATAACAACTGGCAAGTGTAAATGACGGGGTTATTCTTCCTGCCTCTCAGCCGCCTACAAATTCTCATCCATGACTCAGCATGAGGTAAAAGGAGCTAATGAAGAAGGCCATGCTTCCTTTTAAAAATTATAAACTTTCTTTCAAGGTGTAGAACTGTTTAAAAAAAAAAAAAAAGTCCCCTAAAGCTTGACAATAATGTACAGCAGCTTTCCACAAATTCTCCTATTTCAAACACCCAGAAACTTCTTTAAGTCATATTAAATTTAGGTACTTGTCTGTCTTACCCAGGCTCTGCTACTGCACACAACAGGAGCACAGTTAGAATTCTCATTCCCTAAGTAAAACTGATAGGAGTATAAGGAGGAGGAGAGAAAAGATGGGATTGCTTGACTGAAACCAAGACTTAAAGAGGGAAGACAAACCATACCACGTTGAGGTCTGGAGAAAGGGACTGGCCTGGGGCTTTCCCTCCTCATAAAATACCACTTGATTTGATTGCACAAACAGCACTCCAGAAGTAGTCAGCTTTCTCAAAGAGCCATCACAGAAACTAGAGAGTTTTAGTTTATGTTTTCTTCTACAAAATGAAAGTTGCGGTCAGTTTATGGGAAATCCAGAAGCACGAAGTCAATCAGTCACATTATGAACACTTCCCAATTATTAAGTACCTAATCTTTGCTAGACATGGCCATAAATACTGGGCAACAAGATAGAGACTGAACAAGATGGGTGTGGTCAACAGGTCAAGGGTCTTATGGAGCGAGCTTACAGTGGGTGCAGTGACAATGAGTCTTACAAGCAGGAGATAGGCACTCAAAACATAGATGTGTAGGCTTCAGGAAATGCAAGAGGAAAGGTACAAGAATACAGCAAGGCCATGGAAAATAAACTAGGCAAGGGGAGCTTGCTGACCAGTCCTAAGGGAACCAGCATCTCTGAACCAGTAAGGCCTGGAGGCATACACAGGGCTTCTGCAGTAAGGCCTGGAGGCATACACAGGGCTTCTTCAACAGAGATGAACATGGGGATGTCCAGCATCAGCCCAGTGTGTGACCAGACCAATGCTAACACAGGAGAAGAATAATTCTCAGAGGCATACTGCCTAAAAACAGGCCCTAAAGGCCTTCTCTTCCTCAAATGGATGTTGTGCAAGTAAAACCCAAACCTGTTACAGACGTCAGAGCCTGCTTTCCCAATCACCAGAGTGTACTACTGTGCTAAGAGGTCAAAGTGTTGGTGGATGAACACAGGCAGTTTTGCAAATGAAGAACAGTTTGCTTGGTACATGAATTGAGAGCTCAGAGGAGGCAATAAGGAACTCATTTAGAAATGATCCATGTTTAGTATCAGATAGGAAGTATTCTCCTAAACAGCTCTTGCACTGAAAGCTTGGCTTTCAGATTTTGAGAGGTGATGAGATCACAAAATGCTAATGCAATGCATGAATTGATTGATCCACTAATTCAATATGGATGTACAATAAGGAAGTAGGGTCCAATAGGAAGAAGTAGGCCATATAGGTTAGGGAGTGGACTGAACTGTACTTCATCTACCTCTGTGGTGGGTTAAAAGAAAATCCCCATACCCCAAAGGAAGCAGCACTATCCACTCTTGAGGCTTTGCTGGCACAGGTGTGGTCTTGTTGGAGGAAGTATATAACTGTGGGAGTGAGCTTTGAGACCTCTTATGTTCAAGCTACTCCCAGTAGGACAGACCACTTCCTGTTGCCTGTAAGTCAACATGTAGGAATGTCAGTCAGCTCTGTCTCCAGCATCATGTCTGTCTGCAAGCCAGCAGGTCAAACCATGATGACAGCAGACGAGACCTCTGAAAATATAAGCCACCCAAAGTACATATTTTTTTTTTTTTTTTAAATAAGAATGGCTGTGGTCATGGTGTCTCTTCACAGCATTCACAGCAACAGATAGTGCAGCTAAGAGATCTCCTTCCAAGCTCTCCTCTGAGAAGCTTGGTCCTGCCATGCATTCCTATAACAATGATGTTCTGATCCAGCACAGGCCTTCAGTATTGAGGGCAGACAATCTGTAAAGTAATATTGTAGTGGGATTATGTTGGTATGTTGTAAATATTTGTCCTTCCTATAGGTGTAATTAAAAGCATATTGGCCAGAGGCAAACAGGAAGTGTGGGCGGGGCTACCAGACTAAGAAAACTCTGGGAACAGGCAGAGCAGAGCAGAGCAGAGCAGATCAGAGATGCCCGGAGACTCAGAGGAAAGAAGATGAAATACTGTTGGGAAAAGGTACTGAACCGCATGGCTGAACATGGGTTAGTTTAAGAGCAAGAGCTAGCTCGCATTATGCCTGGGCCCTAGGTCAATCAGCGTAAAATTAATGTAAGTGTCTGGATGTTTCTGTGGGACGGTGTGTTTCTGTGGGACTGTAGGTCTGATCCCTGAGGCCAGGCCCGCAGGAACGTACTACTACATAATATGGCAGGACAAACCCTTCCAACCTTATGCCAGGTGTTTTATTATACTGACACAAAGCTAACACTATACCCCCTTCTGTAGGATGTTACAGTAACCTGAAATTACTGACCAGTGCTAAAGACAGGGAGGAGACAAGAAGCACAATATTTAGAAGTGGAGAGTCTTAAGAACAGCAGAGCCTAGAAAGAGTATCTAGTTGCTTAGAAAACTGGTTAGACAGTGGTGACACAGTAAACACCACAGAAGAAAGGACTCTGCGGAGAGTTTAGATTTCTTTTGGATACACAGAGGCAGAGATTTCTGTAGCATATCCAGATATCATCGAAGAAGCAGAGAAAACCATCCATATCTGAAGTACAAGAAAACAAGTAGAATATATAGTCCTCTAACAAGATAACACAGAAAGCCAAGGCCATCAACAGGTCCTATAAAGGATGTCCCCACTCAAAAGGAAAACATCATTTCAGAGGCATGAGAGGAACAGCTCTGGAGAGTCCTAGTGTGGAATTGTACAGAAAGGTGGGAAGAAAACTAAGGGTGTGGTATGTGATGACCTCAAGTGGCTGGTAAGAAATGAATGAGCCATGGGTGTGCATGTTGGGAAACACTGAAAAAGGCCTATTGAAAGAGGAACGAGAGGAAAAGTGAGATCTGAGCAACAGGTTCTATGTTGGACAAGAAAAGAAATACAGACAAGAATGGGAGACCGAAGCAGAGTTGAGTGAAGGTAAACACGCTCTAGAAACTGGGAGGCGCCTAAGGGAGAAAGCTGGAAAAATACAGGGTTGTACTGTGGGGATGAAGCTATAGTACAGAGTTAAAATGGATAAGCACTTATAAGAACACAGGGTGTTACTGAGTACAGCTGGATGGAGTCACAGAAATTAGAGAACAATAAGTCAAGAGGCTGTCAAACAGGACCCTGAAATGCGCTAATAGGCCTGGATCCAGACAGGAAAGGAGCCTTTGCCCTGTCGTCATGGAGTAAAGGAAATGATCTGGAGGATAACAGTGCAGAAGATACATTTATCTATATCACAGCTCTTGTAAATATGATGCAAGGAACATGGAGAAAGAGGGTGGAAAGACTCTAAAGTCCAGATACCAGGAGGGGGCTTGAGTGCTAATGTGGAAGAGGAAAAATGGCAGTGTCCCACCTGCAGACAAAAATCTATAGACAACTAAGAATTGGTCTCTCCAGGAATGAGCCCCCAAAACAAAGTGGTCAGTCCTGAAATCCATACATAGAAAGAAAGAAAAGGATACCACAGAATGTATCTACATATTTGCGCATACATGTGTGTATATGTGTTTGTCATAGTAATAATCAGATGAAAAGAAGCTACCAGTTTGATAATGGGTCATGGAGGATTTGGAGGAAGGTACCTTAGCGGGGCAAGGAAGAGGAAAGGAAAGAGGAAAGGTGAGGCCTTTTTGTTTAAATTAAAATTTTATAAAAATTTAAAAAATAAACTTTTAATTCAATTGCTATAATCTAAAAGCATAATATAAGAATAATCCTAAATAGAATCCACGAGGGGAAACAGCCAACACCACATATGCAAGTTAGAACATATATGTACTCTTTGACAAGCAATGCCTCTCCTTCAATTCAGGTCCCAGCATGTTGGAAACAGAATGGCATTTTCATTTACTATCCTTGAGACTAAACAATAATTGGAGATAGTTGTAGGTTTGATTAAAATCCAATCAACTGACTGTAGGAAAGAAGGATTATCTGGGTGCGCCTCATTCAATCAGTTGTATGGCAGGGCTTGTGACCAGCAAGCTCAGCCCTTGAGGGCAGGGGAGCCAACCTGGTGTTTTACACTCTTGTATGGACTTCTGATCTCCTAGGCAGCCCACAGAATCATCACTAATCTCAACATATACCCTCTGCTACCTCTGTTCCTTTGACACAACTTTCTCTGGGTATTATCAAGCATACTGATCTTTGGCTTATAGTAGAAAACAAACCATAACATGTACCACAGATGCCCCAAGACTAATGTGCTTTCTTGCTACATAAAGATTTTTCAGCATGTAAATAAAACCAGCCAGATACTTCTGAAGAAATAAACCTTACTCCTTGCAAGCAGAAAACAGCAAGAATGAGTCCCCCCCCCAAAAGTCTACCAAAAGACAGGGAATCTCATTCCAGGGTAACTGCAACCAAAAGATGGAAATAAGTTTGAAACCAAAATTCTTTCCCAAATAAATAAAAGTAATGAGATAAGGTGTTTAGATTTTTTTAAACTAAGAAAAAAAATGACTGAATAAAGTACTTGGTTTCAATAGTACTGTTTTCCTTAGTAGCATAACATCTATCTATCTATCTATCTATCTGTCTGTCTGTCTGTCTGTCTGTCTATCTATCTATCTATCTATCTATCTATCTATCGCTACAATTGGCATCTTCCAGACAATGGCTGCACAGTACTATGGTTTATAGAAACTGATATTTGAACCTAAAAACCTACCTTATTATGTTTTTTAAACTTTAATGATACTTAGAGATAATAAAATTAGATCTTGAGTAATTAAAATAATTTTTCCATTTTTATTGATTTTAAATATATAGCTTCTAAACATTATTTTTTCCCTTGATCATAGAGACATGATGAACACATCAGTTCTTTCTATACTGGAATAACTGGTAACAGAGTATAAAAGATTTATGATCTTTCAATGGCAGGCTTATTTTGGATATGATAACTGAAGTGGCAAGGTGAGTAGATAACTTTATAGGGTTGAGATTGATCAGGACCAGATTAAAAATGAAGGCTTCCTATCTTGCTCCACACCTGTTGATTCTTTCCTTATATACTTCTACACAAAGAGGTTTATAGTTTATGGGGTATCCACACCTCCATAACTCTCCTCCCACATCCTCCTAAAGTCTCAAGGTATTCTTTTTGGCAGGGTTTAAAGATTGCTCAGACCATAGGAATCCATGTCAGAATGTTGGTCAGCAAAGCCTGCCTCATCTGCTTTTCGGTAATGCTCACTCAGTGAACATGTGAATTATTATAAACTATGTTTACTGTCTTGCCACCTCATCCCTTGTGGCAAATGACTGACTAACAGGCACAGAAAATACATTTAACTGAATGACTTTTGCAAAGTCAAGATTCAGTCTGGGCTGGAAAGGAGAGAGATATAATCCTTTGTAACATCAATGCCAGCTTCAGTGAGTCATTGAAAGAACCTCCACCTTTTCCTCACAAGGCCCTGAAGGCTTGGGTGGCATGCTCAGTGACTCAGTGGACCACTCTGGGCTGATGCAGCAGTCTGCTACAGCAGAAAGAAGTCTTAATAAGGAAGAACTCCATGGGGATGTGCTGCTAAAGGAAGTCCTCTCATGGCCAGAAACTATTTCCCTTTTAAAAGTAATCAAAACACTAAAAGAGCTAAAGGTAATCACAGCATGGACTGGTTCACAACATATTCAAAGTGTGTGTGTGTGTGTGTGTGTGTGTGTGTGTGTGTGTGTGTGTGTGTGTGTGGCGTATGGGGGGAGGGGGACAATCCACATTTTAATTTATTAGGTAGAGTCCCAGGAAAGAAGAGAATTAATTCACATCATAGCAGATATTTACAGAGGGGAAAAATAGCTACTGGTGACCAAAATCTCTGTCTGAGCATAGGCAAAGCCAGTCAAAATATTCCAAACACGTTAAAGGGTTAAGAGCTGGAGAGAAAGGGGGAAGGAGGAGGACAGGACAGTGAACTAAGCTCTTTCCGGTCAGGGCAGTGGCGAAGGAGCTAGAACTGTTCCCAAATACTGGGTCAAGGATTTATGTGTGCAAGGACAAACTACTTCCTGTAAAACAAAATTGCACCTTAGTTTTCAACCATCCTATATTTAAGATTTAGGTTTCTCAGTTTCAGCTGTGAAAGATACCAGGTAATGATTTTCTGGAAAGAAAGAAGTAAAAGGAAGAGGTTGAGGTAGAATGGTGGGAGAGTGGAAGAACAGGACCGAGAAGCAATGTGAATTATGGTTTGCAATATATCTTTATACACATCGGGAGTTTTACATTATTAAACATATTGTATACATTTACAATATATATGTGTGTATGTATATATAATACCATATATAATATTTAAATAAATTAAATATATGTTAAATTATATATTAAAATAGACCTGTTTATGCCGTAGTTAGAATTTAGAATGTCCCAAACATAGCATACATTAAGGCATAGTCCTAAGGATGGTTCTGCCAGGAGTGGGTAGAACTATTAGGAAGAAGAGCCTAATGAAATGCAGCTGCATCTTGAGAACATGCACTTGGGAGAGCATAGTGGGCCTCACACTCCATCTGCATTTCCATCCCAGGTAGGAGGTAAGCAACCTCTTCTTCTATGTGTTCTCCATGATGTCACAGTGCTATCGTGACAGGTCCCAAGCAACAGAACCAACCGATGAACTTGAACTCCACAAAGTTCTCCTCATTACCCACTGCTTGTCTCAGGCATGGTGCTACAGTGACAGAAAGCCCACTAACACAATACATAGTATGTAGAAATTTATAAAAGTGTCTCTCAAAATTATACACATAGAATGGCAAACGGAAACATTATAGAAACATAAAGGGTATGCACAGACATAGAGAAAAGACTACACAGCCCCCAAATATACAGCTATCAGCATATAATTCCTCTTCCTTTTTAAAAACTATGAATAGGGAACACATGTGTATCGCAACATGGACAGAAGTGAGATGTCACAGAGGTTTATAAAGAAGGACAAACTTAAATGTTAGTCTCACTTCATTCAAGAAACTAGATAATTTGCTACATCAGAAAAAATAAAACAATTTGATTCTTTAGTTTGAGATTCAACAACTACAGATAAGCTATATATATATATATGCACACATACATACATATATATATATGTGAAGCTTACTAAATTTTTCACAGATAGAAAGCATAAGCAAAAGGAAAATGAGAAGAGATTGCTATGTAGCATTTATTCAGTTTGACACGGGACGGTAAGGATTGAACAGAGGGATGTTACTGAGTTACATCCCAGCCCCTGAATGAGGATCTCAAGTTATCTTGAAAGCAGAAGGCTAGCACAGAAAGTATGATGATTTCCAAACATGTGGGACCCTCTTACTGACTTGAATACTTTATCTGGAAGTCTGGTCAGTGATGATAAAGAAAAAACCAGAAACCAACTCTTTCCAAGCCACAGAAAGATGTCGCTTTGCCTATGTCTTTCCCAATTCCTATTATTTTACAAGAAGCCCTGCTAAAGAAGCAGTTTGCAAGATGATAATGGTTCTAGACAAGACTAACAACTTCAAGAGTTTAGAGACAGTGTTTTCGAATTTTTCCCTGAGACTGAAAAGTCAAGACACTGAATCACTCATCACTCAGTGCTAAGAAGAGTACTGAGCTGCATTCTGCCCAGACATCTCACTGAATAGCCCTGCAGGTTAACAGGACTCTACTGCTAGCTTCAACCTTACATATTCTGAGAAATAAGTATAAAGCTAATAATAATAACAAGGCTGAGACAATTACTAGGTAGCAGGTGATGTGCTTGGAATAACATGGTATACAGATGTAAATAGCTCAACATGTTACAAGCCTATCATAAGTATCGACAAGGGAGCCCACAAACCACAGACATGAGTCCAGCACTTTCCAGCAAGCTTGTACCACCTGACAAAACTTTAGCCACACAGACTTCATTGTCCAACCTGTGTAATTTAAAGGCAACTTGTCAAACAATCTGAACTCAAGGAAATTCTTGGTGCATGAGAGGTCTCTGAAGCACCAGAGTCTATGGTAAAGCCATGACCTCCCCTAGGCCAAATGTGATCTCAAATTGACAGCATGAAGAGAAACAGGAACTGCCCAAGCAGTTGTAGGTAGCCTCAGCAGATCCAAGGAAGGCCAGTGCCTGCTGGCCTTGAGCTGGGTATAGCTGCAGGGTGAGCAGAGGAAAAACATTCTCAGCCTCACTCCTGGCACTGGCAGCTCCAGCCACTGCAGAAAACTGATGGGCCAAATGGATATTCCCAGTGCAGTCCCTAAGACTAATCCATCAGATAAAGAACATGTTATTGTTTGGATTAGAAGTATAGATTAAAGTGACCCCACATGGCTTGAGACATGGTGAGAATCCAATTCTCAGCATCTTTCAATCAAAAGTCTACACAGTCATCAGCAACACTAGTGTAATAAACCGGGGTGATGGTGCTATAATTGGATTACTGTTCTAGCGAGTGGGTTTCCAGGGTAACCGTGTTCTTACCACAGATAAAATCCACCTGAGAGCACAAAAATGAAAGGTTTGAGAAGAGTCAGCAACAAACAGGAGGTCAAGAATGCAGGCTAAAAAGAGCTTTTTCAAAAGTACATTAGTTAGGGTGGACAGAGTAAACCAGTCTCAGCCCTGCCACATGCCAGATGTGTGATCTCAGAAGACTTAAAACTTTTTAAGACTTCACTTTTGCATCTACAAAATGAACAAGAGATGGTCATAAACAGGAAATATAAGAGCTGCCAGTAAATTTTTAAAAAAGCAGATAAAGGTAAAAATAAGGCAACAATCAAGAAGCCATGTCTAGAGATATCCAGTGTATTAGACTTTGTCTTTAGTACACTTTACTGGAAGGAAGGGCTCTGTGATGAGAGCCTGAGGAAGTTCTGAAAGCCACATCTTCTTTGCTTAAGTTCTGGTTTCTGTCTTTGAGGCCCTGAATTCTGGGAACAGGTTAGGTATCAGGGGCAATTCTGTTAAAAGTAACTGAGGGTCTCAGCTTTTCAGACTGCAGTGAAGGATGGGGAAAGCATCCTCACTTAGAATGTGAAAGCTAACTGGAATGTTTCATAGTCACAAATACAGGAGGCCTCATTAAGTCCATTTTTCCCTCAGGGGAAAAGCTCAAGCTGCATAAGTAGTCTTCATTTGTAGAGATGAGTAAGACAGAAGAGTGTCCTTTGAATAAAAAGACAGAGGGGGCGTGGAAGATGATTAAGAGATTATCTGGCATATGTGCTTTAGGAGAGGGGGTTCTCTGCCCTGTGTAACTATTAGGAAAGGTACCCAAAGTGGCTGGGTCCACATGCTTCTGTAAAGTCCCTACACTCTCCAAAATGAGAATGCACAGGAAAGTGGAACAGAAGAAGCATCTACCTGAGCTCAGCACACACAGCCTTCAGTCGGCAAACAGGCAGGCAGTGAGGAAGATAAAGTTTGAGAGCAAGAACACACACACACACACACACACACACACACACACACACACACACACACACACTTAAAGTTTCTGTTGTCCTAAGATTAAATGCTGAGGCAGGAAGAGATACTATTCTTGAATCAAGTGAGAAAAGATGGTAAAGTGTGATATTAAAATGCAGCACGCTGGAATAAGTTTGCCTCTATAAAAACTGTTATGTTCTGAATGTGATTTAAATTAATGCCTATATTTGTGGGAGATAAAATTAAAATGAAGATAAATGCTGCCAGCATATAGCGTGCTCGCTGGAGCAATAAATAAGGCACGAAAGGTACTTTGCATTTCAGTCACATCTACCCAAACAGGGAGCTCAAAGCACTTGAGGAACATTTGTTAATTAAATGCTGCAAGAGATTCCTGAGGATGGCATACAGTTACTACATAGGCCTTTTAATTGAGTTGGGGGTGTAAAGTGGCACAGGGACCTTTGGATGCTCCTACGGATGTAGGTACAGCTGCTACAGCGGTACAGAGGCCCACTTTTGGTACAGCTGGCAGGAATCTCTTTGAGCATTAGGGCCTGGGAAGACTTCCTTCTCTGCTGTGGATCCACTGCAGACCTCAGATGTCTCAGTTTATTAACTGCCTCACTAGGAGGAAAGATGGTGGGACAATCAATTCAACACACAGTAAGAACACACTTCTGGCTTTCCTTTTTATAATGTAAAGCATGCTGACATACACAGTTTCATTTCAGGTTATGATCTTCTACAAAATAATGATGAATATCCCCATCTTAGTGCACTCTTCAATACTGTCCTCTGTAATCTTCTCAAAGCATTACATGACCAGTTGATCACTGGCTGCCAGCTCTAGTAGCCCTGTTTCACAAAGCCAAGGAATGCATTCCTACCCAATGCTCTGCTGGACAGGAAGCTATAGGATGCCTCAGCATCCAATAAGGTCAAAATGAACACACTATCCCTGAGAACTGTCCAGCTACTACTGCAGATACTATGCTCTTTCTACTTTTATGTTTGTTAGAAATTTCACCAAATTGAAAATTTAAACAGAAATCTGGGTAGCTTCATTTATTAGGACAGTCCATGCCACTGACCACTAACCCCTGGGGATTCCTGAAGATGACATAAAAACAACAACGACACCCCAACTAATACACAGTGAGCGTTTCTAGGCATCAGGCTAAGATCAAGAACCACAAACATCACTTTTTAGATAGTCATTCTAGGCTAAAGACAAGCAGATCTTCTTACAAGACTACAGGAATCACACTGCTCATTGTTTTAATCTTGGGGAAGAACTTCCAACTGCATTTCTTTCTTCTTTTTAATAGGTTAAAAAATGCCAGAAAAAGAGTCCCCAGCATGTTTAGATATAGCTCAGTAGCAGAATACTGCCTAACATTCCCAAGGCTGACCCCCACGGCATTGCAATTTTGTTTGCAAAATCAAACAAAACAAAACAAAAATTCTGGTCCATTGTAAATTGAAGCCTGCCAAGGGGCTCACAGCTAATTGATGTATTTGGGTAACAATTGCCAATTCCAGATACTGTACTTTTTCTTGGAACAGAGATCAGTAGATGGTGGCTATGGAGATAACGTGCCAAGGCCCTTTATATGATGATAGTTAGGCTGCAAAAGAAATTTCTGAAGTCTGCTGTAGGCAGATATGGAGATCTTTTAGGTCTGGAGTCATCTGGGCTCTGATTTAGGCCTCTTCTTTCAGTTTATAGCCTGACTTCGCTCTGTTATTCAACTTAATTTTTATAATCCAGAAAAATGGTATATATACATTTGGCAGACATGAATTTCAGCCTAAGGTTGTGTAATATTTGTCAAATATATTTAGGGCAAATCACATTCATACAGTCAGAATTCAAGTTCTTCAGACCACTGATAATTTCCCAAACCACTTTTATAACACTTGTAGAGTCGAAGGCCCAAGGGTCCCTCCATCCTGATAATGCATCTACCAACATTAACCTCTAATGAGAAACATAGCATTTTGTGTGATCATTAAGACACCTCATCAAATCAAAGACACTGTTTACTATAAAATGTACCCTTAGCTATTATAGTTCTGGGAGTAAAATCCATTGTCATTTAAATCATGGCTGTTTCTTCATTAAATTTTTATTATGTACTTGTTGAAAGACATGGCAAGAAATTATTTACTCATGTTGGCTTTATTAAACCATGTGTCACTCCACTGTAGTTATAAATAAATATATAAGCAAAGCAAACTGAAGCAATCTTAGTGTTCTAAAGAATTCTTCCCATTTAGAGTTTAGTCCTTGAGTCAAGTTTAAACTGAGAGTCAAAATTCTATTTTTCTCCATAATCTTGACATTAAGGCCAGCAGGAACAATGACAACGGTGGCATCTTCCACTGTCACTGGTATTATCTTCCATGCTACTGATGATCTTGCAGAGAGAGTGACTGCTAGGAAATGAGTGCTGCCTGACCAGTAGGAATCAGATAGAAAGCAGAAGCAACTCAAGAATAAAGGGTATAGAATTGCTTCGCTGGACAAAGGCATGTGAGCGATGCCGTACTCCACAATTCAATGTATGCCACGGTTTACTCCCAAAACAGTTTGGGCAGGGGACACAGTCTTTCATGAGGCATCTAGAGATTACAATAGATTTTGAATACTGCTGTCAAGTGATGGACAATGTCTTTTCTTATGGAATCTGATAGTTTTACAACTGCTTGCAAAGGTTGTCTGCCTTCTTCTAACAGCAATTAGAATTTATGCTTCTGTTTGTCTTGTGGAGAAGATACAATACAAATATAAATGTAAGTCCTCAATCTTGGAATCAATGTTGACACACATACTTATTCTGTTTAAAAGACAAAAACAAAGAAAAATAACCCCAATATTACCACCAGTTTGGCGGTAAAAGGGGTGGACAAGTTGGTGTATTTGGGGCTGCTGTTACTCTAGGAAGTTCTGTATATACTCTTATCTTAAAAAAACAAACAAACAAAAACCAATAACACTGGTGTTTCAAAGTGGAGTATACATGCAAAGAATAGGTTCTGACCAATCAGGCATATACACGCGCGCGCGCGCACACACACACACACACACACACACACACACATTCACACTAGACAGTAAAACATACTTTTGTTATTCTGTGTGTTTATACATGAGCATTTTCTTTGGAAATGCAACATGGAAAGAAAAATCATCACTTTCAACTTCTTAAAGACAAAATGAGCTTGATCCCATGGAGCATGAAATTAGACCTAATCTGTGCTGAGGGAGAAATTGTTTCAATGGTTGACTTTTTAGCAGCTCTTCAACTGCCCCTTGCACAGGACAGTTAGGAGAAATGAGCAATTACTGAGGAGGCTCAATACAAAGCCTTGAGTGTAGTTCTTTATATACTTATCAGAAGAGTGAAATAATTTGCTATAATTCTCCCGCCTGATTATATACAGTAGCTATTTCATTCTCTAAATAATATCTTATACTTTTTTTTTAGAAGTTGGTTAAATTGCTCAGGAGGAGAATATTAGGCTCAGTTTCTTTGAAGGGTAATATAGTGGGAGTGACTGTATAATTATCTCTACCGGGCTTTCATCCACGACACAATGCCTCTACTATATCTATTGCTTTCCTGTTGAGAGCTGAAGCTAATCCCACTAACTAGCACGTAGGAAAACGAGGCAGGCAAATTTTATTTTTAACTTGGGACTGGGAGAATAAGAGAGAGAAATACTAAGATTGATTAAATCTGTTGCATTTGCGATTTTTATTTTAAGGCATTCCAGAGCTCCGTGCTACCAAGCAGGCTCAGCTATTCAGACAATGCAGTGACGTTTCAAACTGTCCACAAAGGCCCTCTTCAACACACATTCTTTATACTGGGTGATTACTTCTCTACTATGTATGGAGGCCATTATTTTAATTTAAATTGATGAAGAATTAATTTAAAAATGGCAAACATTCCATTACTTCATGGATATTTAATATAAACTATCAGTGGCTTCTAGAAGACTCAAAACAAAACAAAAAAGCAAGGTTTAACAAGCATACCAAAATGCCACAGAACTCCAAAAACACATACATGCAAGTAACATTATACAGCCTGAACAAGTTGTATTTATATATTTATATAATTAGGAATACATACATACATACACACACACACACACACACACACACACACACACACACACACACACCATCACCACCACCACTGCCACCAGCAGCAGCAGCATCAACAACAATAATTAAAAAAAAAAGAATAAAAAATTTGAACAAAGGGTGGGGGTACATGGGGGGTTTCAGAAAGGAAAGAAAAAAAATGATATAATAATAATCTCAAAAAAACACCTTAAAAAGGATCATCCAGGAATTCTCTTCTATTTATAAATCTACCTTTCATGTAAGACACACAGAAAACTCAAGAGAACTAGGAAGGCTTCCTCTCCTGACAAAGGACGCAGCACCTTTCACACGTCTTTACACTCACTTACAAACCAGGGGCACTAATTTCATCCAGATAATAATTCCAAGGTTACTCATCAAGAACCTTCTGAATTAGTGACGTTATTATATGCAACAATGCAAGATTTCTAAGTGTTTTTGCAACTAGAATGAGATAAGTATTGCAGGAGCCTATCATCATCATAATCCCTGAACTGTTCAAAAGCAAAGTAAGAAAACCTCTTTGCCCAGGATCACTCTTCCCTCCCATACAGAGAGGGTATCAGCATTTTCAAGCATCTGTTGGGTTGTCAATTCATGTAGTTAAGCTTCAGAGCCATACTGTCTTGGCTAGAAGACCACACCTGCGCACATAATCACCCATGGGTTGTATCTTTCTGTTAAAATTTCTTCAACTGTAAAATGTGGAGAAATGAGCATTCTTTCACTAATTAAAGTCATATAGAAAATTCATAAGAAATGTCAGTTTTTTGATATCTTGTTTAAGTATAACTTCCCAATGTAAGAACTACTTAGCTACAGCTGCAGAAAGGCTAAATTGAGAGTTTATGTAACATTCTGCCTGGATAAACACTGCTGAAGACCACAAGGGTGAACCAGCCCTGGCTTTCAATCACAACACAAGGCCTATCCAATGTAAGTCTATCACAAGTTACCTCTCCAGCACACACCAAGGTGTTATCACAAACCTTCAAGGATCCAGTGCTCTTCTTCAGGCACGCCCCTACTTTGCCCAGCAGCCTACAGGACAGGGTGCACAATACAGAGTCAATGCACGGCACTGAATCCCCTCCAGCAAAACACATTGTGTCAGATACATTCTTTCCCTAGTCCACTTACTCCATTCTCCAAGCACTTCAAATTCCTTAAAAAGCCAAAAACACCAATCTTTTATACACATCTTACTCTTAAAACTGTAGGACCTTCTGTTTGAGTCAACTGTCTAGATTAACTGTGGCAAACTCTGGGACCCACACACTGTGACACACTGGCCTCTACATTCTTTGTGACCTCATAGAGGGCATCCTCATACATGCCTCCCCAGAGGACAGATTTGCACCCTCAAAGCTCAGCAGCAACTATCCCTCCTACCTGACAGTCCCAAGATTCAGGGATCTGGAGCTACTTTGAGCCTAAGTACATTTTTCCCAGAAAAGTGCACTCTTCTCCATTTCACAGACTTCCAGGCTACAAATGCCACCATAACCCTTCAGAAGACGTTCCAAGACCTCAGTTTGCCAACATTTGACTTTCCTGTGCTTCCAACATGAACTCAAAGTAACCCACACTGAACCTCTGAACTTGTATTTAACATCACACAGAATATTGTTTAAATGTAAATGTCATTCAAGCAGAGTTTAAGTCTAGCAGATATAATGTTTCTAGCTCATGGCAGCCACTCAATAAATACTTGTTTAATGTACTGATCAACTCCTTGTTTTTTTTTTTAATTTTTTTAAACTTTATTTATTTATTTATTTGCCTTGGTGTTTGCCTGGAACTGGAACTACAGACAGTTGTTAGCTGCCATGTGGGTGCTGGGAATCGAACCCGGGTCCTCTGGAAGAGCAGACAGTGCTCTTAACCGCTGAGCCATCTCTCCAGCCCCCCTGATCAACTCCTTAAAAAGTTAATTTGATCCACACATGTGAAAGGAAAGTGAATTATATATTGAAAAAAATTGATTTAAAAAACCGTAGTTATCAAATTATCTCTTTACAGTTTAAACTCTCAAATGTTTTATATGCTTTCACGCTACTGTACCCCAAGGGGTCCAGTTATGCTGGCTATAGTATAAAAATTCTTACTTAAGGTTCTGCTTTCTACAAAGGACTAATTTATATGAGGTTCTTCAGCAGGTAAAGTAGTAGTAAAATCATTAGATACTTATGTCAACTACAAGATCCACTCTGAAAATCAGTTACAAGAAATTGGTTCCTACAGAAGAGCAAACTAATACTGATTCAATCTCCAAGGCTTGCTTTCTTGATGTCAATCATAACTCCTTAGATCCTTGTCCTCTTTGGAATCAGCCATAGAGTTATGAAAGAAGATCATATCCTGGCTATGGCGCTAATGCCATATGCAGAAAATATAGATTCACATCTAAGTACCATGTGCCTGTCTGATGCCTGTGATAGCCAGAAGAGGGCAATCAGATCCTCTTCTGGAGCTAATGCTGTGAGGTATTATGTGAGTGCTTGGAATCCAACCTGGGTCCTCAGGAAGAGCAGCCAATTCTCTTAGCCATTGAACTATCTCTCCTGCTGCAAGTATTGATATTCATTAGAAGAGAAATAGAAATATCTTGGTTTGATGTGATATGTCTTATTTCAAGGCAGAAGTGAAATTTCTAAAGATCTAGTGTCAAAAGAAATAATGCAAAATTATAGAAGTTGGGAAAAATCACAATGATTTTACTAATGGAACAACTCCATAGGGTATAAAGAATATTCATTTAATGATTAGTAGCACTAGAAATTTGAATTTGGTAGATTTAAAGCTTTAAAAAGAACTCCAAAACAGACATCTAAGTAGTGTGAGACTCAACTAGATAACAGTAATATAATGTAACATTAAAAACGAGAAATTTGTATCTACAAATTTCACTGTGCTCACCAGACAGGACAAGGACTGAATGGCTGACATGTCTCGTGAGGACACAGATCTCCCACACATACCTAAAACTTGAGCTTGTAAGCTTTAGGACTAAATTTTTTGCTCCCCAAACAAAGTTCCCCAGCGGCTGCTATCTGAACCTCAAAATCACTCTCTTTTCATAGACTGTAGCCATCAATATGTTTGACCCAGGTTCATGCCATCTACAAAAAGTGAGCCAAGTTCATTCCTGCCTTGGAGAACATATACTAACTACCAAGGGTAAGATGTCAAAGTGACCTTAAGCTTTGTCTCCAGAGGCCAGTTGCTCAGAGGAGCCCAGGACTACCTTGCCATCAAGCACTCATCGGATACTTCCAGCTGCACTTCTGATCCCTGCACTGGATAAGTTGGGTTAGAGGCTTAGTGCTTTTCTCCTTATGTTTCATTAATCTCTGCTTTGTATCAGGCCCCATAAAGAACCTCATACGCCTGAGTTCCCCCTCACTCCTCAGCACCAGGTTCACCTGACAGAGGACTCAGAAAAAAGCATGAGAAATATAAAAAACAAACAAACAAACAAACAAACAAAAACCTACCATCACATAAGTCTTTTTAGTTGTGTGCTCTGTGGCAAGTCCTCTAGGTTCTGCTATCTCAAATAAAGACCAAGAATCATTAATAACATCTGGTTGGCAGTGCGGTAATTGATAGAAGTGGGTGCAGGTGCCTTCCAGCTGTGAATATGATGCCATGTGTTTCACCAATGACAGCAGTCTTATTCTGTAAGACTCTCTGTTAGGCACCATAATAAGAGCCACAAACACAATATACAATGCTTTGGATTATGGCAATGCATCTACTTTATTTTAACACGAAGAAAGAAATAGTGTCTGTTTATCCATTTGATTTCATTCTCTAAGAAACTGACCTAAAAAGCAGACACTAGGGGCTTGAGAGATGGCTACGTGGTTAAAAGCACTTGGAGCAGACTGGGTCTGATTCTCAGAACCCATATCGCAGCTCACAAACCACCCGAAATTCTAATTTTAGGAGAACTGATATACTCTTCTGGTCTTTATACATACCCTGCATACACGAGGTGCACATACATGTAAGTAGGCAAAAACTCATACACATAAAAAATTAATTAAATTAATTTATAAATTAAAAGGAGATACTTTACAAAATTAGGATACGTTACATATTTAATACTCCTGACAACCTTAGAAAACCTTAGTTACTATGATCAGATCCATTTTAAAGATGTGGAAATAAATGACCAGAGAGATTAGTTTGTATGAAACTATAGATATGATGCTTTAAAAAAATTAAGAGATTCATACAGATGGACTGCTACAAGTCTGGAAGTCTACAAGATACTGAGAGTGGAGCTGGGAAATGAATCAGAAGAAAAGTTCTTTGCAGCTAAGCATGGGTTTGATTCTTGCTGCCTACATGGTAGGAAGAGAGAATGGGTCCTCACAAGCTGTCCTCTCGCCACCACAAATGCCAAGGTGTGAATGCCCCTCCACATACATACACACACAAACACATTTAAAATGTGAAAATTCAAACAATACTAGGAGTCAGGTTTGCTTCTTTCCATGTGAAGTTTTCATCACTGAACTGTATGGTGTGCAGAGTTCTCTAATTCATATGGCAAAGTGCTAGAAAAATAAGTTCGTTGAGTTTGTTTTTTTTAATGGCAGTTTTAAATGATGTGCTTTTGTAAAATATTCTTATATCAGAAAAGTCACTTCAAACTCATCAAAAAACTGTCTGCTGAGTCCTGTTTTCACATGTAAGAGTTGAGATATACTAAATTCTCAACCACGTGTAAAAATCTAATGTACGTATTAGGAGGAGCAACCAGGATGAGAGCCTTTTATGGAAGGCTCTGAAAACATGCCCATGAACTATAAAGTGAGAAGCAAGTCCAGTATCTGCTTATCAAACTACTAGAAAGCTAAGGTGTTGAGATTGTAAAGCTAAAGCTGGTTTGTACATTTTTCTCCTTTAAAAAAAATCAATTCACTTCTACAAAAATACTTCTCTCACACAGATACCTTCAAAAGCCCTCTGTCTCTGAGTCATGGGAGACACCTTGTGACTCCCATATGTACCATCTCTTCACAGGACATAAAACTAAAACTGCATTTGTTGACAAGTAAATTGGTCCACATTGACAAGAGTTTGGAAGTTTTCAGCAAAGGAATTTCTATGCATTTTTCTAGAGGCAAATGTTTGAAAAACAACAACTTTGAAATGTGGTAAAAGTTCCTCTTGAGGCATAAAATATCAAATGTTTCCCATTATTTTACATCTGGTGTTTTATTGCTTGTTATTTAAAGTCCTTAACCATAGGAAGATACATTAAGCATTTGCTACATTTTATACAAAGACAATAAAAATCACTTTCAAGAATTTTTAAAACAGCTTGAAATGTCAATTTGAACAGAAACTGAGCACCACAGTTAGAGGATCAGGAAGTGATGTTAGGCTGTGGCTCTAAGCAAGGACAGATCTGAACCATGAAGTCTCAATAACACAGCTGTTTAAAGGCAACACTTCACATCTCAATGTGGGTGGGAGAAATTATAGTGTCCCACTATTGCACAAACAGTAATTAGCACATAACAAAAACCCAGAGACAGATATTGAGGAAAAGCTGGAGTATCAGAAAGAGGAAACAGACCACAGTCATTCTCATCCAGCCAACTTCTCAGGCCAAACAGATTTGGTGCTATCTTCATGGGTCCTCAGTCTGACTGGTTACTTCTACAAAATGAATAAATTTCTGCTTTCTCCTGCCTTATATATATTCCCTGCTCATCTGTTTTACTTCTGGTTCAATTCTGTATTGTAATCCTAGAGTTAGGATTAAAGGTGTGAGCCGCCACTACTTGGCTGTGAGGCCTTGAACTCACAGAAATCCAGAAAGTTCTCTATCTCCTGAGTGATGGAACTAAATGCATGGGTCACACCACTCTCTGACCTTCATGGATTCACTTTCGATGATTCTGTTGTCTGATATTCCAGGCTGATTTTATTAAATATACAGTATATCACTACATCCCACACCTAGTTGAAGACTGACAAGCAGTTAACAACTTCCGAGTGGGGGAATTAGTCTTCTCCCCTTTACTGATTATCCATTACTTATGGTCAGTCCTATATATATATACATACAGGCAAAACAGAACAAACTTAGCAGGCTGTATTTGTAACATATCCATTTGCATGTATATGTAACAACAATGGTTAAAAAGAAGCAAGCAGTGGCTTGGGTGATGGTAATAACAGAGGGGTTGAATGGAGAAGCAGGAGGGGAAAAATCAATATAATTATATCTTAATTAAATAAAAATAGATGTGAAAGCCCTTTAAGAGTAATTGGATCACTACTATTTCACAACTGTCTCATGTGCCCATTGTTGTGTTAATCCCATTTTCAAAAAGATCTTTACATAATGTATATACATGTAAAATTAATATATTTTAAAATACATTGTCACTATGAAGGAATGTTTGGCCTGGACAAAAGGTTTCTTGTTACATATATTCAGAGATGTATTTGCTTAGAAGGGTATATTCTACTCATATGAATCATTCTTAACATGACAGAATAAACAATGGAGAAACATGGTCAGAGAAAGACTTTATTGCTGGAGTATTGGTATATGAGTTACCACTAAACGTTCAAGGCTGGTTTGATCACTAGTGCAAGGAGGACATACAAACTTACTTTTATCCCGACAGAAGCCATTAAGATATAGATTTTGTTGGAAAGGCAAACACTTGTAGTGATCTTTTTAGATCATAATCCTGTGAGAAGAATCTCATTTTAGAAGCAAACTTTGTCTAGAACAGTGTTTAAATCAGCCAAAGCACTATTAACTCCTCTGTAAGAATGATGAAGATGGAGGCATACATCCTGCAGATGAAGGGACAAGGCTGGCAGTGATACAGTTCTCCAGGCCCTGTGACCTTTATATTAACTAAAAGACTAGCTAACACTATTGTTCTGCCAGTAGACAGTACAGAAATAGTTCTATAAATGCAATCTAAACACAAATGGGAAAAATGTGGATCTAGAAGCCAAGAGAAGAGATGGTAGGAATGGGCAGCATCCATTTTCTGAGTTATACAGCAAATTATGCTGCACCACTGAGGGGAAGAATAGCTAAGATGTGCTTCACGCTGACTTTTTGCCTTCTCTCTCTCCTCTGCCCGTCTAACCACTGACAGTCACAGACCCCCACCACTTCATCAGCCTCACACCCTCATTGACTACCTCAACAATTCAATTCCATTTCCATTGCCTCTTAGTCTCCCAGAGAAATTACAGAATTCTACTTTCCTCTAACCTGCCAACCTCTCTACTTATTTCAGAAAGAAGGTTAGATATTTACATGTACATCTCAAGTAGTCCTATGGCTCCATTACAGAAAGACAATTCTTCCTGGATTTTCACAGGAGAGAGTCTCCCAAAGGGATGCAGGTGTTCCCCGTCTTTGATTCACTCACTGCTCTGAGGAGAAGTAACATTTACCTGCTAGTGAATCTGAGAGAAGAGACAGGGCAACAGTAGTTCACCCCTTTACAGGTAGACTCCAGCCTGCAATATATGCTTTTCTCTGTTTCTATAACTTCTCAAGTGTACAAGAGGCAATCTTCTGCCAGGAGAGAACTTTAGGTCACCAGCTTGCTGTGACCAGTAAGGCAAGGCTATCTATGAAGAAATTAAGTCATTCCCTTCGGATCAAGGCCAAATCCATACATTTCTGATGATAGGCTCACAATGATGCCATTTGTCTCAAGTCTCTATTAATAGACATGGGTGAAGACCTACATATTCTATTTTCTGAAGTCACAATGAAAGTTCTGCTAAAATTTGTTACACTAATTTTCTGTTAACCTTAAATTAGAGATGTTGGCAATGTGCTTTGAACTGGTTTAGAATAATGAGAAAGGCAAGAAACATAGCACAGACCTGATCATGACATCTACCGAGTCACAGAGCAACAACATCATTTAATGGATGTGTACATTCCTTACTTCAAAGATTCCATCTACATTGCCTTAGCATATGTTTCATCTACATCCCTGATCCACACAGAACATTGATCCTTCCTTTTGAGAAAGGGTAAACAATATAGTAGGACCTCTTTTTCCTTTAGTGAGTCTCTCTCTTTTTTATTAAATAGATTTTTAAAAAAACTTTTTATACATTTTTTATTTATTTGCCTTGGTGTTTGCCTGGAACTGGAACTACAGACAGTTGTGAGCTGCCATGTGTGTGCTGGGAATTGAACCCGGGTCCTCTGGAAGAGCAGACGGTGCTCTAACCACTGAGCCATCTCCAGCCCCAGTGAGTCTCTTTCTAATTAATAAACAGTGTCCATAGGTACATTCTTCCTTTCTCCAAGAACACAAGTACCTAACATGGCTGAGCAAAGTCTTTCTGGTTCTATTCTTGATCACACTCCTCAATGGCTGCTGTGAACCTTCCTTCTCCCCATTCCCGACATAAGGGCCTTCTCCTCCACAGGAGGACAAAGACAGAGGCCATTTAGCTTTGTCATCATTCACTTTTTGCTATAGAAAAACTGTGGCTCAAAAAGAACTGTTTGCAAAAATTTGCCATTATTAAACATGAGACACTAAATGTAGAATTTCTGAAAGTGTTTTGTTTATTTCAATCTTAAAAACCCTCATTCAATTTCCCTACATTTTAGCATTTCACTATGATAGTGACTCATCGTAAAATGTTGAGTTTTTCCACACCCATGGTTCTGCTTAAGCTAATAGACCCTAGAAACATTGTTTATTTTTAATAAATGCATCACCACAGGTAATTCTGAACTCTGGCCACAACTAATTGGACTGGAGAGTACCCCCAAACCAGACAGATACCCATGAGCTATGTTGGAGGACAAATTCCTTCCCAATTTGTATTGGAGAAAACCCAGCTAAAATAATGGGCTCACTGATTTGGCCACTTGAGTGTAAGCATCCAGAGAAGGAAAAACCATGAGCAGGGATGGAGTGGAGCAAGGCAGAGACAGTACAAAGAAGCCACAAGGCCACAGAAGGACATTCTCCTCATGGCCACAAGAAAAATGGAGAAGCACCATCAGTAAGCTGGAAAGAGTAATGGAAGGTAGGTTCTAGTCCAGGGATCACTCATCATGGGAACCCAGAAGTTAATCTCCGAGGGGACTACAAAAGCCCCGAGGGGCCTTCAACTAAATACCAAATCTCTATAGGCCAAGTATTCTAATACATCTTTTTATTTTGTTTTTCCTTATCTATCCACTGTAAATGTTTACCATCCAACATCATCTTCAGCCTTGTGAGAATGCAACGAAAACAAATCTGATGGACATTTCTTTTTCCTAGGAGAATATAAAAAACCAGCACGGTATATGATGGCTTTAAAAGTGAGTATATTTATTAGTATAGTGAATAAAACATAGATAGATGGGTCAGATGAGAGCTTTTATGCTTGTTAAAGCAAAATAGATCTTTTGTGGCTTTGAGAAATGCCCAGAGGATGTTCTGTAATTCACAAGAGCAATTCAGGTGAGCTCAGCATCTCTCAACTACCTCTGATATGAACACTGGGAATGGTGGAAGAAGCAGAGTGACTTGGGGCTATAGAAGTAACTTTCTGGACATTCATACCCCATACTGAGAATTTAAGTGTATAAAAGTAAATTATGTAATTATGTTAGACCCTTCTCTCTTACCAAAAGATAAGCTAGCAGCATTTTTCATAATGTAGTGCTACACTATCATTTTTAACTATGGTAGATATTTCTACTCCACTAAGCATCTCATTCTGCCTTCCTGGAATGGTGACTTTTAAATAAGCAAAGCTATTATGACATTACTCCTCCACCTCTCTTCTACAGTTAGTATCTCCCTCTAAACTACAGGCCTATGGAAAATAATCTCTTAATCTTCTCTTTGCTACAAGTGTCCATTTAAAGAAGTGCCTGCATCGATCTGAACAACACATATCCAGTGGAAGCCTAGATAGATAACATGACTTAACATGAGGACTGAACCCTTAGTGATAGTAGAATTCAACTCCAAATTCCCATCCACACAGAAACCCAACTTCATGTTTTCTAACAACTAAGAAAAGCTGAGGGTTAGCAATATGATACATTAAATAATGTTATGTTTTGCATTATGGTATTCTGTGTAAGCACTGAAATATATATGCCTATTACACAAAGACAGAAGGGGAAACAGTGAATTAGAGAAAGTATATAATGACACTATATCACAATTACATACTTAATATTATGTATATTAGGAACATATTAATGCATTATAAAGGGCCACTAATTATTACCTGGGCAATTAGTTTGTGGAAACAGAGTAGTGAGGAAAGACTTTTCTGTTCATCTCCATATATGCACAAATGCTCTGCGACAGTGGTTCTCAACATGCCTGAAACTGTGACCCTTTAATACAGTTCTTCATGTATGGTGACTCCCCCCAAGCATAACATTATTTTATTGCTACTTTGTAACTGTAATGTTGCTACTGTTATGAACTGTAATGTAAATATCTGATATGCAGGTTATCTGACATGCTATCCCTGTGAACGGGTTGCTTGACGCCAAGGTTGAAAACTGATGCTCTAATATGAAGAGAATTGAACATTTTGTTTCAATAAAGCTAAATACTAAGATAGCCACAAAGTGCCCTAACTTCTTACATACAGGCCCCATGAGTGGGCTGACAGAGCACTTGAAGAATCACTAAATTAATTGGGGGTGAGGGAAGCTCTGCCACTCAGAATTAGGACTTGACACAGCTCATTCCACTTGTGTGTGAGCAGGATGAGCCTTTTGGGCCAGCAATCCTAAAGCTGCAGTCACAAAACAGAAACTACTCTGTGCACTGGAAAGTACCAGATAAACCTCAGCAACCTCTATAAATATTGTTCAGATCATCTGACCTCACAAATACTCCAGGAGAGAAACTGCTAAGTTGTGATAATAGATTATTTGTTTCCAAATCTTCCATTTGAGCTATACTGCTTTGTCTTCTTTGTATTCTTTCACCAAGGTCTCAAATTAAAACAAACATCAAACAAGGCCGTAGGATTTTATTTTATCTGCCACATATTGCTGTCATTAAACACACTTGAAATGAGTGGGTTTAGTTCAAGTAAAACTGCTTCTTTCCCAAACTCAACAAACACGAAGGGGGGGGGGGGGAGGAAGTGTGTGCTGAATTGAATTCAGAAGTGCAGCGCGTTACATTTCAAGGAGATCCATCTGGCAGGCTGACGCGGTAATAAGTTCTTGTAATTGTCAGGTCAGGCAGATTACAGATCCAGGCTGTCAATTCTTCCACTGAAGTTTTATTTTATTATTGGTAGCTCATTAAACATACACACACACACACACGCACACGCACACGCACACGCACACGCACACGCACACCATGCTTGTTATCCTATATAAGAAAACTGCCTTCCTGGGTAGCACTAATGCAGGAGGGCACAGTAATTCCTCTAAGTACTGATTACTGAGTGTCATCCACAGGGACTCTGCAGCATGGAAGTTCCTTCTAGCAGACAACTTCAATCCAGAGGAAGGAAGGATGCTTACAATCCCAGATGATATTCAGAAGAATCAAATCACTGGGATGCCTAAATTCTCTCAGCTATGCCCACTTGTCCCAAATGTAGGAACCTACTACATCTCAACAGTCTCTAGTCTACAAACTGAAGTGGAAACGCCCTTCTCCTCAGCTGACTGTGCTTTACCCCACACAATGAAGACTCTGGAACCTTCTGTTCTTTTCAGACTAGTGTTACCTAGGTGCCATATCTACTCCTCCAGAGTTTCCTCATCATGAATATTTCCTTCAGCCAAACTTTGCTCTGCTTTAATTACTTCAAACCGAGATTGCTTCATACAGACCTGGGGCACAAGGAAAGTCTCCTGATACTGTATACAGTAGGAACTACACAGAGGAAAAATCAACTGTCAATTAGAGAGTGACAGAAAAACAGATTTTCTCACAGGCCAAAGGAAATGATGGAAAGTAACACTGCATCTTCAGGTGAGAAAATTCAGGTTTACTTAAGAACTGATGAGCCTGAGGTTAGACAGGGCATTAGCTTTCAGTTCCAACAGGGCTCAGGTCTAGGAAAGTGACCTTCTTGGAATCCAGGCTGTACAGTACCAATATGTGGAAAAGTCATTTCAACTCTCAGCTGGTTTCTTTATGTCTAAAGCAAGCACGAAGCCCAGTCCTTAAGGATTGCACTTCTACATCAGCTGGACCCTGACTACTATGTGGTAACCAAGTACTCTGATAGAGAACATATAACTTCTTACCCTAGAAAAGGAAGGAAATAGAAAAAGGGCTGGTTTTCCTACTGGAATATCTAGAAACTCAAGCCTAAATGAATGGTCTGCAGTCACATACACAGCTCTGGAGAGATCTAAGGAGGAATGCCATTTAAACATGAAGAAGGCAATGGCTCAGTATCACCCAAATAGTAGGCAATTATGAGACACAGGGCTCAAGCTATATCTGGAGGGTCCCATTTTAGATGCCTTCTCCTACACTACATTGAGGAGAAGTCTATGAGGACACAGAAGGATGAGAAACATACAAACCAGCTAATATCAGAATGTGACAGAGAATGCCAAGAGACCCAGTGCCTCACTAAGTTGGAAACAGTCCACAGTAATTACTGAAGACCCCTTCAGCTGTCCTCTCAATGAGGTAGAATGCACTTTAGCTGTAGCATAAGCCAGAGATATGCTAGAGAAGAGACATAATTCAGAGACCCTGGAACACACACAGGGAAGGGAAATTGCAGCGGGTAGGTGTCAGACTGGGTGTGAAAGACCTCATCATGTCCCTTCACTCTGAAGTCTGACCTTGTGAAAACCCACATGTCCTCATTCTGCCTAGCTTATCAGGGAAACTAGTGTCTAGAGATATAAAGTATTCTTCAAGAACTCCCACTGTTCCTGAGTGGAAGAACCAGAAACTGTGTCTAGGTACAAAAGAGAGGCTTTGCTAATGGTCCCCTCAGTTTGGCTGCTGCTAGGTGCTATTCTATGCTCAGGTCCAGCAGATGAAAGGGTCTCAGAACCTGGGAGGGAGAGGTCAGGAAAAGTACTGTGGACAGCCAGCATGCAAAAAAGATGATTTGAGGAACAGCGCTACATTCATATTTTCTAAAGTGGGTTTATGTGAAGGGTGTTTTTCTTTTCTCTAATGAGAAGTTGGAAGATGGTTGGTACCCTTTCTTAAGTAAAAATACTGTTCTTACTGGCACCACCATAGAAAAAGAATAAGCAACCATTGGCAAGTGTAACTGGACTGCGGGAGAAGTCCAAGAGGTTTGGACAGTTGGACTAAATTGAGGCCTTGTTATTCAGTTTTGGGTGAGACAGTCTATTCTGTGGACTTGGAAATATAAAAATGAGAAACAACACTCTGAAAGGCTTGTCTTTCTGAATGTGTCCTGTTTGCTTTAGCTTCAGGGTTCACCACCATCTGTAACACATAAAAATCCAAGTGGATCATGGACTCCCAGTCTGAACCTCTTTTAATCTGTGCACATCTCATCCTTTTGTACTGTGATGATATCCCAAAGAGGCCATGTCACATATCTGGCTGATGGGATGTTTAGGATTCCTTTTTTTCACCACCACTGAAGAGCCTTATGGAACTCATACATTCTAAATGTGTAAAAAATGAACTGTCTTTATTCATGATGGGAGCCAGTCATGATTAGGAGAAACCACTTCTGTGTTCCAAGAATTCCCATCTACTGCACTGGGAGCCCATGTATGCTGGTAATGAACTACCTCAGCACCCCATGTTACATATGGGAAGACTGAGGCATAGACAGAGGCAAGGATATAGAACTAGAGAAAATATGAAATTTAGATATTTTATTTCCTTGCCTATATAATACCTGCCAATATTATTTTTTTATTTTTTAATTAATTAATTAATTTATTGTTTTCAAAGAAGTCACACTTTATATCCTTGTATATCCTTATTCAAGGTCCCTTCCCCCTCCCGCCACATCAGGTCATTCTTCTCCACAACTCCCCATCCCCTCCCTGGGCAGGCAGCAGACAGTCCCATGGTCCCACTAACCCAATATTGCTTAGTTCAGACTCCACTCCTGGCAGATCCAGCTTTCTCCCCTCTCACTCAAGAGTGAGTCAGGTGTTCCTCTAGGGGGAGTGGGATCCGAAGGGTCAGCCCAGGGTGTTTCTGATCCCAAGCTGTTCAGTGGTTGTGGTTTGTGGCTTGGGCATGCTTTGCTTTTTTCTTGTTTGTTTGTTTGTTCAGAGACCACTAATGAGTGAGTACATCCCCTGCTTATCTTTCTGAGTTTGTGATACCTCGCTCAGGAGGATATTCTCCAAGTCCATCCATTTTTCTTAATAAGAGACCAATACTAATATTCTTTTAAAATCAAAACCATATCTTCCTCCCACTGTATTTACAAAACAGAGGCTTTGCTGTTCACACAAAAGTAGTCATAAGCACAGTGGGCAGCATATACTGACAGCATATACTCAAAAACAATTTGTAAAGCTATGTTATCCCTTACATTCAGCTTTTGATCCAGCTCACTCAAGAGTGACCCAGAGTCCAGCACCCTGTAATGACCAGGGACAGCTTCTTAACTGGCTGTACCTGTTCTTGAGTCTGGTCGGTCATTTCGCCTGTTTCCCTTTCTGACCAACGTCAGTGCTGGCTATAGTCTGTGCCTCTGCCAAACTGGAACATACTCTGACATGTGCCCAATACTATGCATCCAGTGCCACCTCCTCTGAAGTCCTCACCCCCCCAAACACCACACAAACAGGCACTATCAGACCATTCTTTCCCTATATGTTTTATGTTCAGTTGCCCCTCTAGCATTTACTTAGACTTTAATATTTAATTATCTGCATTTCAATCCCCTCCCATAGGAAAATGAACTCCTTAAGGACAAACATTTTTCTTTATTTGTGGCTGTATCATCACCACCCAGAAAACAGCTTGGCACCCAACAGTATTCAATAAATACATCAGAGAAAGAGATAAATGACTCCTGTTGGAGTTCCAGAAATAAGATGTGACTGGAAGAATTTGATAGCATAAAAAAGTAATGGAGCAGTGCAATTGGTTTTAAAAGTAGTGTGCAGATTTACAATAAAAGCAAAATAATATATTTCAACATAGATTTCACAGAATATAAGACTTGGAGTCAGCTCCTAGGTAGAAGAGTACCTAGGTGATGAAGGTTCCAGTCTAGGCAGTGCCATTCATGTGCCAAGTGACAGCAGAAAGAGTTCCATCCATGTGGGACTTCCTACCTCTGTGATTTGGGATGAATTCAACTACCACTCATTCAAAAGCCAGCCTTTCCGGGTTTGTTTACAGGACATATTTCACTGTTGTCAACTCTATTCGCAAGTTAAAAAAGAAGTCACATTTGAAATTGTGTGGCATTTCCAGAAAACATTATGCCACATCACTAACACAGAAAGTAGGGATAAAAGTTTCTTCCTCTTCACACAGCAGTGGGTGTGAGATATCATCAATGACAACATAGAAGGGAAAGGATTCAGGATGTTAATCTCTTCCAGAAAAAAAAAAAAACCCACCACATTTACACATGAAGAATAACGTGCCATTTTCCTTTAACACATCCATTTCCGATGCTTGATACACAAGCTCACAGATGTAGGGGATGTGATACTCTCTTTTCTCCTAAGGAGTAGAGACGACCTTTCAAAATATACCTCCTCCTGATCCCACAGCCTGCAATCCCATGGAGATCAAAGCCAGCTTGCTATTATGCAGTAACATTTCTGTGATCAGATACAGTGTGGGCTCCACAATTCTATCTGTGTCAAGACATTTTCACACAAGTGACTCACTCGGCAGAGGATCAGGCAGGGCACAGCACACTGGTACTGCCTCTTTTGAGGTTGATCCCACCTTGGTAGAGCTACAAGCAAACATCTTGTTTAGCTGCTTTGCTCTGCAGCACAACAGTGTAATTGGAACTGACTGAGCAATACATCTTTGCTTCCTCATTCTAGCAAGAGAATCTTCCAATTTATTTCTGTTCTCTAGCTCATGTGTATTACAAGTCATTCTTAGACAAGTGTACAAGTTAACCACCTACTGTTACATTAAAGGCATCAGGAAATAGAGGCAATTATTAGACTTCCTAAATCTGTTCACAATCCCAGGGAAACCGGGTATCACTCCTGAGTTGAATATGTGAAGGTTTCAGGCCTAGGAGTCAGTGTACCTTAGCTCCAGGAAGCACAACACAGTGTGCTGCACTGTAAGACAGGTACATAAGCACTTTGTCCTCATCCTGGCTACAGGTTGCTTCCAAGGGCTAGAGCAATTTTGCACAATATGGCTTTCATGCAGCTTAAAATATATGCCACAAGTCCATAAACTGGAAGTTTGATCAATGTGGCATTACTGAGATGGGAGAATCCTCAGAAGAAGATTACATCACTGAATAAATGCACACAGAAGCAAACTCTGTCTTCAGGTGTACTCATGAATTCTCTCTCTTCAAAGTGCCACCTCTATGATGTCATTTACCACAAGAAAGGGGCAAAACACTTTGACTGTGCTTGATAAAAGAGCCATGTTTTCTGTGTGTCAACCTCTAAGATATTTTTTAAGCCTCCAGTATTTTGTTACAGTAATAAAGCCTGGATGAATAGAAAGCAAGGAAATTTTTTTTTAAAAAAAAGCTTTGCATTGTCAGTTGTATTCCCTCAGGGACAACAAAACCCATCCAGCCAAGGAGAAAGAATAGAAAAATGTTGTAAACATATATGACATGCATGATGCTGAAATGTAGTCAAAGAACAGGTAGTAAAACAATGCATTTCATTTTCCCACAGAAACTGATGCAAATTACTGTTGGCTACCAGGAACCCACTTTTGGCCTTAAGGAGATATTGACATATTTCATATTTCTGTATTAAGTGCATGGGCTTCCTGTTACTATCAATATAACCTTAGAACGCTTTACAAAATTAGAAAGCAAACTTACTGTCTGATCTCTTCCTCTCTTTTTAAATGTACCCTTTTAGAAGACTCTAAAGCCCATATCCAGGCCTGTGATGGGTAGATTAACACCCTAGTGATAACCAAATTTTAATTCCTAGATCTAGTGGACACACTACTTTATTTGTCAGAACCATAAAGAATCTGAAATGGGAAGAAAGATCTGAACTATGATAGACTTGATCTAATCCTAGTAGTCCCCCAGAGCAGAAATCCTCCCAGTTATAGGCAATGCAGCCTGGGCAAAGGAAGCATAGTCAATGAGTTGCTTTACTGCAGCCTTTCCAGACAGATGAAGAGGCCATGAGCCAAGGAATGTAGGTGGCCTCTAGAAGCTGTAAAAGGTACGGACAGAATCCTGCCTACTTCTACAAATATTTTAGCTCTAGTTAGAAATTCATTTTAACCCACTGGACTAAACTGGTAACTTTCAAAGATAAATAAAAATTAGAAGTAAAAAAATAATATTCTTTTAAGCAATTAAGTTTCTGATGTATTGTTGGAAATTTGCCTACATAACAATCCCACCCTATTGGCCAAGCTTTTATTCTGAGTCAAGAGCAATCACTGATTCTCTTAGAATTCCATACACACAAGTCTATCAGCTGGCACTTAAATCAGCAATGTAAAAATGTACAAGAATTCTCAGTACCTGAGTTTATCCCATGCTGTGTGCCTACCCCATAGCATGTAAAAACATCTTCTAGGTAGAAATTAGTCCAGCTCTATTAGAAATATGTCTAGCAGGAATTTCAAATGACTGGGTAAGATGTAATGATTCAGAGAATTATAAGATATTGGAGGTAGAAACAATTGTAAAAAATATGGAGTTCCTTCTTTTGAAATATGTGATCATTAAAACCTGTGAAAGGTAAATCATAGTATAATAATCTTTTGCTTTACTGGTTAATACTCAAACTATGAACATAAATTTTTCAACCTCATTTGCAAGGACCTCCAGGATGATACCATAGGTTCATTCTTTAATTCTTACACCCTGTTTCTAATACAAAACTAAACTGCTCATGGTTACTAGAAATGGCTTATGCTGACAACCTCTGCCCACAGATTCTTCTAGCCAGTACTACTAAAGGCTTATGTTTGAATGGGCAATAAAAGCCAAGCTCATGCAAAAATTATTTCCTTGACAAAAAATGACTTTTCAAAGGCAGGATTTTCTCCTTCAACTCCCCAAACTCATGTGCTGGTTTGAATAATAGCCTCCATATGCTCATATGCTCAACTCTTCGGTCCTCAACTGATAGCTCTATTTGAAAAGGACTAGGAAGTGTGGCCCTGTGGGAGGGTATGTGTCACTGGGGGTGGGTTTCAAGATGTCAAAAGACTCCACCATTTCCAGTTGGCTTTCTCTGCTTCCTGCTTTTGGATTAAGATGTGGGTTCGCAACTCTTCGTACTATCATGTCTTTGCTCTGCTATCATGGACTCTAACTCTCTGAATGAAACCAAAAGCTCAATCAAATACTTTCTTTTGTAAACTGCCTTGGTCATGATGATTTTTATCAAAACAATAGAAAAGTAACACACATACCAATAAATATTCTTTATTTGTGTGTGCTATTTTCCATGTTAAAACATAGGGCTTCTAAAAAAAAGGTCCATTTTGCACAGCCTAGCACCTAATATAGCATTTGTTTCAAATATATTTTTGGTTAGAAAAGAGGACCAAATATTAACAATATTTGTATACACTGGGTAGTTTATAATCCATCTAGCTTATTATTAGGCTTTATTTAAAAAGAAAAAAAGACCACTCCGTGTCTCTCCATTAGTTTATACTTTTAACACTTTGTATCTAAATGGAAATTTCTGCAGTTACTTTGAAAATGCCTCTCAACCCAATTGCCTTCAAAAAGTAAAAGTTCTCTGAGGCTCAAGTGGGGAGGGAACATTAAGACAAAAAAATACACTAGCAGCAGCCACATTTGGAGGGGTAATTAAAGCCCTTTGTCATGCATTTCTATGATGATCATTTGCCCCATGATCTACACATCTACCTCTTAAGTTAGAAGTCCATTACAGCACTGGAAAGGAGTAATTGTTAATTGTGTTTCTTTGAATTTAGTCCAAATCCCCTGAATAACATGAGATTACCAACTGCAAGATAGCTGAAGAATGAAGTCATTAAAAGAAAAAAAATAGCAATTGATTGAAACAAGTACTCAAATAACTGTGTTTTTTCCCCCTATTTGTGGATCAGACTAGTTAAAAAAAAATCCAGGACCAAAATGGTAATTGCTTGAAGCTATCATCCAGTGGGGTACAAATCTTTTAAGCATTTGTGATCAAGAACTACTTTCTAAGTTTTAATAGCTTCCAAATATAAGCCATTATTTCACATTTTCTTTAGTTTCATCCAACTTTTATTACTTAAGTGGCTTCCATAAATGTCCATAGATGATTTTAAGCATTTTACATTAAGGGTAAAATCATTATGTCCCCTGTGAACTTGTATGGAGTGATGAAGAGGCAACTACTTTCTTTCCATGAAGCCTCGAGACATTGGTGTTAAAAAATGCCAAGGGTCTCTCCCTAAAGTAATACAACTCTGGCCAATAATTTGGTTCTGCCCATGATGCTGGCCAGACCAAAAAGATGGCAGGGAGCAGAAGCACACTGTGTGATGGTAGAGGTGTGACCTCAGATACTGAGACAACATAGTAGGGATCTAGAAGAGGCTGAAATGCAAGCTCAGAAAGAAACATCTGCATTCATATTTAAACTTTGTCACTTCTGACCTGACTTGTGCTTGGCCAAGGTACTGAAGATTTCAATTTATTTTATTGTATATTTATAAATATGGAGTTAAGGTTCCATGTACTCAGAAAAAGGTGCTTCTCTGAGTTCCTTTTCTTCACTGGGAGCAGGCAGAAAGCTATGTCAGCTCTTGCCTGCAGCAAGGAATGAGGGAAGGGGCATAAGCGATAGCCCTGCTTTGAAAAGACTCATAAAAATACCAAGTATTAAACTCCACTCTAGACCTACTGAATCACAAAGGGGGAAGAGCCCAGCAATCTCTGCTTAACAAGCCTGATAAAGACTTTCTGATGAACAGACCTTAATCATTGCTTTGCGTGGTTCAGTTTCTGGACAGGTGAGACTTTACTACAACAGTCCAATGATAGACTTACTAACTTATGGCAAGTTCATAATCTGTGACTCATGAATTTAGTTTTTAAGAGAACTTTGTTCACTCAACAGAAAAATTACCTTGTAATCCACAAAAAAACAGATGGAGTGACTCATACATTTGTCAGAATATGGTACAAGCTCTGGCTTTTGAGACCATGCATTAGAAACCAATGACACAGCCAAAAAGTTTAGGCAAAGCCTACAGAGACAGCTGGATTGTCCTTGAAAAATCTAAGAATGATGCCCAGCTCAAATGAGTGAGATAAACCGTTTCAGACTTGGATAAAATGCCACAGACTAAATTTATAATATCAATATCTTTACAGAAAAGCAATAACGATTTAAAAATAGGCATAGAGCTCCCAATAAGATTTGCTAATGTATATAGTGCTAACTATATGCCAAACACTGTTTTAAGTGCTGTGCACATTATAACTCATTATAAACCACTATTTTGACCAATATTGTCCTCATTGCTATCCTAGGAGATAGGATTATCTATTTACAGAGAGGAGAAAGCTGAGGCACAAGAGCTTTAAGTAATTTATTCAGGTAACATCTAAAACATGATATAGGTAAGGTTAGGAGATAAAGTGTGCTGGTTCTAAACCCATCATTTTAATTATTGGATACATTCCAATAATTGTATAAGGTTAGATTAAATTCATATGTCTTTAACCCTAATAGTGAAGAGGAAGAGGCAAGCAAATCTCTACATTCTGGGCAAGCCTGGTCTACAAAATAAGTGCCTAGGTAGCCTAGGAAACACAAAGCATGCATGCACGTGCGCGCGCGCGCACACACACACACACACACACACACACACACACACACACGCGCGCGCGCCTCATCTTAAACATAATGAATTTAGCTTCAAATGATCTTCAAGAGCATGACTGTCTCTAACTGCCTCCTTCAGGTATCTACTTCTGGTTTTCTATAATGAATCCCATCAACTACAATACCATCTTAAGCAGTGTCACCTCAATGAAATAAAAATAGCTCAAAAAGAATTCATACTGGTTTTTAATATTGGGCAAAAAATAAATACCCATTCAAGCCAATCATAAGTATGAAAGGCTGTCTACAGTCTTTTACTGTGCATTAAGCAATAAACAATACTATAATTGAGTCAGGGTTAGTATTAGCCACTAGCTTCTCTTTGCCAGTCCTGAAAACACCTTAAATCAGCAGTTCTCAAACTGTGAACCCCTTTGGGGGACCCACAACAGGGGTCACATATCAGATATCCTGCATATCAGATATTTCACTTATGATTGATAACAGTATCAAAATAGTTATGAAATAGTAACAAAAATAATTTTATAGTTGGGGATCAGCAAAACATGAGAAACTGTGTTAAAAGGCGGTACATTAGGTAGGTTGAGAACCACTACCTTAATAATAATATTTAGATGCTGAATCAAGTCATGAGTTTTAAAGGAATGAAAAACTGTCTGCTTTTGTGTGACCCTTCATGTTTCATCCAAGACTTTTGTTCTGTGTTTATAATTGCTGCTGAGAATTAGGGCTGTCTTCTGAGGTCACTGAACGTATCAGTCTCTAATAACTTGAATGAGTGAAGCACCAACAACATCATGGCAAGTTGCAAGACCATAAGTAAGTTGGGGGAGTATTTGCCTTTGGCCAAGGATAGCCAACTGGAGACTTGGAACACAATCGAAGATCTGTATCCTTCCAAGCTTTATGGCAGGAAGCAAAAATTCTAAGAATGAAAGATCTTAAAGATGAAAATTCTGAAATTTCAGTACTGTTCACATCAGTTCCTCCATCTTCTCTCTGGACTTCTGTCCTTGAACTAATACCAGATTCAGTTGAAGATGGTAATGATGGTGAGAGCAATAAGAATAATTGCATGCATCTTATAAGATGGTACATACACATTAAACAAATGCCCATTATTACACATGGTCCTCAGGTCAACTCTGAATTACTAGCTCACATCAGCAGGAGCTTCTGTACATATTATAGAGCTTAAATAACTGCTTTAAAATGTCACCATAGAAGATCATACTGCTATACACTAAGGTGGGCTATAATCCAAGTGCCATTTCTGTTAGATAAATAGTATTTTAGATTGTTGGTGACCATTCCTTGGCTTGTAACAACACTGGTCTTGGTCATGATTTTGGAGATAGAGAAAAGTCAGATATTTCAGATAATTCTTTCCAGTAAAGGATGATAGGAATGATCAAGAGTTCCCATAATCTTTCAGGCCTATTTCCCCAACCCTGGATTCAATCAGCATCCTAGGGTATGTTTTTATTTTGCCTACACTTCTCTATAGGTATTAGTTTGCACCTTGTCCCATAGAGTACAAGCTACATTAGGGTAGCATCGTTTCCCAACATCATTTGTGTATTCTACAAACACTGTTCAGAACGACATTTCTATTTGTGTGTTTTTAAGTTTTTAGGTACAATAATTCATATATCATAAAAAAATCTACCCTTTAAAAGTGAAAAATTTAGGCCTACAAAGATGAATCATTTAAGAACATGTGCTGCTCTTGCAGAGAATCTGAATTCAAGTCATAGCACTACTCAAATGGCACGAGAGCTGACACACTCTTTCTGGCCCCTACAGGCACCAGGCACAGACATAGCACACTTGCATATGCACAGGCAACACACTGATACATATAAAACAAAAATAAATACATTAATCTAAAATTTAATGGAACTAAGCATATTTTAAGAATCATGTAACTTATAACAATATTTTTTAAATATGTTCAGCCTTCCCAGAATAAACCAGCTGGGAACTAGCAATTACTCTACTTGTCCTTCATCTCAGACACAGTCACATAGTCATTCAAATTATTTTGAGCAATGGTGCTATGCATACCCAATGTAGGAAGTTTCTGTGTGCCCATAGGTTTGAGTGTTCTTTGATGTCATGCATACAATTAGAATAGTGAGTTTATGTGGCAACTATGTTTATAATGCTTTGAAAGCTGTACGACTGATTCCAAACTTACTTTTCAAAATACACCAGTATCATCTAACTATATTGCTGTCTTTCAATGTAATGCTTCCAGATGATAACAATGATGTTGAGTGATACTTTGTCAGACACATAGTGGTATCTCATGGTCTCATTGATTTGCATTTCCCTGATGACAAATGGACATCTTGTCCTTGTTAGCCACTAACATTCATGAGCAAAGTTTATTCAAATCTTTTGATCAGCTTTTAATTAGGCTGTTATCTTTACTGAGGTGTAATCATTTTAATACATGTTAAAAAGTCTGTCCCCTCCCATTGCTTCCAGTTCCGCTCCCGGGACCAAGTGCTCTCTGCAGAGTCCCAGCACACTCTGGAGCAGGGGCAGGTAAACTCTGCCCCTGACCACACCCACAGCTCCTGCTGAGGGAATTTGCATGGCTACCCACCACAACCTCTAACTGAGCCAACAAACAACTGCAGGGGTCTCTGAAAGACAGAATCAGACCCTGACCAGAGAGGTGACAGGAGGCACACAAACCCGAGTGCCACAACTGACCAGGACCCATCTAATTGTGAACCACTGAAGCCATGGGCAAACGTCAGTGCAAAAAATTACATAATAATACAAAGGACAACATGGTAACTCCAGAAGAGAGTGGCGATCTTACAAATACAAGACCTGAACTGAGCAATGAAGAGGAAACAGAAGGAAGCAACACCAAAAATTCCTTTTTGATGATCATCGAAGCTCTAAAAGAAGATATGAAAAAA
>PVIH01001646.1:0-146687 GCA_004025045.1 Sigmodon hispidus
TCCCTCCCTCCCTCCCTCCCTCCCTCCCTCTCTTCTCTTCTTTCCTTTCCTGTTTTCCTTTCTTTTTTTGTTTTAATTATTTTCTTTTATGTTTATGATTGTTTTGCCTGCACGAGTGCGTGCCGTGTGTGTACCGTATACATATAACATACATGCCTGGTGCCCAAGGAGGTCAGAAGACAACATCAGATCCCCTGAAAACTGTAGTTTTTGGTGATTGTGAACCATCATGTGGTTCTGAGAATCAAATCCAGGTCTTCTGCAAGAGCAACAAGTGTTCTTCATTGCAGAATCATCTCTTTAGACCTCATTCCAGTGCTTAGCAGGATCCCTGCTGGGCCTGCCAGAGGTTTGTCAAGAAATATAGCTGAATTCATAAATAGAAATGCATTGTCTATGTGGGATAGACACTAACCATATGGATCACGTGTTTTCATCTTGCTTTTTAATCAAATGTATATGTATGTATGTTTTGCCTGCATGTATGTCTATACCACATGCATGCCCGGTGCTAGAGGAAACAAGAAGAGGGTGTTGGGTCACCAGGAATTGGAGTTAAAGACAGTTGTGAGTTACTGTATGGGTGCTAGAAATTGGACATAGTTCCTCTGTAAGAGCAGCCAAGATTTAAATGCTGAAGCCATCTCTCTAGCCCCGACATGAGTATTCTTAGAATACAGGAATTACTTGCTAAAAGTTTTTTTTTCTATTTGGGGAACTGCAAGGTGGCTCATCACCAAGCCTGATAATCAGGGTTAGATCCCTAGAACCTACACGGTAGGGAGAACAAACTCCTTAAGCTGTCCTCTGACCTCCACATGTGCACACACACTCACACACACACACTCATACACTCACACACACACACTCATACACACACATAAAAGTAAAATTTGAAGAGCTCTATTTGGAGGTCTTTGAAAAGCAGTTTTACTAACCTAATACATTCTTACTTTTTGTAGAATTTTTCAGACTTTCTCTTTCGTTGGTACCTGGAAAAAGGAAAGCGGGGCAAATTATTGTCTCAGCCCATTTCTCAGCATGGACAGCTGGCAAATTTTTTGCAAGCTCATGAACATCTCAGCTGGTTACATGAAATTAATAGCCAAGAATTAGAAAAGGTAAGACAGTTTGGTTGTGAGAAGCAGTTGGTTATGCAGTTTAATTAAGTATTTTTAATTAATCTGAGACTTAGTAATTAAAGTGTTGTTTATAGCCATGCAGCCGATAAAGGGTTAGAATCTGTTGTTGCACAAATTCTGGTTGTAATAAATGAAACTCAGAGCCAGATATCGGGGAAAGGCTGGAATATCAAAGAGAGGAAACACCATAGTCAAATCTCACCCAGCTATCTTCCAGCTTCCTCAGCCTCGCTCCTCATCACTTCTAATGCCTGAATCTTTCTATGCCTTCCTTAAATACCTTCTTTGCCCAGTTGTTTTACATCCAGGTTAAGATTAAAGGTGTGAGCTACTACTATTTAGTAGTTAAACCTTGAACTCACAGAAACACAGAAAGATCTCTGTCTCTGGAGTTATGAGATTAAAGGCATGACACCACCACTGCCTGCCTGGGAGCTTAGAACTTCCTCTGTAAACCAAGCTGGGCTCAAACTCAGATCTGCTGGGATTAAAGGTATGATCCTCTCTCTGGTCCTCCTGGGTTGACTGTGGGTAGATCTCTGATATTCCAGGCTGATTTTATTAAATATATAACTTATCACTACAATCTGTACTTTTTTCTTTGTAACTGGAGACAGGGTCTCACTATGTAGCTCTAGCTGACCTGGAGCTCATTATGTAGACCAGGCTGGCTTAAGCCACAGAGACCTACTTGTTTCTACCTTCTGAGTGCTGGAGATAAACATATATGCCACCATACCTGGCTTAAAAATTCTTTTACATTGCTTTGTGTGTGCGTGTGCATGCGCATCTACATGAGCACTGGTCGGGGGTGAGGTCAGAAGACAACTTGAAGGAGTTAGTTCTTTCCACCCTATGTTCTAGGGATTCAACACAGGTGGTCAAGGTTGATACCTAGTGTGTTTATCTGATGAGTCATCTCATAGACTCTCAAATATAAATTCTTGTGGTATAGATATGTCAGTTAGCCTCATTTAACATTTTCTATTATATGTACATGTTTAAACTTCACTTTGCATTCTATGAGTATATATAGTTAAGTGGGTATATGTTAAATATTTAATAAATCCTGGGATATCAGAGACACCACACAGTCAAATCCTAGGCAGACAGCTCAGGAAATTCTTGGTCCTTGAATACAATGATCAACAACTGAGTCAGTCACACACACCTTTAATCCCAGCACAGGGAAAGCTGGGAGTGGTAACCAGCATCCTTTATCCCATAGCTCCAGAGACAGAACTTCTTCTGTTTTTGTGAGTTCAAGGCTACATGCTTTAATCCTAATCTGGATGGGATAGGGTATATAAGGGCTGTAGAAACCAGACAGACACAGAAGCTACTGGCAGAAGCCACCAGGAGCAGGCTGAGGAAGTTGCAAGGTAGCATGGGTGAGAATTGACTGTGGTGCTTCCTCTCTCTGATATTTCAGCCTTCCCCTGATATTTGGCTCTGAGTCTCATTCGTGTTACTACATAGTTAAGATGTGTCAACATGTAATTTTTTAAAAATTTAAAACACACTATTAATGGGTTGTTAACACATGTACTTCCTGTCCAAATATTTTCTGATGCAGTGATAAACACTGTGACCAAGAACAACTTAGGGAAGGAAGGGTTTGTTTGGCTTACACATTCCAGTCACAGTGATCACTGAAAAAAGTCAGGACAGAAACTCAAACAGAGGCAGCAGCAGGAACCATAGAGGAAAGTCACTGGCTTGTCGTCAGGCTCCCATTCAGCTACTTTTCTATATAGCCCAAGCCCATCTGCCCAGGATAGTACTGTCCACAGCGGGCCCTTCAGCAGTAGAGAAAATGTCCCTACAGACATACCCACAGGCCAGTCTGAGAAAGGTGACCATTCAATTAAGATTCTTTTCAGCTATGTCTAGGTTTGTGTCAAGTTGACAAAAATCTGACCAGCATACCTCCTATTCTCTAACATCATTGCAGTGGTATTGTCTTACTTCTGATACTCCAAATGTAAGTCACTGTACTTGGTCTATTACAATTTTTAAATTACAAACATTTTATTAATTTTATATAAACATCATTGGTCTTTTCCTGTTAATGACTTCTAATGAAAATTCAAATCATGGGATCCACAAATTGGTTCAGTCAGTAAAGTACTTGCTATGCAAACATCATAAGGTCCTGAGTAAGGATCCCAAGAACCCATGTGAAAAGCCAGACCTGTCATGTACACATACAGTCTCAGACTGGAAAGGCAGAGATAGGCAGATTCCTGGAGCCTATGAACTCCATATTCAGTGAGAGATCCTGCTTCATAAAAGAAACCAGAGAGCAGCTGATAAAGACGTCAAGCATCTCTGGCCTACATATACACATATGTGCATATGCAAAACACAAAATTCAAATTATAAGTTAAAACTGTAAAGTTGTACTTGTGACAGGGCACTAAGTGAATAGACAGTTGCTATGGAGTATTTTCTAAGTCTCTTTGAACTGCTTCCCATGTCCACTTGAGAGAGTTCAATGTGGATTGCTTACTGCTTTGGCACTGATCACAGGTGGCTTCCATTCTTACCCAGCATGTCTTCTTTCAGACTGTTTTAAGAAAAAATGGGTTTGATATTTGCTGAGCTATTTCAAGATCCTCTTGTGATTTTTTGTTTTGTTTTGTTTATTGTAGGCTCATATGACATTACTTGGTTTAGCAAATATGGAAACTCGTTACTTTGCAAAGAAAAAAACACTTCTTGGCCTGAGTAAACTGGCTGCATTAGCTTCAGACCTTTCAGAAGACACACTGCAAGAGAAAATTGAAGGTAAAAGGAAATCAGAATGAGAAGGCATACGAGTCTGTTGCACTATGACTGTCTGTAGTCATTCCATTTCAGTAGGAATGCTGTTACGTATTTTACTCGGCGTCTTTACTTCATCATTCAGAATATACCATTACTATTCTGCTGAGTAGGTAACAGGAGGCTCTCTGGGGCTTGCTGGCCAACCAGTGTAGCCAAATCAGTGAGCTCCATATTTTTTTTTTTAATTTTTTTTAACTTTATTTATTTATTATTTGTTTATTTATTTGCCTTGGTGTTTGCCTGGAACTGGAACTACAGACAGTTGTTAGCTGCCATGTGGGTGCTGGGAATCGAACCCAGGACCTCTGGAAGAGCAGATGGTGCTCTTAACCACTGAGCCATCTCTCCAGCCCCGAGCTCCATATTTTTTAAGACACTGTTTAAAAAAAAATAAGGCAGAGCAATTGAAGAAGACATCCTGTGTCAACCCCTAGCTTCTATACACACCAAAGCTAAACTATTGAGTTGAGGCTTAGGGAGAAGATAGTCCTGTATTTTCAGTGTCAGTACACAGATAAGACAAGCCCTTGTTTCACACTTCTGAAGTGCTGTGACATGGCATTATATGTCATCACATGCATTCCTTTGCCACTGCTGAGCCTGCACCTGTGTATCCTCACAAGGGAATAGGACTTTGTACACTTTTGTCAGCCCTGTACAAAGGGCAAACTGTTTTTGATGAAAGGGGCCATGACACATGGTGACCAAATTAACATGCACATGAGGCCTTTGATTGGATCTTTGGTCATCCTTCAAACAACTGTGATGACTGTTTTGGGAATGACTAAGAAAACTTGAACTTTTTTTTTTTTTTTTTTTTTTTCTTGAAATAGGGTCTCACTATGAAGTCCAGGCTGGCCTTGAACTTAGACCCCTCCCACATCAGCCTCCTGAATGCTGTGAATAAACATATTTAATGTTAGATGAGATTACCATGAGCTTCTTAACTCTGTAGGCTTAGTAATGCTGTTTGTGATTAGATGTTCTTATTCTGGTTTTATTTGTTTGTTTTTTAAGACAGCATTTCTCTATGTAGCTAGCTGTCCAGGCACTGGCTCTATTGAACTTACCTGCTTCTGATTTTCAAATGCTAGGATTAAAGGCATGTCCTTATTAGAAATACATACTGAAGTAATCAGTTTAAACGCCATGATGCCATGATGCCTGCAGCTTTCCTATGACAGAAGGGGTGGAGTAGATGAAGGAGGAAAACCAGGCATGGTGGTATACCTGTGATCACTGCATCTTGGAGACTAAAGGAGAAGAACTGGACTTTTTTAAAATTTATTTTTATAGAATAAAGTCTTTTTATCCATGTATCCCCTTGTTCCAACTCCCTTCCCCTTCCCGGCCCCTCACAGTCAGCCTTCAGCCTCCCTCCTCCCCATCTCCCCATCCACTCCCCAGAAAGGGCAAGAGGTCCTAAGGTGGATTAGCTCAGCATCTACTTCAGGGAAGTCTGATTTCCTCATCCTAATATCAAGACTGGGTTAAGTGTTCCTCTAGGGGGAAATGGGCTCCAAGGTGCCAGGGAATGGGCTCCAAGGTGCCAGTCCATGCACAGAAACACAGTCTGATCCCTCCCCTTGAGGCTCCACATATTGCCCATGTCAGTGGACAGTTGCCTATCCTTGGAGAGCCTAGTTCCTTTTCCTGATGGTTCCCAGGTGGCTGTTCTTGATTCAGTGAGAACTGGACTTTTAAGACCATTCTTGGCTACATAGCAAACTGAAAGCCAACCTGGGCTATGTGAGACCTATCTCAAAAAAATATTGAGAGAGCTTGATGTGGTTGTGCATGACTTTAATCTTAGCACTTATGAAGAAGAAGATGGCAGATCTAGGTCTCAAACTTAAATAAGTAAAAATTGGTTATATGAGTAATTCCTATGGAAAAATTTAAATTATGGGGAAAGGGGGGTTGTCTTTGATTGGAGGTTCTACCTCCTGAAGTAACTATTGTGATTTGGGTTTTATTTTGCTCATTGGCGGTTTGTGGAACACTACTGCTGTGAGTAGAAATGCTGTACTTCAGCCTCTCTATTTTGATTGCAGTGGTGGACAGATAACAGTTGTCTCCAGCAGCCTAGTACATGGGGCAGAGAATCTGTAATATGCAGAAGTCTGGAACTTCATCCAGTGGGGTATTCTTATCTATTAATGTAAGGTACACATACACCCAGGTTTTGTTTTTCTTCTAATATATTGTGATTTCTGAATGATACTGCCATGCTCTTTCACTGAGCTGCCCTAAAGTGGGGCCTGCAGCTGAAGCTCAGACCTCCTGAAGTACATAAATAGCTTTGTCTCTCCATAGCCACTTTCTTCTGTTGTGGGCATTATAGACCTTGCATCAAACAGTAAATATATTGTCAGCAGTGAAGAATCAACACAGTTAATGACATAACATCTGGAGACTCGGGTAGCAATGAATTGATTTTAGAGTTGTTTGGTTTAAAATTGCATTTGATTGATGATAGCAGAAGTGAAGCTCTCATCATTGTCTGTCCTTGATTACCAGCAATGGCTGAGCAAGAGCGATTCCTGCTACACCAGGAGACCCTGCCAGAGCAGCTGCTGACTGAGAGACAGCTGAGTCTTAGTGCAATGCCTGTGTTGACTGCACCACAGCTCATCAGTGTAAGTGTTGTATATGTCACAGCCTCGTCCTGTTGCCATACTCAACAAGCCTGAGTTTTCTAGGGCATATGGTGGAACTCCCAACAGGATCTTTTTCCCTTCTCCCACCTGCCAGAGACCTTGCCCTAGAAAAGTTATTAAGAACAGGAAGATTTAGCAGGATGTAACTCCCCTGGCCCCCCAGGTACTCATCCAGGGGACGAGTAGGGATCATGGTAGTTTGCTTTCTCAGAATAGGAATGTGTGCTTTGGGGTAACAACCCTCCTAAAATGATTCTTTAGACTCTTGTTAGCAAAAGTGTTTTGAGGAACTCAGATGCACAGGCTTCAGGTACTGCCTTCACCTGTTTCCTGGCAACCAAATTATCTAAGACAAAACCAGAACATCTAGGTTGCATCAGATGAGCAGCTGGTGTTGTATGCACACTGCCTTCCTCCTCCTCAGGCATTTCACCCAGAGTCTGCTCTAATTGTAGTTGAAGGAAAGCAAGTAGTCCAGAATCTTTACTGTAGGCTGTCAGGACCATTATTTCATGTGTACTAAGAAGGAAGGTGTGGTTCTAGTCTTACTCAGACACATCCATTTAAATGCTACTCTCCAGTTTCAAAGGTGGTGGCAAAGGGATTTTGCAAAGTATTAGGTGTAAGCCTGTGTGGCGATGAAACTAGGAGGTGGGTTATTTATAAAAGATTTTTTTACATTATTAAATGAGTATATACAGTTTTTTAAAAATGAATTTTATCCTCATATATAGTTGTTAGCAGAGGAAGATAAGAAAAATGCATATTGACTAAAAGATGACAGGATTTTGAGGAACATGTAGTTACCTGCCATCCGGGAGAATGGCTCACACAGGAAGTGTTGATTTTACTTCTTTAACAGTGTTGAACGTTGAAACCCAGAGCCTCATATCTGTATGCTAGGTCACAGTTTTTAAAGCCATTTCAAAGAGTAGCATTCCAAAAACCATGCACTGAGTTGTGGTGATATGTTATATATTTAATAAAACCAGTCTGGAATATCAGAGAAGAGATTCACCCGCAATCACTTCAGGAGGATCAGAGAGTGGTAATTCGCACTTTAATCCCAGCAATAGGAAAGACCCAAGAGTGGTATCCTATGTCTCAAATCCCAGCAGATCTGAGTTTGGGCACAGCTTGGTTTACAGAGGGAGTTCCAAGCTGTGGTTGTGCCAGGCCTTTAATCTCATAACTCCAGAGACAGAGAGATCTTTTGTGTTTCTGTGAGTTCCAGGCCTAACTACCAAATAGCAGTAGCCCATAGTAGGCATAGAAAGACAGATTCAGGCATTAGAAGTGATGAGGAACGAGGCTGAGGAAGCTGGAAGATAGCTGGGTGAGATTTGACTATGGTGTTTCCTCTCTTTGATATTCCAGCCTTTCCCCGATATCTGGCTCTGAGTTTCCTTTATTACAACCAAATTTTGTACAACACTGAGTGGCCTTATGAGCCCGAGAACAGGAATTTATGTCAAAGATTGTACATAAAAGTTTGCTGAGAAGCTTGTACTATCTTTTTAATCTAAGACTATAAATTTTCTGATGTTTTTAAAAAAGAATATATTCCATTATATAAATTAATTTCTGGTTTAGGATATGCATTGTTAGATAATTTGTTATAGTCAGAATATAGCTCCCAAAAGTGACATTGTTCCTGGTTACAAAAATATGTGCAGATTATATAAAAGAACGATTCATAAAGTTTCCTGGGTAATGTTCTACCTTGAAACTTGTTACAGCTGTACATCTGTGAGGAAAACAGAAGAGCCAATGAATATGATTTTAAGAAAGCCTTGGACTTACTGGAATATATTGATGAGGTAAGAAATCACTCTGTCTAGCTGAACGTAGTGGCACATGCCTTTAATTCTAGCACTTAGGAGGCAGAGGCCGGGAGATGTCTGTGAGTTCAAAGCCATCCTGGTCTACAGAACAAGCTACAGGACAACCAGGGCTACACAGAGAAACCCTATCTCAAATAAACAAAAAAGAAAGAAAATAACTTTTTTTGGTGAATCTTAAAATGCCCTCATGAAAAGATTTAATTTGGTTAAGAAGAAGGTTACTTCCCTGTGGCTCTTAGAAGACAGACATTCATCCAGACTTGCTAGGAGAACTGACAGGAAACACCAGCTCAAGAGAATCCGCTCACATTTCCAGCTGGCTTTTTCTGTGCAAGGAAGAAAAAACTTGGGAATGGGTATCTGTGTGTTTGTGTGGAGGACGACTTGCTAGAGTCAGTTTGCTCCTCCTTAACAGGTAGCTTTCCAGGAGCAAATTCAGGTCCTTTGGCTTTGTGACAAATGCCCATCCCTGCTGAACACTGGTTCCTGAATTTTAATGGAGCTTTTCAAAGTCTTGAGATGTTCTTCCACAGCTGCCTAATGGAAGCTGCCTTTGAGCTTCCAAAGGTCATAAAGCGTAGTAGGGTCAGCGCGTCTGCTTCTTGGCTGTGTGATCAGAAGTTGTTTGGTAGAATTTGGAGTTAGAACTTTTGGATTTAGCTTTTTTAACATCTTTTTTTGTCAAGGGATTTTTTTTTTTTAATGTGTACAAATGTTTACCTGTATGTGTAAGTACACTGTGTGTGTGCAATGCTGCAGAGGCCAAAAGAATATGTCACATTTCCTGAAACTGAATTTACAGACAGTTTGTGACCTGCCATCTGGATGCCAGGAACAGAATCCAATTCTTCTATGAGAGCAGAAAGTGCTGTTAATTGCTGTGCCATCCATCCCTTTGGCCCCTTTTGGTATTGAAGAAGGGAAAGGTGGGGGTTTGAGACAGAATATTGATATGACAGCAATCTTCACTTGAGCCTCCCAGCTGCTGAGCTCACAGGTGTATGCCCCATACCTGGCTATACAGCCATTTGGTGTTTTGTCCTGTGTACATTCATGTTTATGTATGCATGTGTATATCTGTGCATTTGGGTATGAAGGTCAGAGGACAACCTTGAGTGTCGTTCTCAGGAGCACCATGCACATTGTTTGGGACAAGGTTGTTTGTTGACCTGGAGCTCATCAATTAGATTACACTGACCAGTAAGAATCAGGAATCCTCCTTCCTCCTCCTTCCCACTGCTGGGGTTATAATTCTTCACTACTACACTCAATGTTTTTACATGGGTTTCATGGTCAGATCCTCATATTTGCAATGCAAACAGTTTTGCCTCTAAGATTTTCCCCCTACACAAGCCCTTTAATAATTTTAGCCTCTTAGAGTTCCTGATGAACTCAGAGTGACCTGAAATCAGCACAGATATCAGCAGTCTAACACTTTAAAGAGAGAGGACCAGGAGAGGTGTCTCAGTAGGGAAGAATACTTGCTGCTTTTGCACAGAACCCAGGTGTGCTCCGAGCACCCACATGGCAGCTCACAACCATCTGTAACTCCAGTTTTAGAAGATCTGGTGTCCTTTTTCTGGCCTCCTTGGATATCCTGCATATATGCAGTGCACTTACATATGTACATACAAAATATTCATGTCATAAAAAAATCTATAGATGATGGTGGTTACGAATTAATGCCGAACAGCAGTGTTAATTAGGGGCTAATATAATTAAAATCTAAATATACATTTTTCTTTTAAAGCATAACTTTAATTAGGTTTTTCTGCTTTGCTGTGAAGGAGGAAGATGTGAGCATTGATGATCTGAAGCTGGAGATCCTGTGCAGAGCACTGCAGAGAGATGAGTAAGTCCTTGCTCGGGTGCCAGGTCCATAGGCAGGAGCTGCTCCCATCAGACCTGTAACCTGGTGCACAGTATGGGCTTATGTACTTCTGGGCATTCCACAGTAGCACTTTCACTGGTAGTTTCCCTTTTTGTTTTGTGTTGCTTTTTGAAACAGAGTTTCTCTGTATGGCCCTGGCTGCCCTGGCTGCCCAGGAACTCATTCTATAAATCAGGCTGGCCTCAAATTCCTCCAGAGTGCTGCAATTAAAAGTGTGTGACACCACCACCCTACTCTTTTTTTTTTAAGATTTAGTTTATGTATATGAGTGTTTTGCTGAGTGACTGTATGTCTGTGCAACACATGCATGCCTGGTGTCCAAAGAGGTCAGAAGATGTTCAGCCCTCAAATTAGAATTACAAATAGTTGGGAGCCACCATATCGGTATAACTTTGATAAGAGCTCCGTGTGTGTGTGTGTGTGTGTGTGTGTGTGTGTGTGTGTTCATAGGCCACAACACACATGTAGAAGTCAGTTCTTTCTTTCCTTCCACCTCCCTTTACCAGGTATCAAACTTGGGTCATTAGACTTGTGTGGCAAATGTGATCCACTGAGCCATCTTGCCAGCCCTTGTCCTGGCTGCTGGTCTGAGTTTTAGGATGCCTGCCTGTGGCTTGTGTACCTTTAGCACCAGAAAGCATTGCTGTATGGTCTTATCCACCAGGAAGAAAACCACTCTTCTTCACCTTGTTGTGATTCATTCATGTTTAGGAAAGATAGAGTTTGCTGAAAATTGTTTCTATGACTGTGCTCAGAAAAATAGCATTTTAGGATGCTGACTTGATTTGTTACTTGAAACAGTTTCTTCAGAAAGATGCCTCACCCTGGGTATGATGATACATACCTCTAATTCTAGCACCTAATTGGTGAGGCACAAGGATCATGAGCTTAGGGCCAACCTGCACTACATGGCAAGATTCTGTTGTTCCCCCTCCCCTGATGCCCTGGAAAAAAAGCCTTTTTAAAATTGTCATGGTTGTTAATGGCATCTGCTGCTGGTGTGGCTTAGGTCAGAACAGATTTAGATGTGTCCCACATTTTAAGTCCATTATTTTGATAATTTGAAGCAGGATCACAGAACTTGACACTTTATCCTACAGCCGTCAGAAGAAAGCCACAGTAGCAAACAAAACCATTTGTCTCAGCTGCCACAGTGATTCATTTTTCCTCATGATTTTCTTTTCCAGCTGGTCTGGTTCAGACGGCAAAGATGATCCAATCGAAGTATCTAAAGACAGTGTATTTGTGAAGATCTTGCAGAAACTTATCAAAGATGGTAAGTGGTCTATTAACTGTTAAAAATTAAATGTTGCAACCAGAAGTGGTGGAGTATGCCTTTAATCCCAGCACTCTGGAGGCAGAGGCAGGTAGATCTCTGTGATTTTGAAGTCAACCTGTGTTAGGGTTTGTGTGGATCTGGCATGATATTAATACGAATTACCCAGTTATCTGGCAGTGGAGCGTCTATAGATGCAGAGGCCTCATGGGAGACGCAGCAGTGGGCAGAAGGAGACACTTAGAAGCTGTTTCTACATAAAAGAACTTTATTATTATGATAGAGGGATGTGGTTATGATAACAGAGGGGGGAGGGAAGGAGGGAGAAAGGGTGAGAGAGATAGAGAGAGAAGAGAGATAGGAATGAGAAGAGAGAGAGAACAAAAGAAGAGTCTGCAGTGCCAGGAATTCTTAAATGGAGTTTGACATCAGAACTCAGGAGAGAGCTTGGCTTCAGCTCGTGGCTTCAGAGACTAACAACCTGGTCTACAGAGCAAGCTCCAGGATAGCCAGGGCTGTTACATAGAGAAACCCTATCTCAAAGAACAAACCAAAAAAAGAAGAAAGAAAAATGAAGTATTGCTTGTTTATTTTGGATGCGTACCAAGGGAATTGGGGGGTTGCCAACATGATGGGACACAGAGGGTCAAATGAAACAAGGTCACAGACAGTTGAAGCTTGTTTTTAGTGAAGCTGCTTTTCTACTGTCCGCACTGGGGGACCATGGTTCAGGTGCAGTTCTCCACCTGATGATGCAGACTCTGCTTGTAACAACAAAAGTCCCATGTCAGGCAGCTCACAACTGCCTGTAACGAAGTTCCTTAGGAAACAAAACCATCTTCTGGCCTCTACAGTCACCTGCACACACGTGGCACAAACACACGTGAAATAAAAACAAGGGCTGCTGAGCCGTCTCTGCAGGTGAAGACACTCTTACCAAGGTTGAGGTCCTGAATTCAATCACCATGACCTGTATGATAAAAGGAGACTACAGACTCCCAGAAATTGTCATCTGACCTTCACACACTGAGAAAGTGTAAGAAGACAGTTAAGAATGCTTGTTCAGTTCCAGCACCCAGATGGTGACCCATAACTGAAGTCATTCTTACCCTGGCAGGCACCAGGCACACATCCACACTTGCAGGCAAAACATTCATACACATAAAACAATAAAATAAATTTAAATAAATAATTTTTTAAGAAAATTAATTAAAAATTGGGGCTATCTATTTTAGACATTAAGGCTAAAAATTCAATTTAGAAATAAAAATAACAGAATATGTTTTATACTTATGTTCTTTTTTTTTTTTTAAACTTTATTTATTTATTTATTTGCCTTGGTGTTTGCCTGGAACTGGAACTACAGACAGTTGTTAGCTGCCATGTGGGTGCTGGGAATCGAACCCGGGTCCTCTGGAAGAGCAGAGGGCGCTCTTAATGGCCGAGCCATCTCTCCAGCCCCCTTCTGTTCTGTTTCTAAAGCTGTGAGAAAAATTTTATTTGTGCTGGGTGGTGGTGGTAAACACCTTTAACCCCAACAGTCAGGAGCCAGAGGCAGGCAGATCTGTCTGTGAGTTCAAGGTCAACCTGGTCTACAAAGTGAGTTCCAGGCAGCCAAGACTGCTACACAGAGGAACCCTGTCTTGGAAAACCAAAACAAAACTGAACAAAAATTTATTTTCTAAAAAGGGCCCAAATATGGTACTTCTGTGGGAAAGATGACTATCTCAGAAAACTTCTGCTGCTTTTCATTTACCGGGATCCTAAAGCATGGAGAATGTCAGAAAAGACATAAGACAGGACAGCTCATGCACAGAAACAAGTATGATTCTTAAGAATTCGGAGGCCAAAACACTCAGAGGTGGCATATGCCTTTAATTCCAGCACTCAGGCAGATTTCTGAGTTCAAGGCAGCCTGGTCTGCAGAGCAAGTTCTATCTAGGACAGCCTCGGCTACACAGAGAAACTCTGGAAAAAAAGCAAAAACAAATCCATTAGGATGCCAGGTCTAGGTAGTGTGCAGACTAGCTAATCTACCCCTTTCAGATTCAGAGATGCTATATGTAAAGAACATACAATGATATATATATATCCTAAGTCCAGTGATCTTGCAGAATGAATAAGAATGGTATTCACTGGGATGGCATTCACATGACCCCAACATTTGTCATGCCTGTGAATATAAGATGTATCATTTAATCTACATAAAACATGCCTTCTCTTACCTGCCACATAGTTGCTCAGTAGACCTTTGTTTTTTTTGATGATGCAGAATTATTCACTGTTATAAAAAATACAAAAAGATGGTGCTGGATGCTTTAAGAATATTTTTACTGAAGAAGTGACTCCTCTCAATATCTTCCCCCAAAATGAATAAGATCACATAATTTGTTACATTACCGAGCACCTGACAGTGTGATCTTACTCATTTAAAATATCTGTACCTACCTTTGTCAAATGGGGTTACAGGCTCTGTTGTAATTGCTGTGACTCAAGAGTCCATTGATTATTGCTTCCTGGCTTTCCTGACCCCACTTGTCCTAGTCTCTGACTTGAGCTGAAATGCAGCAGTACGTATGTTTTCATTTCTTTGGGACAGGAGTCTTGCTGTGCTGCCCAGGCTGGTCTTGGGCTTTCACGTTCAAAGGATCCTCTTCCCTCAGCATCCTGCCTGTTGGAAGGATGTGCACTCAGGTTAGACTGTGACACCTTTACAGTATTTTGGCCAGCTCTGTGACCGTATTTCTATTACATTAGTCCCTGGCAGAGCAGCAGAAATGAGTATTAGTTGAGAACTTCCACATTGAAGAAATGTCTTGTGGTTTGCCAAGACAGGTTTCTCTGTGTAGCTCTAGCTGCTAAGGAACTAGAGCTAGCTCTGTAGACCAGGCTGGCCTCATTCAGAGATCCACCTGCCTCTGCCTCCTGAGTGCTGAGTGCTGGGATTAAAGGCGTTTTAACTATAGAAAATGAGAATTGCAGACTACCACAGACCTCACCTGGAACAACTGCTTTGACTAGTGAGAGCCTGCAGGTGGCTCTGAAGAGACTGTGGTCAGACCCAGGGCACTGTGACTGTGGAGGAGGCTCCAGTGTGGGCCATGTTAGCTCAGTGACCACCATCATAAGTGACTGTGTCTTTTGTTTGCAGGCATCCAGCTCAGTGAATACTTGCCAGAGGTGAAGGATCTGCTTCGAGCAGAGCAGCTGGGAAGCCTCAAGTCCAACCCTTACTTTGAGTTTGTTCTAAAAGCAAATTATGAGTATTATGTCCAGGGACAGATGTAACATTTGTAGAAATAGTTGTTTCTAGGATTTGTATAAATATTTGCTAATAAAAATTTGAGGCAAAAAAAAAAAAAAAAAACCCTAGATTTTAATCAACTTGAAGTTTATATAGTCTCATCTGTAACAGCCAGGTTTTTTCATGCTTTATTTGGGAGCTACAATATAAAGTAGGCATATCCATAACTTTCTTTCAGTTGTAAAGTATTCTTGTTTTCCACTTGAAGTCACCCTTGTTTCTATGTTGCTGCCCTTTCTCCAGCTTCCCTTGGTCCAATGAGGCATGCTGTTTCTCTCTGGTCTGCCTCTTGTGCACATTATGTTTGCCGTGAGGATTGTAAGATTGAGTCAGGTTTGGTGACATGCCTGGGACAGAAAGATACTGGATTCGAAGCCAGTCTGTCCAACAAAGCAAGATCTTGTCTTAAAAAAAAAAAAAAAAAACAGGTTGCTTCCCTCTGCTCCTAATTGGTTATCCAATACTTACTCTTAAGTAATATACATACAGGTGATATTTTATGGACTTATCAAGTTGTGTTTATATGTTTAGGCCAACAAAAGACACCGCAAATATGAGATCAGGGAAGCAAAGAATAATGTGAGGTGTTAGAGGGGACATGGGAAGGGAAAAACAACTTGATTATATTTTAATTTTAAAAACTTAAGGAAAACAGTGTTTTTAAAGATTGCCCTAATCAATCTGGAATCACTATGCCTCCAGGTGTGGTCCTCTGAGGAGGCTCTGGCACGTTGACATCTCTTTAGGTCTAAGTCAGAGGGAAGTACCTACTTAGCAAAATGAATGTCAGATTTTACTGACTTACTATGTGACTGAAAAACCAAAACAGTTGGTCTTAACTCTCAAGTTCCAGTTGACCGCTGGAACTCATTGAACATGTTCCTCACTTTCTATACTGATTAAAACAAACAACAACAACATTAAGATAAGGGTCTCATTATATAACTCTGGATGATCTGGAATTCACTATTGTAGACCAAGCTGGCCTGAGATTCACAGATCCACCTCCACCTAAGTCCTGGGATTAAAGGACACCACACCCATCAATAATAAATGAATCTTAATCAAAGTGTTTTAGTGAGTAAGATGTTTATATGGCTTTCTGAGCCATCAGTAAATTGTTACTGCTACCAAATATGGTAGCATTGGCTATAATCTCAGTATTGACTCATTGAACCTAAGTCAATGGTTTCTTTCTTTTTTTTTTTTAAACTTTATTTTATTTATTTATTTATTTGCCTTGGTGTTTGCCTGGAACTGGAACTACAGACAGTTGTTAGCTGCCATGTGGGTGCTGGGAATCGAATCCGGGTCCTCTGGAAGAGCAGACGGTGCTCTTAACCGCTGAGCCAACTCTCCAGCCCCAAGTCAATGGTTTCTACTTTCACAAACATGATGTTGCTGAGACCAGTCTGCCCATAGATGTTCTATAAAGCCCAGTAAGGGGCCCTGGCAGCCTGTATAGGGCATAGAGACAGAGATTTCATTGTTTCATCCTGTCTTTTTTTTTTTTTTTCTTTTTAATAGAAAAGCTTTGTTAAAATTTTATTTTGAGAATTTTTTAACTTATTTTACATACCAACCACAGATCCCCTCTCATTTCTCCCACTTCCCTCTCCTACAGCCTCCTCCCCTTCCACCCCAACCCCCAACCCTTCCTCCAAAAGGGTAAGGCCTCCTATGAGGAGTTATTAAAGCCTGGTATGTTCAGTTGAGACAAAACCAAGCTCCTCCTTCCTGCATCAAGGTTGAGCAAGGCATCCCATCATAGGTAGTGGGCTACACAAAGCCAGCTCATGCACCAGGGATAAATCCTGATCCCACTGCCTGGGGCTCCTCAGACACTCCAAGCTACACAACTGTCTTCCTTAAGCAGAGGGCCTAGTTCAGTCCCATGCAGGCACCACAGCTGTTAGATAGAAAGTTCATGAGTTCCCATGAGCTTGGTTCATTCGTCTCTGTAGATTGCCGATCATGGTCTTGACTCCCCCTGTAATCCTTCTTCCCTCTCTTCGACTGGACTCTCGGAGTTTGGCCTGGTGTTTGGCTGTGGATCTCTTGACTGGCTGCTGTGGGAAGGGCCAGAAATCTCTAAGACAGATTTATGGCATCTTAGACTTTCATGATCTCATATTGTCCCACTACAATCTCTCACACCCACTCCCATTCTGTCCTAAGAGTGACTATATATTCATGTATTAAAGGTTCACATATGACAGTGGCACACGCATGCCCTTAATCCTAGCACTTGGGAGGCAGAGCTAGGTGGATCTGAATTTAAGACCAGCCTAGTGTACATAGAGAGCTCCAAGCCAGCCACTGATATATAGTGATACTCCATCTCAAGATGACAAGAACCTACGTATTAAGTACAGTATGTATATGTACTGAAAAGTATACATATTGTGTGTGTATATATATATCATGTGTATTTTATAGTATATACTATATAATATATATAAACATACATATATAAAAAACTTATTTTTAAGGTAAGATCTTCATATGCAGCTCTTGCTGGCCTAAAAACTTTCAATCCTGCCTCAGCTTCCCAAGTGCTAGGACTACAGGTGTGTAACACTATTCCTGGCTAGACTTTTTTAAAGGCACGTGGAGAAAATATATATAAGCAACTTTAACCAGAAGCCTTGGGTTCTTGTTTTGAAATGGGCTTCAGACTGTATTGGACCACCTTTTGTTTTAGATGAGATATGATGAGTACTTGGCACACCTTGACTCTGCTTTCCTCCTGGAGTGGCCTGTATAGATCTGCATTTTGATGTACCATAGCCCTAATAAAAACAAGGGGTGTTTTACTCCATGGGAGCTCGTTTCTGGGGTCATCCCATATAGTGGGCAAGCGCAGCAAGCCTGACAGCCTGAGTCCAATCCCCAGAGACTGCATGAGGATGAGGGGAGAGAACTAGCTCCTAACCTCCACCTGTGCATCTCTGTGGGTTCCAGGCTGACCTGTGCTGCTTCCCATGGCAGTGTTACCTGTTATCTTCCCCGTTTGCCTTTGGTGTGAGGACCAGTAAGGTATGAGACATGAAGCGGCAGAGTAGAGCGAAAAGAAGTGTGTACGTACCAGCTCTGTCAATAAGCATTTGGGAGAGCAGCAGGAAGATGGTGAATTTGAGTCTAGCCAGGATTCCAGAGAAAGAGACCTTGCCAGGAAAGGGAAAGAATGCAGCTGAGGTTAGAGAGTGCGTCTGCCCTGCTCACCTGCTTGCTGTAGCAGGTATGGTGCTGGTTCCATGGAGTTTGCAGACACTTGTTCAAGGTCGACTTCGGATGTGCTGAATGTGTGCTGAGCTGAGAAAACTTTGTAGCGGGATAAGCAAGAATCACAGTGAGCAAGCTTGCTGGAATCTGGGGCAGTACTTACAGCCTAGCCCCTCTGATGTCCAGGGAGGGCATCAACACATTTCTCTCTACACTCATGGCCCAAATAAATGACTCCCCAAAGTTGTACATGTATCGTTTGCTGCTTGTTTCTTTCTAATAGTTCTGTTGCCCCAACATGGGATAAAAACAAAACCATGGAGCTAAAATGGTCCTGTTAGGCTGTGCAGCCCACGGTGGAGGAAGAGCTGGGTGGAAGTCTAAAGGAGCCTCAGCGTGCCTCCGCCCTCAGAGGATCTGCACCTGTCCCAGCTGCTGAGTTCCACTCCAAATGTGAACAACTATTTTGGGAACGCTTAAGCCATCAGAAAAGTGAATGGCTCCATGGTGGCTTGGCTCTGATGCACCCCTCAAAGTATGTCTGGTTGGCCACAGAACACTTTCTTGGGCTTTCTTGTCCTCTGTGCCCAAATTGAGGCAGGCGCCAAGAAACAATGACCTCTACTCACCCCCACCCCACTTTCCATAAGTAGCTCCTAGAAACCCAAAGGCAGATCTCCATCTATCAGCAGTATAAATAGAACCCACACAGGCCTGGCAGGTGGTGGCTCCAAGGTGGATGGGAAGCAGCGGGGCTAACAGGCATCATCCTCTAAATATAAAGATGAGTCTGCCTGGGAGAAGCCGCTCCTGGGCTCCCGTGTGAGGTCTTAGTGCTCCTTAGAAGGGACATTCATCACTACCTCTCTCTGTCTCAGCCCCCTCCAGGTTCCAATCATTCCGGGTATGATTCTTCTTTCAGATCCTTGGGAGGGGCACAGTGCCAACCAAAGGGGAAGGAGTATCATTTGCTCAACCCAGCCAACTAACTGAGCATCAGCTCTGGAGTTAGGGATCCCTCCACTGTGACCCCTCTATTCCTATGAAGAGTGCACTAAAGAACACAGGGAACAGCTCTAATGCCCTGGCCTAACATGCCATGTTCCAGGGCACACAGTCCCCATGCCTCCTCACTACCTCCTCCCCCCCTAACAGTTGCCTGCCCTGTGACAGCTGCATGCTCTACCCTGACTGACAGCCTGCGGGGGGCAGGAGATGATACGGGTCAGATCTCTGAATTGGGGGGGAGGGCTTTGAAGTAGAACAGAAAATGAAGTTCAAATGTGTGGCTTATTTTCCATTTCTACCTGGGGCCTGATGACCCCTCCCAGCTCACCTGACCACAGGGCTTCCTCCCTTGGGCTTAAGCATCAGGTTTCGGTAGCTTGAGTTAACACATAAATGGAGTGTAATGTGTCAGGTCAGGAATCAGGTACCTTCTCAGCAGTTCATGTGCCCAGGGGTGGGCAGAGCTGGGGAGACCTTTGAAACAGGTAGAGTTTGGGAAGTGCAGACCAGTCTTCTGCAAAAACAGTGACCTTTGGCCCAGCCCATCCCTGCAGTGAGCATTGGAGCCAGTTGGGAGGGGCAGACAGCTGGGGATACTCTCCATATATGGCCCGGTCCGGTCCTAGCTACCTGGGCCAGGGCCAGTCCTCTCCTTCTTTGGTCAGTGCAGAAGACCCAGGCGGGGACCCAGGCTGAGAACCAGCCGAAGGACGGGACTCTAGTGCCCAACACCCAAATATGGCTTGGGAAGGGCAGCAACATTCCTTCGGGGCGGTGTGGCGAGAGCTCCCAGGGACTATATAAAACCTGAGCTAGGGGACAGGCAGTCACACGGAGAGACGTGAAGCCTCACCTCCCATCCTCGGCATCCAGGGCCAGAGTCAGAGCAGCAGGTAGGGTGAAGGTGGGGAGGGTGACCTGGAGGACTCAGCAGAGCAAGCTGCTTAGCCTTGGGCCTGTGTCTAGCATTGTACCCTGCCCTAGAGGCGATTTAAAGAGGAAACTTGTTTTTTTTTTTTTTCTTTCCTCTCCCCATGAGTTCAAGTCTGCACCTCAGTTCTCTCTGTCTCTTTCTGTGTCTCCCATTTTTTGGACTCTCTCTCCATGAGGCCATGCTGTGCCTTTCTCTCTTCTCCTCCCCTTCCCCATAAAACTTTCTATGTGGGGGAAAAAAAAAAAAAGGAGGCAACTTGGCTCTGGAAATTTCTCCAAGCCCATTTGAACTGCTGACTTGTCATTTAGGATTTGCCTGAAGCTCTAACATCTATCCATCACCACCTCCGTGTCTCCTCCTCCCACTGAGGACTAGCTCCAGGTCCTCCTGCAAGTGAGCAAGCCAATGAATGCTCTCCTACTGAGCCACACACCAGCCCCTGGCTGGCTGACATTTCTTTTCCTGAAGTATCTTTCTCCCCTGCCCCTCCTTTCCTTTTTTCTTTTTTTTCATTCCTGGGATCAAATCGGGGCCCCTTTTCCTAGAGCTACAACCCAGCCCCTGGGAGACTGATTTGAAGATGGGTTTGGAGAGATTCATCATTATCTTAGCCTTGCGGCAACTCCCTCTGAGCCCAAGGCTTTTCTAAAGCTAGCAAAGCCTCTGGAATAGGGGACAGGTGGAAGTGTCTTTTCTGAGTTTGGAATGTTGTGGGTGTTCAAACAGGCAACTTCTCCATAGTTGGGATAGTATTATCCTTCCCTGGGCAGCATCCTCCACCCTCTCACAGGATAGGCAGGTAGGCAGTGAGCCTTAAGGCCCTCTTCACAAATGCTAAAAATAGCTTTAATGCCAACTGTTGGGTGAAGGTAGAGGGTCTTGGGTCTCCAGAGGATGTTGGGTCATCCTAGTTGGAAAACTTAGTGTGGTCCACAGACTGTTTTTCTTAGCAAAAGCATAGCCTTGAGCTGGGACAACATCCTCTGACCCTCTGCAAGGGACTGGGGTAAAATAGGCTCAGCATTTCCAAAGGGAAGATGGGTTGGGCAGAGCTTCACCCTAACCCCTGCCACATACACACTAATGCTGAACACCACTATGGCCTTGTCTTTGCAGAAACTAGACACCATGTGCGACGAAGACGAGACCACCGCCCTTGTGTGTGACAATGGCTCTGGCCTGGTGAAAGCCGGCTTTGCTGGGGATGATGCCCCCAGGGCTGTGTTTCCATCCATTGTGGGCCGCCCCAGACACCAGGTCAGTCTGCTGCCAGCGAAGAGTTTGCTGAGTACAGCCCTTGCTTACTCCCCCCATTTGTAGTAACAAGTATCTGATGTCTCCACCTACAGGGTGTCATGGTGGGTATGGGTCAGAAGGACTCCTATGTGGGTGATGAGGCCCAGAGCAAGCGAGGTATCCTGACCCTGAAGTACCCCATTGAGCATGGCATCATCACCAACTGGGACGACATGGAGAAGATCTGGCACCACACCTTCTACAATGAGCTTCGTGTGGCCCCTGAGGAGCACCCAACCCTGCTCACTGAGGCCCCCTTGAACCCTAAGGCTAACCGTGAGAAGATGACCCAAATCATGTTTGAGACCTTCAACGTGCCTGCCATGTATGTGGCCATCCAGGCGGTGCTGTCCCTCTATGCCTCTGGCCGTACCACCGGTAAGTGCCCACATATGGCCCACTCTGGGTCAGGCAGTGTTGTCTCAGCATCCCAGCGCACCTTCTTAGTCCTGTGCTCTGCATCCTACCCATCCAGTCCCTAATTCCCCTGCTCTATCCCAGTGTTGTGCCGCTGTCTCTATTCTCTGGGGGGATCCCCTCCGTTTATGCGCTGTTCCTCCCCTGTATAGGCATTGTGTTAGATTCTGGGGACGGTGTCACCCACAACGTGCCCATCTATGAGGGCTATGCCCTGCCACATGCCATCATGCGTCTGGACCTGGCTGGACGTGACCTCACTGACTACCTGATGAAGATCCTCACTGAGCGTGGCTATTCCTTCGTGACCACAGGTGCGTGCTTCCAATGCCTGCTTAGGGCGGCTACAGGGGGCGTGCATGCGCCCCAGGCCTTGCCCTGAGACTTCCCTACTACTTATGCCCCTGCAGCTGAGCGTGAGATTGTGCGTGACATCAAAGAGAAGTTGTGCTATGTGGCCCTGGACTTCGAGAATGAGATGGCCACTGCTGCCTCCTCCTCCTCCCTGGAGAAGAGCTACGAGTTGCCCGATGGGCAGGTTATCACCATTGGCAATGAGCGCTTCCGTTGCCCGGAGACGCTTTTCCAGCCTTCCTTCATCGGTGAGCCACCCGCTAGGCCGATGTAGGCTAGTGTACCGGATCTGTCTCCCTCCTCCCATGCAGAGTGCTGGGTCTCGACCCACCAGTGCCCTTAGTCCCGCCTCTGTGGTCGCTCATACTCTCCCTTCCTGGGCACTAGGCATGGAATCTGCGGGGATCCATGAGACCACCTACAACAGCATCATGAAATGCGACATTGACATCAGGAAGGACCTGTACGCTAACAACGTCATGTCAGGGGGCACTACCATGTACCCTGGTATCGCTGACCGCATGCAGAAGGAAATCACAGCTCTGGCTCCCAGCACCATGAAGATCAAGGTGGATGACGTGACTGGTGTGGGCGGAGACGCAGGGGCGGGACACGCAGGCGCCTGACACTCTTTATCTTACAGATCATCGCCCCCCCTGAGCGTAAGTACTCAGTGTGGATCGGTGGCTCCATCCTGGCCTCGCTGTCCACCTTCCAGCAGATGTGGATCACCAAGCAGGAATACGACGAGGCCGGCCCCTCCATTGTGCACCGCAAATGCTTCTAGGCGCACCCTCATCTGCGTCTGCGCTCTCTCTCCTCAGGACGACAGTCGTGCTGTGGTAGCATCCTCCGCCATTGCTCCATCGCTGCCGTTGCAGCCAGCACCTGTTTTTGACCTGTACATAGATTGAATCGTTTTACCTCATTTTGTTATTTTTCAAACAAAGCCCTGTGGAAGGAAATGGGAAACTTGAAGCATTAAAGCCAGTCATTCTGTTTTGGTGCAATAAAGCGTGTGTTGTCTTTATTTACCAGGGATAGGGGGTGGGCAAAAGAAAGACACACCCCACTTGTCCCTTTACACAGAGCTCCAAACGGGTGTGCCCCTTAGAAAACCAAGTTAGGAAGTTAGGTCTTATCACCCAAACCCTACGGTTTCTCCTTCTGGATCATAGCCACTCCCCCTATAGGGGGGCTGGAGGGCTTGCCTGGTCCCTGGCAGCTGCTGGGTGAGGCATCTTCCTCTGCCTTCACACATCGCTCTAAGGGACTGGCTAAGTCAGCGGGTGCTGACCGTGGTGCTGGCCGGAGCACCTCTCAAATCTGCCTCAAGTCAGGGCTGGAATTCCAGTCCTCAAATCTAACCAAACCTTGTATTCTATGAGTATAATGAGAACTCTTAACAGTCACTGTCCCTTCCAAACTGGGAAGTCCTTTGCTCCTTTCCCATTAAATGCTGGTGGCTCAGAGAAGTGCTCTTTTTGTAGGGCTGCAGAGAAGTTACTAGGGAGGAAGGGTAAGAAAGGATTTGGAGTCTGCAGAAAGGAGGCGGCCAGTGAAGGCAGCCAGCAAAGTCCAAGACCGGCAGCCAGGCTCATAGAGGAAAACATAAGCCCAAGAATTGCTTACCACTCACCATTTTTAAAAATACAACCCAAAGTCTTGAGCATTCTAGGATAATAGCACTGTACCACAGAACTGTATCCTTGCTACCACCAAATGTGATACAAACCATGGCAGTTTGAAATCCTATGGGAGATAAATAAACAATATCGCCTTATTCTGTGTCTTAGACTGGCTCTTATATGCAGTGGAGGCTGGCCTTGAACTCTCGGTCATCCTCCTGCCTCAGCCTCTCTATTGTTGGCTTTGTACCAGCATTGCCAGGCAACTTACAGTTAAAAGTATCTTTCTATTCCAAGTCAATATTTCCAAAAGCTGTTGTCCAAATAAAACAGATTCCAACTCAAGGAAGGAAACAAACTCACTTTGAATCTTGTTTACAGATAGGGTTGCTTATGTGGTTGGGGCTTATTTTCTTCTTTCTTTCCTATTGACAAGTCCCAGAAGTTTCCAAACCTCCCACCCCAGGACACTGATCAGAAGAACTGGCTTCTAAACAAAGCTTCAGATTTTATTACAATGATCACATAATACTAAACTTACTGAAAAGCACCTGTTTGTTCTGCCCAGCTTGAAGGAAAGCTTAAAAGGGGCCAATTTCTAGCCTTATAGAGGAAATTGGTGTTTATAGATAACAGTAAATATAAGTGGGTTTGTCTGACCTGCTGATACACAACAGTGTTTTAATGTTGGCCATATATGAACAAACCTCATTGCACAGCAAATGGCCTAGGAAAGCATCAGTATTCTCTAAGCTAGCTACCATCTTGAGCATGTTTGAGCCAGAGACTTAAATATGATCACAACATGAACCCATTTCTCCCCAAATGATAATCAGCCAGTAAGCAACTTGAGATACCTTGAAGCTAACAGAAGTCTGAAGACATTCTGGAACTGAAAGGCTTCCCTGAGTTTCTAAGTATCTAAGACCCACTCTACCAGCAAAAAGGGAACAAAAATAAATTGTATACATTGTTTAATTTCACTTAAGATGTGTTGAGGCTAAAATTATATTTTTTTCCTGATATTATCCTAAAAAGAAGAAAGCATCATGCATTTTGTTAGTGTTCTGCATCTTACTATGTTCTGGGAAAGGTATTGATGCTGTGGAGTATTCACAGAGAACACTGCACAGATATGGGTATAAGCCAATAGGAAGTCTTTATTAGCTGGCTGGTGACTACACTGGCTGTTTGGAATTCCAGCTTAGTCCCAAGTTTTTCTCAGGATGAATTATAAATAAATAAAAGCCCCAAAACTATGTCCTGGGTTGACATACTTCAGCTAACAAGAACAGTTAGTCAGAAGCAGAACTACAAAGGTTAAAAAGTAAAGTTAGTTTATATAGAGACTTTCCCAGAACTGTATGGACTTTGATGGATTAGGTCTTTGTTTTAGTTTTGACAGGGGGTGTTGTCTACATGCTGAGTTTTACAAGCTGAACAATACTTTCATGTGGCATCAGTTGTGCTGAGGCCTGGGGGCTACTCAAGTCTGGGGCCCTGTTACAGTTAATATATGACAAATTGTGTTCAAAACAAGGCCTAGAATTTTAGTATAGTGTTTTATGTGGAAAGGATGACAAGAAAAAACTGAGAACCCACAAACATTTATGCAAGGTGGGAGAAATCAATTTTCACCATTATCTGGTGCCTACTGGAGAAACGTTGTTGACAAACTGCTCAGAGAATCAGTACACATGTCAATCCTTAAGTATTGTTTAGGGAATAAAAATGATAGAAGAACAACTCTGGTCCTAGTACAGACACACACACACACACACACACACACACACACACACACACACTGGATGTGATAGAGCACACTAGTAATCGCAACACTAGAGAGATAAAAGCAGCATCAGTTCAAAGTCATCCTAGGCTGTGCAGTAAGTGTGAGGTCAGCCTGATCTACATGAGAGCTTGCATCAACACAAAACCACATAGCAGGTCACAAAGTACATCACACCACACAGGCATACACACAAAGAAAAGAAATAAGATGTGAGCTATGCATGTCAGTGTGCAATCAGATGGCTTTTCATCCTCCCTTGGGCTCTAGCTTAATGGTGGGAAGAAACAGTAAAATCATCATTAAGAAACCTGTGTGTAGCAGGCCAAATGTGGTCCAAGCACCACTTTGGGCACTGAAAAGGAGCACAGAATGAGAGCAGAGAGAAAACAGGCCATAAGTCTTAGGAAAGTGTCAACATCCTCTCCTGCCTTCTAAGCAGTGCTCAACTCCTACTCGGAGCCTGGGGAACTTTGCCCCAAACTCTGCTGTTATCTGGTTTGCTTGTAGTTGTTTTCACTGGGGTTTCTTTTAGGCAAAGACAGAGGATGACCTTGAACTTCTGATCCTGTGGATCTAAATGGCTGCCCTGGTATGCTCGGTTTATAGAGTGCTGGGGGTAAACCAGGGCTTCACATATGTTATACAAGCACTCATCCAGCTGAGCCCCAGCCTCAGCCCGCTGCTGCTGTTGCTGCTGCTTCAAGCTGCAATCTGTTTCCTGGACTAAGCACGAGTCTGCCAAGTCCCCCCTACCCCCCACACACACTCAGGAGAGATGGGGATGAGCACCAGCTGGGAGGCCAGGGGGCCTGGAGGCCCTTCGATCTAAAGCTAGCACATAACATGCCCATGAACCATCTGAACCATGAAAAGGGAACAAAATGAAGGGCAATTTGACTAGGGACTTAGGTCAAAGTGATAAATCATGGGTACCATGAAGGCTAGGGTTTGGTTTATTTTTTTTTCTGCTTTTTTTCTTCATTCTTTCATGTTCCTTCCAACTTATTTTTCCAGCAAATAATATCAAAGTGTTAAAGTGAAATCAAAACCAAATAATTAAGCAAAGGAAAAGACCACCTATCCTAGCTACAGGGGTTCTAGTTTTGGTGGCCAGGATGGTATATTAGTCAGGGTTCTCTAAAGGAACAGAACCAATGGGGTAAATATATATAAAAAATTGTGTTGTGTTTTCTGTGAGGTTTACCTGGGTACTTACAAAAGTAATAGTAACTTATTACATTATCTTATGTATATTGCTTGGATTCAGCTTTTTTATTAGGCTGGTACTATACAGCAGTATTCTCAAAGATAAACAACTGCCATTCTCATAAGACCAGTTGTACATTCTTATAAAAGATCATGACAGCTGGGCTTGTTGATTGTAAGTGCTCCTTTGCAGAAGGAGTAGATATGGAGTGTTATTGGACCCTTATCTGAGTTTCCAGCCTTCCCTCTCAGCTAGTTGGTGTAATTCTGCCCTAATCAGATGTGGCCTCATGGTCTGGGGAGAGGAACTAGAGTATATAGGTTGGGAAAACTAGGGAAAGGGGGACCACGGATGCAGCTGTGAAAAGGCCCTCATACACACTGGGTGCAGAGTTTCCAGGGTGCCTGCTCTTAAGTGCCCAGGCTCTTTTCAATAACCCTTCACTCACACTCTGTAAGTTCAGTAAATTCACTGTTCCCTCTCCCCCAGGGTGAACTTTGATGAAACCCAAGTTTGGTTTGTCACTGGGGCCTAATGAAGAGTGGACAAGCATTGCTTAGTTTCCCCTTCTCCCCAGAGAGAAAAGATGTCTGGATGTTTCCAAAATAAGAAGGGAAACTAGAAAATTTATGTAAGTTAATAAGGTCTGAGTAAGTTATTTAAGGTATGCAAAAGTAGAGACTTAGAGATGATGAATGTGGTATTAAAGTTTATAAGGTCACAGTTTAATACATTTCTTTTCCTGAGACAGAGTTTCTCTGTGTATCTCTGACTGTCCTGGAGCTTGGTCTGTAGACCAGGCTGACCTCAAACTCAGAGATCCTCCTGCCCTTGCCTTCCCAAATGCTGGGATTAAAGACATGCACCAAAGTTTAATATAATGGTGTCAAACCTCTGCTTAAATCAATGGAGGCATTGATCTGTCCTTGGTAAAATTAGAACTGGTTTAAAGAACAGAAAATGTCTAATCAAATTTATCTAAAACTATTAGAGTTTTTTGATTTTTTTTCAGACAGAGTCTCACTATATATTCTTGTATGACCTGAAACTATGAGACCAGCTAGCCTTGAATTTATACAGATTCACCTGCTTCTGCCTCCAGAGTAAGAGAGTAAAGCATGTGCCTAAAGTATTTGGTTTTTGACAAAGGTTTATGTAAATATTACACAATAGTTAAAAGTTCCAGACTGTTGTAACTGACTTTCCGGGTGTCTATTTAGAACCCTATAGTGATGTGGCCAGAAAGATTAAAGGAGAATATTTTCCCCTTGATCCCAAGGTCAACTAAGTTCCAGGGGGCTGTGAGTATATCTTGAAATGTTCTGTAGCCTTGGGGGGTTGGTCAGAGAGGCCATGAAGACCACATCTGGTGAATGCTAATCTGTGTCCAATCTACAAAAAGAGGGTCAAAGCAGAGGAATTTTTTCCCAACTCTTCCAATCAAAGCTACAATCAAGCAAGGCCTTTTGACATATTCTCACAGATGAGAAACTGGTAAAAGAAAAGTTAAATGAGCCAGGGGTCCTCTCAAGTCAAAGTGACCCTGTGAACTAGATCTTCTATAGACCTTGACAGGAGAGAGAGAGAGAGAGAGAGAGAGAGAGAGAGAGAGACACTAATTTTGGCTACCTACATAGTCTTCAAAACCCACCATGAAAGTATAGCCAAAATCTAAAATGATTAGTGTGTTCATCAGTCCAAGGGATCATACTCCCCAAATATCAGGCTATACAACTATTTCTTACTAATGATTATCTTCAATTAAAAAAAAAATGATGCAGACCATGAATGAGGCTCAGCAGATAAAAATACTTACTTCCAAGTCTGATTAGCCAAATTTAATCCCTGGGACCCCTCCAATTGTCCTCTGACCGACACAAGTGTGCTATGACACATGTACCAACAGATACACACACACACACACACACACACACACACACTAAATAAATAAAATGTTAAAAGAAGAAAGGAAGGAAGGAAGGAAGGAACTTTCTAGGTAGAGGACTTCAGACCTTGTTGGCTCTTTGTAGCACATGCTTACAACCAAGAAAGACAGGTCTACTATTGTTTGTGTTATTATTCCACACACACCCCAAGCAGGGTTTCTCTGTGTAGCCCTGGCTGTACTGCAACTTTCTCTGTAGATCAGGCTGGTCTCAAACTCACAGAGATCCTCCTGCCTCTGCCTCACCAGTGCTGGTATTAAACGCATGCTACCATGCCTGGCTGTTGTTTTAACCTAGACATTAAATGATAGTTCAATATCTCTTCTCTACCTAAAAGCCTTAGGAGACGAGCATCACACCAGCTTTAAATACTCAACAGCTATCAAAGGGTCTGAAAGCAGAGCCTGGGTCCAGATCCTGGATACATCACTCTGGACAACAGCTTAGCAACTAAAGGAGGAGAGAGGGGCTGAACCTGGAGGCTCCTGTGATTCCACCAAGAGATTCTAATGGACTTTGCAGTCTCCTGGTCCCCTGCCTACAACTTGGAATGCTGATAACTCTTGTCTTACTTCCCCCTCAGGTATCTTTCTAGGCATCAGGCAAGGATTTCCTTTCCTCCCTACCTCTGAGTATTACACAAATTATTCTAGGGCTACATCTGTGCCAGGGCGGGGAGAGGGAGGGGGTGTAAGGGGTAGAGGGTACAGGGAGCAGAATGTTAAAGTAGCAGTGAAGGTGTGTTAAGAGAAAAGTCCTCTTCTAGAATCTCAAGCCCAGGTACAGACCTAACCTTCCAATGAGACCAGGTCCATCCTTAAGGAACCATTCCCAGGAAGGAGGTTCCCACTAAACCATGCTAATGAATAAACAGAATGATCAATCCCTTGCAATAGGGGCCTGATTCAGAGGCTCACTGAACCAGCTAAACAGACACTACACTTCCCTCCCCATAGCAGCTTATCACTCCAACATATGCAGAAAAAAAGTCCAACAACTACTTAATGAGTTTGAAGAAAACTGTTTAAAAATAAGGTAGAATTTATTAGAAACATTAAATAATAGTATTTTCTATAAAACACAGAAAAACTTGTGTTTATGACAAAAAATTCAAATCTTTTACCTCCCCCACCTTGTAAGACTTTTATGCAAATGTTTTAATCTTTCCTCTTTGCAACTCAAGACATTGTAGATAAAGTGACAGGATCGAACATCTCGAGAAAAGTTGCTTACAAGGTGCCTGGGCTGCTCTCTGAAATCTGAGTTTTCAAATCTTCATTTAAGCTTCTAGCCCTCAGCACAGGACAGGTGGGGATTAGGACTTAGGCTTCCTCAGGGTCCAGGCAGGGCTAGCTGAGCTCCCTAAGAGTTCCCAGACAGACCCAGGAGACAGCAGAGTGGTGAGAGGGCTGTGTTCATTGCCCACCATGCTGGCCCTGCCCTACAAAGGAGGAGTTGGGCAGTGGGACCACAGCCCTCAGAAATCACATAAGGCTGAGTGCAGTGATGCACATCTTTAGCCCCAGCACCCGGGAAGCAGAAGGCAGATAGATCGTCGGGAGACCAGGCTGGTCTACATAAGAGCATTCCAGGCCGTCCACAGCTGCATAGTGAGACCTTGTCTCAAAATAAGAAATAAAATAAAAAACAAGAGAAAGAAGGAGGAGAAAATCACCTGAGGTCACTAATGTCAGGGCAGCTGAAGCAGGAGAGCCACCACCTTTATCTTCGGTCCCTGTCACTTCCCCAGTGTGCTGATGGATTTGTTTTGTTTTTTCTATTGTTCATTGCACACAGTACAGGGTTATATAAGGACACTTCACATGTAAAGTGCCTTAAGCATTTCCTTCACACACACACACACACACACACACACACACACACCCGTCTCTCTTCCCGGCTCCCATTAGGTCCCCGTGTTCCGATAGACACTTTCACTTCCATTTTGGAGGATTTACTGAAGAACTCCAAGTCAGACCACAGAGCCACCTGCACATCGATGTTTACTGCAGAACTGTTCACAATAGCTAAACTATGGAACCAACCTAAGTGTCCATCAACAGGAAAAGACATGGAAAATGGGGTGTGTATACACAACTGGATTTTTCGAATACAGAAGAATGAAGTTGTGCTGTTTTCAATGGATGCCCCTGGAGATAGTAAATGCTGTGTGCAGGAGAAACGATAGAGACCAGAGAGTCAGGGCCTCCTCCCTGAGGGAGCTGACCTGTCCAGAAGGGAGGTACATTATCATCAGCCAGCAGGTCCACACAGGCTGGAAAAGCAAGGGTTAAAGCCATCCACAGTGCTGGGGAAGGGGTGCAGGGGGCCAGGAGGAGTTGATATGAATTGGGAGGGGAGGCTGGGCTTGAAGGGAGGTTGTGGCTGGGGAGGGTGTAGGTTTCAGGAGGGTGTTGAGGATGGCTGCCCCACTGTATAAACCTCATTGCTGGGCACATACTGTTTCTGTATCATAAGGAGAATGGGAGATGGCTGGAGAGATGGCTCATCATTTCAGAGTACTGTGGACCAGGGTTTGATCTCAGCACCCAATCGTCTAACAAAACACCCCATGCTTTAAACAAACAAACAAATACAACGTTGGCCTGTTTTAAGCACAAGTTGAATGGGAGGGCTTAGGGGGAGGGGTGTAGTCTGGGCCCTGGACATTGGAGGACATTGGAGCCTTAGGGCTAACAGGAAGGTTTGGTAGAAACTGGAATTGGAATGTTCTGTGTAAAAAATTCAATACCACTAACGGGTGAGCGCTCCTGCTGCCTCGGCCCCTCCCGTTTATGCACCAATAGTCCTGGCAGACCCCTGGTCTGCTCTGTAAGCCGGGGTGGGAGTAGGGGAAGGTGGGAGCGGGGAGGGAAGGGTACTGGCTGGGAGGGGAATTTGATGAGAAGAAGGGGAGGGAAGAAGGAGATTCTCGAAGCAGCTGTCCACAGAGAGAGCCATCCACAGCCTGCCTGCCTCAGTGAGTCACTGAGCAGCGCCCACTGCCTGCCTGCCTCTATTTTTATACCAGCGCCTGCTCATATCTTACATGAAATAAGCCTTTCAGTTGGTGGAGGGGAATCTGCTGGCAGAGGGCAGGGACTGAAAGCCATTTGAAAATCTACTCTCTGTAACTCTGAGAAGCTCCTAGGCTTTTCAATAGTCAGTGATTTAGGTCTCTGCCCTGCAGGTTCAAGGAGCTACAAGCCCTTGGCACCATTGAGGCCCTGAAAATGTACAGTAGCAGCAGGCTGGGGTAAACGGCAGCTGCTTCAGGCAGGGCTTAGAGAACGGTGGGCACGGGCACCTGTGTGGTAGGACTGTGAGGTACACCGTGGATGACTAGAAGCAAACAGGAAAACCAGAGACAGAAGCCCCAGGGCTGCCATTTTGAAAGGGATGGTAACTTGGACAATCAGTCCACATCTTAAGCCTCCATTCTCTCATCTGTAAAGGGGATAGCCACAGAGCGGTGTAAACCTTCTCAGATGAGGAAGCCAGGTGAGGTAGGAGCATCTTCCGTACATGCTTTGGGGAGGTGGACAGTTAAATACGTGTCCCACATCCCACGGAGAGATGCTGGCTGCCAGGTTGTGGGCCTAATGGAGAAGAGCCCAACCTTCAGGAAAAGCTCCACATTCAGACAAAGAGCCTAGGCTGGACCTCTGTGCACACCGAAGCTACCACTACAAGTACCCTCTCTCGGCACAGTTCCCTCTTCTGGAGACTCTGGTAGCAGCTGACCTCTCCTCAATACCAGCCTGACCCCAGCAGGAGGCAGAGGACACCCACAAGCCTGCACTGGGTTTGTGGTTTACCTTAGGCAAGTGAGCAGAGCCTGAAATGCAAGCTTGGGACTGAGGGCAGCTTTGATAGATGTTTTTCAGGGGTCCAGATGGTCAGGGTTCTGGTCCCCGGTGGGGAGTGACCCTGCCCCAAGCTTCTAGACACTCCTTCAGATACCATTCTCTGACTTGGGCCTTGTAGATCTCAGAAGCTTCTCTTCATAACTGGTTCCCTCACACCAGGGCCAAGAGGGGAGCCATCTTTGCTTATTTTGACCTGGGGCAAGGAGATTGTCCCTCTGGGAGTTGCCTGATGGGGTGAAGACTTCTGGGGAGTCCTACTTATTGGATTATTGTGAAGAGCAAGGCTGAGGGGGCCATGATTATTGATGCCATAGTAACAAGAGATGGTCTCTGGTTGCAGCTTCCCCTAAGTCATGAAATCTTGAGGAGAGTGCTGGGCTGGTGGGCCCAAGGTGGCTTCCTCCCCATGAGAGATTTGGGGTCCTACTTAGATTTTAGGCAGGGTCTTCTGAATACATATGACCCCCTTTGTTTACAGTGTCATGCTCTAAGTGACATCTGTTCCCCATGTGCAGTGGCTGAGTTCTAACTGAAAGATAGCATAGATAAGTGTCATGGCAGTGCCCCTGTGGTCTCAGCTCTGCTGAGTGGCTGGGCAGGGCTGCTGTGACAGCTGGGTGCATGCCGGCCATTCCCGCCAGCAGGCTCATGCTCTCAATATAGGCCCTGCTGGCCCTAGACAGCCGTGCTGTTTGAGGGCAAGGCCAGGGGACAGGCCAGGGCAGGCATCAACTTTCTTCCTGTCCTTGCATGGCTAGGGACTGTGGCCTGCCTTCTGATTTGTGTGTATTATTAGGTCTCAGGAACTCCACAGCTTGGAGAGCCCAGAGACATGGGGTAGCAAAGGGGGGGTCATTCTCGGCAATGCCCTGTCTCTGAACCTGAGCTGGCCCAGGGTCCTCGAGTCCTGTAGGAAGCCAGGCTCAGGGCCTCCAGACAGAGAGAGTATCTGACCTTTTTTTGATGTTTCCAGACTCTGACTTGGGTCTACCTTGCTTAGCCATCTGTTTCGAACTCCTGGTGTCTCTTCCTATTCTGTAAATTAACCTGTTTGGTAAATAAGCCTACTTACTTACTCTGCATATTTATGTATGAGTGTGTTAATGTAGCTCAATAATAGAGGCTAATTTTGAAATGAGAGGTAAGGGTCCTAGAGAAGCAATGGGCAGGGCCCACCTAGCTCAATGCCAAGGGCTTGTCAGCTGAGTTTGGGTTGAGAAGAATGTATGTTGTATTTCATTTGACTATTTGAAAGAATGAGGAGAGGGTGATAGGAAGTGACAGACATCTTCCCAAGTTCACCTGTTTCTCTTCACCCATTGCATCCAGCAAGAGAATCCTAGTGCAGTTGGGGGCTCCAGAGCCAGGTCCCTGAATAGGGTGCCTCAAAGCTGGTGCTGACGGAGAGTCTGCAGTACTCACTGCCTCCAAGGGGTGTCTGGTTGAGTTTGTGCAGGAAGCAGTTGGGGAGCTGTTTGCAAAACAGGGGGCAGTTTGGTGCTGCTGGTTCATTGGTCTGTCAATCCCAGGGAGTCTGGCAAAGACTTGTGGTATCATCTGAGGTCACAGTACCCTTCACAGTGAGTTTACCCCAGAGCCTACAGATGTTAAGCAGCCTCTCTGGTGTCCTCTCTACAGTGATGTGTTGTTGCCTGTCCTCTGGAGCTAGATGCCGCAAGCACTGCCATCTCCAAGGTGGCTTCCATCTGGCCTCAAATTTTGTCCACAGTGATTATCCAGCACTCCCACCATCTGCTCCCTAAAGCTGTCTTTCCTTGCTGGTCTTAGCAGATGTAAAAACACCAAGAGGTGCTTTCTACAGCTGGAGGTGTGCCCACATACTTGATGATGGGGAGACTCTAGCCTCTGGTCATGGACACATACAGCAGGAGAATCACTATGGAAACCATTTCACCATCCATGCACTGGACAGGAGATGTTCATAAAAGAGGTTTAGTCCTTAGTGTCAAGGTTGCGAGGGTCTGGATAGGGAAGGAGGGAAGAATGATGCAGAGGACACTTTATGCAAGCCTGGGTCCTGTACTGACCCTTGTGCTCCAGGTCTTTCCACTTACAGAGATGCGTGATACTCACACCCAAGTCTCCCACTCCAGTAAAGCATGCAGAACATCGTGCAGTCATTGTGTTAGCTATGCTCCCCTGGACTATGGCATTGTCTTAATCCTTCCTTGTTTTTCAGTAATTTTGACAACACTGAAGTCCTTGGCCAAATATTTTCATTTTGGTCTGGTTTGATTTATTTTTGAGATAGAATCTCATGTTTTCCAGGCTAGCCTCCAACTCAGTATGTAGCTGAGATTGTCCTTAAACTCATGTTCCTCCTACCCTTGCCTCCCAGGGCTACTCTGCTTGGCTCCTGGTCAGATACTTTGCAACTGCCCTTCAGTTCCCGGACATTATCTTCTGATCGGTACTTCTAGAACAAACATGGGAATGACAAAGGGACTTCCCATTGAATAAGATGTGCAAGCCTGGGAAGTCACCTTTGCCATGTGGTGTGTGGCTATGTTGTCTGCTGGGTCTCTCCTGCTAAATTACTCTCTAACCTGTAATTTCCCTGGAGCCCAGGCTTTTTTAGAAGTAGACTCCACCTGCTGGAGGAGAATGCAGTCACATGCATTATTCAGAACTTTGTACCTTATTTCCTGACCCATCATAGATATGGACTTACACATTTTATTTGTTGTTGGAAGGTGTCCAAGTTCTGGCTTGATCACCCTTCTTGGCATGGATCAAATCTACAAAGCAACAAAGACCTGCAGAAAAGGGGGCATGTTTTGGGCACGTAATGGACATGCTTGGTCACTAGCAAGTAGATCACTTCTGGACTCCCACTACTTGCCTGTCAAAATTATGTGTGAGCTTCTTGGCCCCTTGGGGAGGAAGCAAATAAAACTCTTCTCTTTCTGGAGTCCTTGTAAGTTCTCCTTTGGAGGAAGAACCTCTCTGCCTCGACATTTGAAGCATCTTCATTTCCTGAATATTTAGATAATGGCAGCATCCTGTAGCTGGTTGGATTCTAGGCAGCCTGATGATTTGCTTTGACGTGTGGGCTTTTCCTTTCTGAATAACTGTCTCCAGGAAAGCAGCTTTTCTGGAGCTGGGCTACAGTCCAGCTCTCATGTGCACGTGTCTGTGAGTGTGTGCACGCCATGTGTTCTAAATCTCTCCAGAAATAGACAGTTAGACCTTCAGCAGGATTGAGGAAGCCAGACCTCTCCTCACACACAAACAAAACCCACACACAACCAAAAAACAAGTCCATAGCCTTAGCATTTTTGTGTGTGTGTGTGTTCTGTGGTTGTTCAAGACTGAGACAGAAATAGTCTTTGACACAGACCCTCTGCCTTCCGGAGCAGGAGGACCCTGGAGTGTTCAGAATAGCCAGAAGGTGACTGAAACTTACAGGCCAGGCTGAGCTCCCCAGACCCTGGGATGGTGCCTTTGAGGTGGGCCAGGAAGCCCTGACTGTCTCACTGTAGATCTGTTAGGCAGAATCTGTTTTAAAAAACAGAAATTTTATTTTTTCCTTTCCTCTTTTCTTTCTTCAGTACGCAGGGTCCTACATATCCCAAGATGGCCTTGAACTCACTATATAGGCCAAGAATAATCTTGGACATTTTTGTTATTGTTTTTCAGACAGGGTCTTATTATGCAGCAAGCCTGGAGCTTGCTATTTAGACCAGTTAGCCTCCAACTCACTGAGATTCTCCTGTTTCTACATCTTGTATGCTGGGATTATAGGCCTAAAAAGTCAGGCACAGATTTTGACCTTGAACCTTGGATTCTCTTGCCTCCATTTCTGAATATTGTGGTTACAGACATGTGTTACCCCATACTATTTATTTAGTGCTGAGAATCCATGCATGCTAAGGCAAGTAAGCACTTTGCCAGCTGAGTTCAGGAACAGTCATTTCTTTTCTGAGAGCTTGATGGGAGTCCAAGGCCAGGCCCCTTCTTAGCACAGCATTTGGGAACCAGGCTACTTCAGTTAGTTCTAGGCTCTACTTCTTACTAGCTGATTGGCCATACCTAAATCTCATGGTCTTTCTAAAGCTCTGAGAACCATAGGACAAGATTATCCAAAGGTGCTGAGATGAACATGAGCCCTCTTGGCTGCCTGGATAAAAAGGTCTGACACATCTTGGCTATTACCCCAAGTTTAAGTCAGTATCTTATAACCTGTATCCACCCTTCACACACCTACTGATGATCAACTGGTTATCCACAAAAAGGCAATTCAGGGAAAAGAAGAACAGTATTTTCAACAAATGGGTTGAAGGTAGCTGGCTCTCTACATGCAGAAGAATAAAAGTGGACTCTTTTATGGTACTGGGCATGGAATCCAGGACGTCATGCTTGATGAGTAAGCTTTCAGCCATTGGGCTATATCCCCAGCTCTTCTATATCCCCAGCTCTTATTTACTTAACTACCAGGCTGTCCTTGGACTTAACTCTGTAGCCCAGACAGGCCATGTTTGCTTTTTAATACAAAAATTATATGTATGGTGTTTTGTCTATATGTATATGTGTGCATCATATCCATGCAGTATCCTTGAAGGCCAGAAATTATTCTTGAGGTCCTGAATTACATCCATATGGAATGGGGTTTGGGGAACCACATCTTGGTCCCACCATGAAGATTTGATCCAGAGGAGCTTGATGTCCACACAGAACCTTCCATATCATAGCCGAGGCTTCAGGATGTTCTACTGCTGAGCCCGAATGGAGAGCACAGTAGATTATAGATTTGAGGGGATGTTTTTGCCAGAAGACAGAGGCAAGAGTGAGCTTCAGAGAGACCCTACACCATTATTACTTCATGCTCTCAAGCTCACATCCATCCTCCCAGGTCATAGTCACAGAGGTTCAGGAGAACAATCTCCTGTGTCAGAGCATAGGTAGCGTGAGGCATTCTTGCAGTGTCCCCCAGGGGTACAGGCCCCAGTGTCCTCTCACAGCTCTGGTAGTTTAAGAAGTTCACAGCAGTGGTGCATGTCTTTAATCTCAGCACTGGGGAAGCAGAGACAGGTGGATTTCTGAGTTCAAGGCCAGCCTGGTCTACAGAGAGAGTTCCAGGACAGCCAGAGCTATACATAGAACCCTATCTCATAAAAACAAACAAACAAAAAACCCAAAACAAACAAACGAAAGGTCACAGAAGCCCCTGGAGCCCAAGGCCCACATTCTGTGTTGGTCTGTATGGCTGCTCCCTTGAATCATAGGCTCTAAAAAGACACTGCTCACTCCTAAGACACTGCTCTCCCCCTCCCCCACCCCTACCCCATCCCCCACCGAGTGTAACCATGTGTTTTGTGTTTCTCTCCCTGTTCTTCATCCCCTTCTCTTTTCCCCAGATAGTATATTTTGCTCTGAAAGAATTGACAAGAGAAGGCTGTGCCTTTACTAGAGGGTGTGCTGACTGTTCATTCACTAGGTTTTTCTGGACCAGGTCTCTACCAGGAAATGATACTTGTGCTAATTCCTGTAGAATCAACTTCCTGTCCATGTAATTCTCCAGATAGGCCTAATGTGGCCCTGGCATTTCCCCAAACATAGATGAATTCTCAGCTGTGGAACCACAAGTGACTTCTGGAACCAGAAAAAATAGGGACAGAAGCCAGATGGGCTGCCAACTGTTGGCTGTAGAAAAATAAAAGTTAAAAGACGGGGGTGTAGGGGGTGTGAATGGGCATATGAGGGGCAAGAACTGAGCTTAATTATTGACATTTTTCAATTTTTAGAAATCTGGTCTTCATTATCATCATCATCATATTATTATTATTATTATTATTATTATTGCTTTTGAGAAAAGGTCTCTCTATTATGTAGCTCTGGCTTCTCTGAAGTTCACTATGTAGACCAAGCTGTCATCAAACTCACGGAGATCCACTCACCTCCTGAGTGCTAGGATTAAAAGCCCAGCCCTCTTCTGAGGTTTTTGACCCAGGGTCTTGCTATGTAGCCCTGGCTGGCCTGGAACCTGCTATGTAGCTCAGACTGGCTTCAAAGTTATGGCAACTCTCTTGCCTCAGCCTTAGGAGTGCTGGAACTATAAGTGTATGCTGCAGGCCCACTTTGAGGAATATATTTCCCTTAATTTCTTGAGATAAGTAAATATAGGGTTTTTGTTGATGATGATAAAGAATAATATTGAGTAAAGATAAAGAAAAATTATTTAGAATTTTGATGTTGATGTGCTTTTAATTTAACCTTTAATATGACTTCTCACAGTTTAGCCCAGGATTGTCTATCCTAAGTGCTGAAATCACTGCCTACACTACCATGATTAATACTTACTGTGTTTAGATCCAGATTTTTTTTTTTATTTCTAGTGCAAATAGATGCAAGTATTAAAAATGGTGGAAGGAGTTCTTTTAGGACCTCTTTGTGCCTTGAAGACAGCATTCTCTTTTTTATCTGGTGTGTTCGTTGAGCATGTGTCCATCCCAATTTCATCTTTATAAAAGCACAGGACATAACAAGTTAGGCCTCTCCCCAGTGACTTCACTTTATTACATTTAAGACCTTCTTTCCAAATGAGGTCACTTTCTGAAATCCAGGGTTAGGACTGATTTTGAGGAACACAGGGTAGCCTTCACTCCCTCCTTCACCTCTTCCCCTGGGTCAGCAGGGTAGCAGAGCCAGCAGCTGGCTTGAAGGAGGCACTGTGGTTTAGATGTGAAATGCACTCCTCCATCAGGCTTCTGTATGGAACACTTGTTCCCTGGTGCTGCTCTAGCAGTTGCGGAACCTTCAGAGGGTGGGGCCTTCTCACTGGCAAGCCTTGAGGTTTCCAGTCCGGTTTTCTGTCCCATCTCTGTGATCTGCTCAGATGTAAATAAGCAGCTACTTGCTGCCACAAGCTTGAGCTCCTGCCACAGGTCTTCCTGCCCTTGACCCACAAGCCCAAACAAACCTTTCTTTCTCTATGGCTTCTTATTAGATATTTGGTCACAACAATGAAAAATAAAGTGAAGAGTGGGTATTTACATTGTCCTCACACACAGGCTTACTCAAACCCTGTCTCTGACATTCCTTGTAGGATGGGAATCCAAAACCAGCACAGTCTCTGTCAGAAAGGATGAGTGGATGTGAGCAATTGCTTCTTCGATGGATTCAGGCAAAGGCAGAGGTGTAGAAGTGGGACAGGAATGAGGGTCAGCCTGGACAGAAGATACCCAGTTCCCACCTTATGAATGGCTTATTCTCCATTCAGAATGAAAGGGAGACCGAGGAATCCTGTCAGACCTTGTCAGTCCACGTTTCTGTTTGTAAGTGCATGTATACATAAATATACATGCACATGTGCACCCATGTGTGTGTGTCTGCTCATGTGTATACACAGTCCTGTTGCTTTCAGGATTAATGAGATTTAACACCTTCGTCAGTCTGTCTCTAAAACTTCCTTTCTGGCAAAGATATAAGCTTTGGTTACCCCTTCTCCTAAGGTCCCAATGATCAACAAGACATGATGTCACAAAGGTCACTCTAGGGAATTTCTTGGGCTTATTTACAAAGCATAGGTGAAGAGTTACACACAATGGTGTTGGTGTTGCTGCACCTGGAAACCTTTACTTAGTAAGGATGAGGGCGTCCCCATAGCCCACATAGATAGAGCCTCCTTCTAGTTTCTGGCCTATATATTTTAGCCCTTTCCTCTAGCCATACTGCAATTAAAGCAAAGTTTCATGGAACAGGTGGGTAGCACTGTGCCGCAGGATATTCTGGGGAGAGTTCTGTGACTCTTCCCAACCTTCCATGATGGGATGTAAACAATCGACATCCTTTTGCATTCAAGTATAGCTGAACTCCCCAAGATGGTGGCTGCCTACTTCAGAGGATATCATGCACAAAGTTTTCAGAAAGGGCAGATTCTTGAACATAAAAGTGTCAACTTTAGAAATTGCATCTGGTGTGGGTTTTAAGACCCTGGCTTAGAAGTTGAAGCCAAGGCTTTGATGAGCTGGCCCATCCTCCATTGTAGTGAGGACCATGTAGAGAATAATTGTACTTCCAAATGTTCTCCTGCTTCAAGATCAGCAAGTGCCATGACTAATGTATCCTAGAAAGTATTCAGGGAAGGACAAGTGACCAGAGTTAGGGCAGAGATGGATCACTATGTAAAGGCACTTGCTACCATGCCTGACAACCTGAGCCTGATTCCTGAAACCCATGTAGTAGGAGAGAACGAGCTTCCACAACTGCTGTGGGATTATACTCTTATACACTGTAAATAGTGGTTTAATAAAATGCTGATTGACAGAAGCTAGACCAACAGGAATTATAGGCATGGGAATCATCCAAAGAGAACTCTGGGAAGAGGAAGAGGAGAGGAGAGGTCAGCTAGACACATGGGAAGCAAGATGATGCTACACTCAAGAAAAGGTACCAGGCTATGCGGCTAAACATGGATAAGAATCATGGGTTAGTTAATGAGTAAGAGTTAACAAGTAATAAGCTTGAGCCATAGGCCATCAGTTTATAATTAATATAAGCCTTTGTGTTATTTAGGACTAAATGGCTGCGGGACCAGATGGGTAAGATAGAGAAACTTCTGACTACACACGCCTTGTAGGGACATGTCCACACTCACATGTAAACACTCACGCAACAATAATAAATAAATTTACCATAATTGACCTCAACATTATGGCCTCTTACTTTCAATATGAAGTCTCATCATTGTGTCCTTATATCCCCATGGTAGTTTGAATGTAATTGCCTCTCATAAGCTCATAGGAAGAGGCACTGTTGGAATAGTTATGGCCTTGTTGGAGGAACTGTGTCACTGTTGGGGCTGGCTTTGAGGTCTCATATATGCTCAAGCCATGTCCAGTGTCTCAGTTCACTTCCTGTTGCCTGTGGATCAAAGATGTAGAATTCTCAGGTCCTTCTCCAGCACCATGTCTGCCTGCATGCTTTCATGTCCCACCATGATGATAATGACCTGAACATCTGAACTGTAAGCTACCCAATTAAATGTTTTTCTCTATAAGAGTTGCCATGGGCTACATGGTGGGGGGACATGCCTATAATTCCAGCACTCAATAGGCAAAGGAGATGAAACTGAGTAAGAGGCCAATCTGGTCTACAGATCAAGTTCCAGGACAGCCAAGGCTATTCAGAGGAACTCTGTCTCAAAAAAAACAACACTCAAAAAATTGTTGTGGTTCTCGTGTCTCTTCACAGCAATAGAAATCCTAACTAAGACAATATCCATGAACTTTCTGATCTGAACAAAAAAGATCCTGTGCTTTCAGGAGTGACGTTGGTTGTGATGATTCAAAGGGCTTGAAATGAGACTGTCAGGAGGAGAAAAATGAATAACAATGTTGTAGATGATTCATCTCAGGGCTGTTCAGCTCAGCCTTGCTGTCTGTGTGCAGGAAGATCATTTTTTTGAGAGTCAGAGAGAACAGTTTGCACCTTTATATAACAACAAAAATAGCATTTGTTCTATCTAGTTTGGGCCTTCTAGAAGCAAAATCTTAAGCATTTCCGGTGAGCCTGGCTCTTTATCAGGAACAGTCTCATTTCCAATCTATAGAGCTGGTGTCTGATGGGTAACACAGCACTCCAGATAATAATTATGGGAGGAGTCTATATTTTTCTTCTATGGAAGGTGGATGTAAGCCTAGTGTCATGGTGCATACCTATTATTCCAGCAAAAGGAAGCTAAGGCAGAAGAATGATAAATTCCAGCCCAGCCTAGATTACATAGTCAGATCCTATTTAAAATACAGAAACATAGCCAGGTGTGATGATGTCAATTTGCTAATCCCATCACTTGAGATGCCAAGGAAGGATGGCAAATTTGAGGCCTAACTGGGTTACATATGGAGCTACTAAGTAGCAGGCCAGGCATGGCTACATAGCAAGACTCTTATCTCAAAATAAATAAATAAACAAAACCAAGGGGGCTGAGTTCACCAAAGGCTATCTGAGCAGGAAGCTCTGAAACTGACTTCAGAGCAGGACAGGGCTTGAGTGTAGCTTGGTTCTGGGGTCTCTGCCATGTTCACATAGAGTATCTTCATAGCAATTTGGAAGCTTGGGGCAGAGGCTGTAATGGATACAGTGTGCCATTCCCTTTTCTGGGGGTATGTGACAATGTGAGGGAAATGGAGAGGTGGCCAGTGTGTACAGAGGTGACTTCCTGGGCTCTGACCAGACATCAGATCTGCCTGGGCTCTGGGTTGGATGGAGATATGGGGCAGACACTGAGACAGGGTCTTTGCAAAGACCCTTCTGTGAGTGGTGACCATGGTATAAAATGCTGTGGGAACAGAGGATAAATTGAGCCTACATGGGCCTGCAGAACATTACCAGATGACCACACAGATTTCTGGCCTGTATGCTCACACTGCCTTTACCAGAACACTCTGGAATTCTGTCTGTGATGATGAGTGTCTGAGGCACTGGCCAGAGAGCAGTTGCAGGCACTTTTTCAGAATCTACTGCTCTAGCTGTGTATGATGGCATAAGCCTAGAATTCCAGCACTCATGGCATAGAGGCAAGAGGATCAGGAGACTGAGGTCAGCCTGGACTATAAGGTTTTGGACCTTGTCTCAAAACCAAAATAAAACCAACCAAGCAAAGGAGCCCTAATTTCTTTCGTGTGTGTGTGTGTGTGTGTGTGTGTGTGTGTGTGTGTGTGTGTGTGTGTGTGTTTGCATGCCAGACCAAAAGAGGGCATCAGTGTCCATTATAGATGGTTATGAGCCACCATGTGGTTGCTGGAAAATGAGCTCAGGACCTCTGGAAGAGCAACTAGTGCTCTTAACCCCTGAGTCATCTCTCCAGCCCCATTTTCTTCCTCTTAAGAGTGAGCAAATGTTCTCTTTGGGCTAGGCTGTCTGCTGTGGGCTGTAGACTAGATTGTTAGCATCCTTCCATTTCTTCCCTCAGGCCTGAGGTACTGTCCAGCACTGCCTGCCTCCACATAATTCCTCAGGTAGAGAAAAGATTTACTCACCTTCTCTGAGACTTCCAATGGGCAGATAGGAGGAAGGCTCAACCTGCCTGTCTTTCCTCACAGATCTAGACTCAGGTGTGCCTTCCTCCCCTCAAGTGAGCAGTTCACAGTGACTCCTGACTTTTGCTCTTCTTATTTTCTTCTCAAATTTCTACACTCTGTGACAAGGGGTGGGCATGTAGTCTAATGGCTCTAGGCTGTAGTGAAAGAGAGCTAGTGATAAAGACACCACAATAGTGTGTGTCCTTTGCATTCAAGTCAATGCCTGAATCCCATCATGCTGGACCGCCCTCCCCCCCAAATATCATACAGTGAAACAGAGGTCAGAATCTGAAATGCCATGAATCTGAGCTGGGTGATGTGCATATGCCTCAGACCCTAGCACATGACAGGCAGGGGCTGAGTACTTCTTCCCTAAATCAGGCTGGGTGTCACCCAGGGTTCATTCTGCTGGATAGTCATAGAATCAACCCAATCCTGTTTCTCGAAATTTGGGACCCGGCCTCCACAGTGATCTGGGCAATGCAACTTTTCAGCGAGTTGTCTTGGATTGCTGTGAAAGCCATGGAACATTTCTCTGCTTCTCAGTAAATTGGGTCATTAAGCTATTTGGAAAGGAAGTCTTGAGTCCCTAACCCTAACCCCAGCCCCCAGCCCCAGCCTCTAAGCTTTCTGGTCCTGTGCTGTCCAGTTCTTGCTGTAATAAACCAACCTAAATCCCAAAGGAAATTAACCTGAAAATACTGGATTCTATAATAGGCTTGACTTGATGCTTTTGAAATCATAAAAACATTCTTTTCCTTCACTTCAGCAGTGCCCTTTACTCTCAGGAACACCTTGAACCTAGAGCAGAGCTGGAGGGCTATTTATAGTCCTGACACACTGCACAGGCTTTGATGAGTGCATGCACAAGGCTGGATGTCTGGGCATGTAGACCTGGCCATGGTATCATTTACCTCCTAATCCCAGTGGCTGCTACCCAGGAGATGCCTTGCAGAAAGCTTAGTCCCTGAGGACCCCAGCTGGTGGGTTTGGAAAAGTCGGTGCCTGTCACAATGTGCAGGGCATGGAGAGGAAGCAGTGTGAATTTCTATGTCAGTTTGTACCACCAAGGAAGTTTCACTGCTCATAACGGACAGCACACTTAGGCAAAGTGAGACATTGTAAGTGGGCTGTAGCTTCCTACCAGAGGAACTAGTGTGGGGCTTCTTAGCATGCCCCATGCTTAGAGTGCAATTGCTGAGGGTGTAATTTGGTAGCATTTTAGGGGGACGTGATGTATGTATATATGTATGTATGGTCTCACTATATAGCTCTGGCTGGTCTCAAACTTACATATCTCCTGCCTCTGTATGCCCAGTACTTGGATTAAAACTGTGTGCCCCACACTGGGCTCAAGTGGGTTAGGTGGTGGTTTTTAGTGAAGAATTGTACAGGTATGGGAGAGAAGTCGTGTTTGGTGGCTGAAGCCTGGAATCTCCAAGTTACAGAGGCAGAACAAGGAGACTGATGCAAGCCTGGGGTTAGCCTGACCTCAAGTTCCAATGTATCAAGAACTCCACAGTGAGCAAGATCCTGTCTCACTATGAATAAATGAATAAATAAGTACCAGAATGATAGGACTCAGGCAGGAAAAACTTCTAATTTTTTAAAATAAATATGTCTCACTTCTTGGCCTATGGCTAAAATCAAGTGAAAATTAGGGTTCAGCTGCCCCAAGAGGTGGTTGGAGAGTAGATGGTCAGTGATCATCTGTGGCAAGAGGACTCTGCATGTCTTAGTGTTCTATTGCTGTGAAGAGACACCATGACCAAGGCAATTCTTTTATTTATTTATTTATTTATTTATTTATTTTGAGACAGGGTTTCTTTGTGTAGCCTTGGCTGTCCTAGAACCAGTTTAGGTTGACCTCGAACTCACAGCAATCTGCCTGGCCCTGCTTCCCAAAGGCTGAGGAGATTAATGGCATGTGCCACCACCACCTGGCTAAGCAAGACAACTCTTATAGAAGAAAGTTGCAGTGGGAAATCAGGAACTATACATGTGAACGAATTGCGTCAGAGGGCTGGAGCCGAGCGGGCGTGGTCAACTGGAAAGAGTTCCGGAAGTAGACCGCCAAGGGAGAGGACCAGGACAGGAAGCCCGCATTCTCTCGCGCAGGGCCGGGACCTCTCAAGAGAGTTCCGGACCAGTGGCGCGGTTTTCAGACTGATGACTCGGCTTCCGGGCGATTCTCGGTTCTGGCTGGTGGCACGGATGTTCGGAGGTGCGGCGTGTGGGTGAGGAGCTTTCGTTAGAAACGCTCCGGCACACTGTAACCTTACCCCTTCACCATTTCTTAAAACCTTCTCTGTTTTGTAAGTGGTTCTCACAAAATAAACCTCATTTAAAACATATTTCACAGAGGGTTCGTACCGTGATAATTGGCGCCCACAGGTTAGGGTTAGGGTTAGTCTACAGAGGGAGTTTTCAGGACAGTGGGGCCTACAAAGAGAGACACTGTTTCGAAAAACCAAAATAAATAAATACAAATCCCTAAGTTGGGGTTTGAGATATGGCTCAGTAGTAAAGGTGCTTGCTGCCAAAACTCATGATAGGAATCTGAACCCAGAACCCATGTAAAAGTAGGAGAGGAGAACAGAATTCTTAAGTTGTCCTCTGATTTTGCACACATGTGCTCCCACCACTAACATTAAAAGTAAATAAAGTTAAAAAATGAGAAATCCATAAGGCACTCCACATAAAAACTGTATAATATGAGTTGTGTGCTAGCAAAATTTATCAAAGATAAGTTAATTGAACAACTACATTTTAAAAAATGATATTGCAAGGCTGAGGAGATGGCTCAGAGGTTAAGAGCACTGACTGTTCTTCCAGAGGTCCTGAGTTCAATTCCCAGCAACCATATGGTGGCTCACAACATCTATAGTGAGATCTGGTACCCTCTTCTGTACAGTTCTGTATTTATTATGTATTATTATAATAAAAAATAAATAAATAAATATTTAAAAAAATAAAAATGATATTGCTTCTGGGTGGTGGTGGCACACACTTTTAATCCCAGCACTCTGGAGACAGAGGCAGGCGGATCTCTGTGAGTTCATGCCCTGGTCTACTGAGCTCCAGGACATCCAGGTGTTACACAGAGAAACCTTGTCTCAAAAACTCAAAAAAATTTGATATAGCTAACATTGCAGAGATCTGTGCGATGTGTTCTTCTCCATCAATGTTTGGAAGTAGAAAACTTTCTAAATATGTGGGTAGCACAAGGCTTGTCAGGAAATTTCTGGACAATGACCAAACCCATCTACTGAATTTTACTGCCTGCATCTGTGGGCTCAGGCCCATCTCTAACTAACCTCCACACTCTTGTGGTGTGTGTACACATACACAATAACATTATACATACATACATATACACACATATACATGTAAAATAAAATGCTTGCCAAGGTAATTTCCAGGTTTGCATTAGTTTTTTTTCTTTATTTAGACAGGGTCGTGTGTAGCCCATGATATTAGTGAATGTCCTATCTAGCCAAAGATGATTTAATTCTCCTGCTTCTGCTTCCTTCCTGAGTGCTAGAGTTGTGGGCTGTGCCATCATGCCAGGTGTATGTTGTACTGTGGTGAGATCCAATCAGATAGTGTCTGCTGGGCAAGCACTCTGCCAACTGAGCCACACCCTCAGTCCTGCACTTAGGTTTAGCACGGAGGGTAATTTCTATAAAAGAACATTAGAGAGCCAAGGAGACTGTGGTGTGTCACAGTTGGTTAAAGTTGCCTCCAGCCCTGTCCTATTTTCTGGGGACACTGAGTAGACCACCGTTGATCATAGTAGAAGACAATTGCATTTGAAGATCAGGAAACAGAGCCTAGCCCAAGGACACTGTGGGCCAGAAGAACAAGGAAAGCCCCCAAAGAACCTCATGCTCAGCATGCTAAACTTCAATGTTTAGTGCATTGTGTGCTTTAAATGCTGGTGTCGCGTCCTTTAATCTCAGCACTCTTGAGACAGAGATGGACAGGTCTCTGTGAATTCCAAGGTATGCTGGTCTAGTTCTAAGTCAGCAAGGGCCACATAGTAAGACCCTGTCTCAAACACAACTAAACAACAACCAAAAAAAAAACCCAATAACAAATGCACAGAATATAAGGAAATATCCTGACACTCTGTGGGGTAGTGTCTACTGTAGAGAAGGTAAGACAGAGCTTAGGGCCGGCTTGGCTCTGAAACGGTTTCTTCTCACCAGAAATAGGAATTTCATTGAATGGTCCTGTAGCCTACCTCTAATGTTCAAAGAAAATGACTTACTAATAGCTACATCTGTCTCCCATCAGAAGACAGTGGAAAGGCTTCACAGTCCTGAAGAAAGCGGGGTATTTCATGCTTCTCCAGAACTAGAAAGACACAATGGGCTTACCGGATAAGTGACTGCTGCTCCACCTCCACTCCTGGTCAAGTACCAATCACTCCGATATGATGTCATTTGTCTATGTCGGTCAGCATGACCCACTAGAGAGATCATCACAGCCCACCACAGCTCCAGCCTTCTTAGTCTGTCAGAAAGCTCTCTGTTCTGAGGCAAAGGCTGCCTCCTCCCCTTCTCTCCCCCTCATCTGGATCTCTATTACATGTGCTTCCATTTTAAGGAGACAAGTGAGCTGTACAGATAGATCTAATGGACTGCCTGCCTCCTACAAAGTCTCCAAAGCAGATCCAGGGCAGCAGCATACAATAATCATCATAAAAGGATGTTTATTAGCCTTTTATTAACTTGTAACTCAGAACTCGCGAGGCAGTGGAAGAGGCAGGAGAATTGCTGTAAGTTTTGGACCAGACAGGCCTGCACAGTGAGATCTTGTCCCAAGAAGAAGGCAGGGGGTGGGAGTGGGAATGCTGAGGAGATGTCTCAGACATTAAGAGTGAATGCAACTTTTGCAAAGGCCTGGAGTTCAGTGCCCAGCACTCACATCAGGATACTCACAACTAATTGTAGCTCCAGGGATTCCAACACCCTCTTCTGGACTCCATGCACAGACATGCATGTGACCCCCCGCCCACACACTTAAAAATAAAAATTTTTAAAAATTTAAAAGAAATATGTTTCACAGGAGGGTTGAAGTAAGGTATTGCTCATCGATCCAGAATCAAGAGCTGCCGTCAGGTTGTATTCATGTTATGACAAGGGTATTGTAAAGATTTAGCAATTATTCTTTTTTATTTATTAAAATTTTTTCCCCCATATCTCCCTTTGCTCCCCCTCCCTGCCCTCCTCCCAGTTGCTCCCAGTCCTCCATCAGTCTCCCTCTACTTCATCCCCCATCCATTCTCCAAGGAAGGCAAGGAGTCCCAAAGTGGGTCAGTTCAGTCTGGCATATCTAGTTGAGGTAGGTCCGAGTCCCTCATCCCAGTTTTAAGGCTGAGTTAGGTGTTCTTCTGTAGGGAACGAGCTCCAAGATGTCAGCTCGTGCACCAGGAACATAATCTAAACTGCAAGAGGCTCCACAAACTGCCCATGCCATTTGACTGTCGTCTACCTTTGGAGGGTTTAGTTCCTTTCCCTGAAGGTTCCTCAGCAATTATTTCAGAGTCAGTGAGCTCTCAATAGCTCAGGTCAACCATCTCTGTGGGTCTCCTCATCATCTTATACTCTGTCAGACATATACTCTGTCTTCTCTCTCTCTTCAGCTGGACTGGGAGTTCAAGTAGTGTTTAGCTATGGATCTCGGCTTCTGCCTCTATTCATGGCTGGATGAACATTCTATAATGACAATTAGGGTGGTCATTCATTTGATTAAAGGGGAAGTCCTGTTTAGACACCCTCTCTGCTATTGCTTGGAGTCCTAACCAGGGACATCTTGTGAGTTTCTTTAGCACCCCACAGTGGCTCCCTCTATCAAGATACCCATTTCTTTTTTATCCCTCTCTGTTGCTCCTCCCACTCAGCCATCTCCTTTTCTCATGATTTGTTCCCACCTCCCTTTGCTCACTCCCTGTTATGATCCCAAATTACTCAGGAGATCTTCTCTATGCCCCTTCCCGGGGGATCTGGGTGTCTCTTTTAAATTCTTTCTGTTACCAAGCTGTTCAGAGGTTGTGGTTTGTAGGCTGGATATTCTTTACTTTAGTCTAAAATCTACTTATGAGTACATACTATGTATGTCTTTCTGAGTCTGTGTTACCTCACTCAGGATAATACTCTCCAAATTCAATCATTTGCCTGAAAATTTTAGGTTCTTTTTTTTTTTTCTGCTGAGCAGTACTCCATTGTGTAAATATACCACATTTTAAAAATCCATTCTTTAGTTGAGGGGCATCTAGATTGTCTCCAGGTTCTAGATATTACAAATAATGTTGTTATAAACATAGACAATTTAACAATTTTTCTTTAGGAATGGTTATAAAGATAGACCTCCCTTTGGGCAAGATTAAAATCCTTATTTAAAAATCTAAATATTTTCTTTTAGATAAGTTTGCCAAGGCAAACTTTTATTTGAGGATACATGTACATATACATATATATATGTAACAAGGTCTCAGACCTTAGCATAACTGACTCCATGAGGGACGCATTCAGGCTGTGAACTCAACACATAGATAGCACCCCCTGAGAAAAACTAAAGCAAAGACCTAATTCAGCAATGTCTATAGTTCTGGGAAAGTCCCTAATTGTACTAACCTTGCTTCTAAGCTTCTGTAGTTCTGCTTCTGGCTAACGCTTCTTGCTAACTGAAGTGTGTCAACCCAGAACATGGTTTTTGTAACTTAAAGTTCACCCTGAGAAAGGTTTAGTGCCACACTGGGATCCAGGGCACCTGGTGTAGTAGATAGACAGACAGACAGACAGACAGACAGATAGATAGATAGATAGATAGGTAATCTGTCCTAGGAAGCCTAGATTTGCCTCAAACTGGATATGTGAGGATGACCTTGTATTTCCTTATCTTCCTGCCTCTACTTTCCAAGGGCTAGTATTATGGAAGTATGCCACCATACCTGGATTTATGCAGTGATGGGGATCAAATCAGGACTTTGTGTATGTTAGGCAAGCACTTTATCCAGTGAGAGCTACAGTCTCAGCTCTGAGGTAGACTTCTTTCTTTCTTTCTTTCTTTTCTCCCTCCCTCTTTCCTTCTCTCCCTCTCTCCTTTCCCCCCTCCCTCCCTTCCTTTCTCCCTTTCTTTTTTTTGAGACAGGGTTTCTCTGTGTAGTCCTGGCTATCTTGGAACTTCCTCTGTAGACTAGCCTAGTCTCAAACTCAGAGATCTGCCTGCCTCTGCCTCCCAAATTCTGAGATTAAAGACATGAGTTACTGCCTGGCAGAACCCATCTTTTAAATTAATTTATTTTTATTTTTATGTGTCTGGGTGTTTTGCCTGATTGCCTCATGCATGCCTGTTGCCCTGGAGGCCAGAAGGGATATCCAATCCTTTGGAACTGGAGATAGTTGTTAGCTGAAATGTGGGTGCTGGGAATCAAACCTAGGTCCTCTGGAAGAGGATTCAGTCAGTGCCCTTAGCCACTGAGTAAAGTCACCAGCCCCTTTTTGTTTTTTACTGGTGGAAGGTAATGGAATGGCCTCTAAGCTCTTGGACATGCTAGGCCAGTGCTCTATCACTGAGCTACACCCCCAGCCACTTCTGATAAATATTTTAAATATTTTTGTTTGACCCAATAAAATCCCAGTTATGTTCCACTATTCATTTATTAAAATAAATATAGGTCAAAGATTTATTTAATTCATGAGTGCATGGGCCAGCATTTGGAAAGAGATGTTTTTAGATTCCTGGGGAAATTTTGTACCAATGAAACCTTTAGTTACAAAATCATAATGTGGGATGGAGAGATGGTCAGCAGTTTAGAGCATTTGGTTGATCTTCCAGAAGTCCTGAGTTCAATTCCCAGTCATAGTTCACTATCCAGTGTTCTCTTCTGGTTTGCAGGCAGACAGGCAGGCAAAACACCTGAATATATTAAACAAACAAACAAATAGAAAAACTATGATGAAGTATGCTTCACTTACTGAAAGAAAAGAAAAGAAAGAAAAAGCCTTGATGGCATATGCCTTACTTACTGAATATCCATGGCTTAGAAGCAGAAGGCCATGGCTCACCCAGGTCTCCACCTCTGGCACTGCTGCCAGGAATGGGAAAATGCCTGTTTTTGTTGAACAATGTGCAGCTCTAATTATGGCTGGTACTGGAGGACAGCAAGAAAAAGATACAGATGAAAGGCAGCTGAGTATGGTGGCAGACACCTGTTCTTCCAGCTGTGTAGGAGGCTGCTCAGGACCGATCTCAAGCCCAAAGGTGGCCCAAGCTACAACATGAACCCAAGATCAGCCAAAACAACTCAGTAGTAGGGTTGAGGGCATAGCTTGACTAGTCCAGTTCTTGTCTATGGTGCACCAACCTCTAAGTCTGATCCCTGGTAGTGTATAGGCTGGGAGTGCGGGTGTATACCTGAAATCCCTGCATCAACGAAGTAGAGGCAGGAGAATAAGAAGTTCAATGTCGCCTTCAGCTACACAGTGAGTTTGAGGACCTGTCTTAAAAAGCAAAAAAAAAAAAAAAAAAACCAAACACACACATGAAACACAAAAAGCAATCGTGACTGATTTTTTCTTGGGGTGGAAGTGTGGGGGCCATGTTGATCTTGAGTGTCCCAGTATTTCAAACAGACACACAAGGCAGAATTTGCTTTCTCTGAGAGGTAGAACGGAAGTCAGTTTACTAATCAAAGATGAAGAGAAATGTCTTTTAAGGTCTTCAACAAGGGTACTGTGGGTCAAGAGTGATGGTTGCTTGTGAGCTATTTTGAGGGAGCCCAGGCTCCCCACCAAGTACAGTTTAGCAGAGCAGCTTCATGAAAGGCTGGAACATTTGGGAAAGCCACAGCTGCAGAACAGTGAGTGTTTATTAGCAATCCTTGAAAATTATCCCCTGGCTCCAGGTAGATCTAGAGGCTCAACCTTCTGGGGATGAGCAGAGGAGCTGGTTGTGGATACACTGACCTGTGGGCAGTGGGATGGTCATCCTTTCATGGAAAATGTGAAGCTTCATGGAAAGGTGAGCGCTCAGCTCTGCACAGTGACAGTGGACGGAGTAACTTCCTCAAACATGCAAGGAAACAATCAGCTTTCTCCAGTGGAGTGCCACAGGATATGTCAACCACATTCCAGGGTGGACCCCAGGCCCAGGAGGAGTTGCCAACAAAAACAAACTCAATGGCATTTTTCTTCCCATAGACTTTTGTTTCATTTGCTTTGTTTTGACTTTTTTTTTTTGTCTTATTGGTCTTTTGTTTCTTTTGATTTTTATTTTCCTGTTTTTGAGGGAGTTTTGTTTCTTGTGCTTCTGTTTTTGTGAGTTTTTCAAGAGCATATGATCAAACTATGCTGCATGACAAATAATTTTAAGTTAAAAATAACAAAGAAAAAAATTTAAAAGATATGCAAGGAAGCAGGCTAAGCATCATCACCAGCGTCATTAGCATCAATATTAGTATCAGTGTTATCAGCTGATTTTACATCAGCATCAACATCAATACTAGCATCATCACTTTCATCAGCAGCAGCATCATCATCATCATCATCATCAGCAGCAGCAGCAGCAGCCGCCTACATTGTAGAAGAAAAGCAGTGAAACTCGATCTGGGCACATTTTCAAAGCAGGTGTTACCAATGCAGCCAAATGAGGCTGTACATAGAATTTTGTGTTCTGACAAATTGCCATGGTAATCACACTGTTCTTCCTCATTTGACAGCTTATTATCTAGCAGTCAAAGTAATTGGGGAATTTTTTGTTTTTTTTTTTGTCACATGGTTCTAAGAGTGGGAAGATCTGGGAAAGGAATGGTAAGAAGGCAATGAGGGAGGTAGATATGAAGAGGACGGAGGAAAGAGAGAGGAAGGGGCTGAGAGAAGGGAAGGCAGGCACAAGGGAGGAAGAGGAGGCAGAGCAGAAGAGAAGAAAGTGGGAGACAAAATTACGGCTAATGCTAACAGGAAAAGATTGGGGGTTGTGGAAAGACAGAGGGGTAGGGTCTCTGAGGACATCAGTCCCAACTGATAGGCTTCTCAGGTGAGAAGAAGCTGTGCCAGAGTCTAATCAGGGCCCGTGGTTGGCAGATTCCACAAAGAACATCTGTGTCTTCCCTCAGTGAGTTAAGGTTGAAGGCAGTTTCCCTTTGAGCCTTAGAAACCCCTATAGGGAGCAGCTGCACGTCAGTGTAGAGACAGCATGCAGACAGTGTCTTCTGATTGGTGGCTGTTGCAAGTCCATAGGGTCTAGGTCATCTACCAAAGGGGGAAGATTCCTAGTCTGATTCATGCTTCAATTTCAAAGCACATCTTTGGTTTTTTTTTTTTGTTTGTTTTTTTTTTCCTGGAGAAATAAGGATATGGTCATCAGGTCAACTGAGAGCAATAGATAATGTTCTGAACTTCACTTTCCATATGGTGGCTCCCACTATGCCTACTGTAGATTGTCAAGATGGCCAGTGTATCATCCCTGAGTTGTCATTAAGGACTTGATTCATTTATTATCTTATGTGTATGAGTGTTTTTGTCTTCATGTATATATGTGTACTACATGCATGCCTGGTGCTTGAGCTCAGGAGAGGGTGTTGAATCCCTGGAGACTGGCGTTACAGACAGCTGTGGGCTGTTGGGTGCTGGGAATCTAACCATGGGGCCTCTGAAAGAGCAACAAGTAAGTGTTCTTAATTGCTGAGCTAACCCTGCAGCCCCAAGGACCTGTTTTTAAGAATCTTGACTTTCATTCCACTAAGAGTTCGGCTAACTCTTTTTTGGACCTCAGGTATGGGGACCAGGAGACCCTGAGAGTATGCTCAGTTGGGCCCAATCTGGTTGCAAACCTTTTCTTGGGATATGTAGGATCAAGAAGGGTTTGATGCTTGTAGACTATATCCCAACCTGTCTCACCAGCCCCAACCAAGGAGGATGATAAAAGGATGGTGGATGTTGATAATGGGATTGTCTTGTTGATAGGATTGGCAGGCAAGTATGTGAAGGACGTCCATTTACACAAAGTGGAGAGCAAAGCCCTTGACAAGGAAGCAGAACCCAAATCAAGAGGAAACAGAAGTCCCAATGACATTGGTTAAAATTCTGGGTTGACCTCTGTCTGAATCAGAAAGCATTTTTTGTTGTTGTTTTTTTTTTTTTTTTTGGGATATGAAGTTCCTCAAAGGCCCATGTGCTGAAGGCTTGGGCTGCTATATGGCAATGTTTAGAGGTGAAATTCTGGGAGGTGAGTGGATCTCATGCACTCTGGGTTTATTCACAGATTTATGCATAGTTTTATGAGTTAATGGAAGGGGACAGAAACAGGTACATGGAGTGTGGTTGGAGGAGGCTGGTCACTGGAGGTGTAATCTTAAGGAGAGTATTCTGTACTTTCTTGCTTCTTCCTTGCTAGTGATCTATCATGAGCTAAACAGCTTTGCTCTACCATGCATCCTCCACAGTGATGGTCTGCCTTGTCACACACTTAGAAACAATGAAGCCAATCATCCATGAACTGAAACTTCTAAACCTGTGGGCCAAAAGAAATACTTCTGTGTCTCTCTTCCTCCCTCTCCTTCTCCATCTCTCTCCTTCCCTCCCTCCCTCCGTCTCTGTGACAGGGTGGGTGGCTCAGTGGTTAAGAGTACCGGCTGCTCTTCAAGAGGCTCCAGCTCTATTTCTAAACAATCTCTTTTTGCTCCAGTTTCGGGGATCCACATTCCACTTCTGGACTCTGCAGGCACCAGACGTCCATGTGTACATACATACAGGCAATACCTGTGTATATTTTAATATTGTGGGGTTTGTTTTGTTGAGACAGGATTTTTCTACATAGCTGACTGTTTTGAAACTCACTATGTAGAACAAGTTAGCTTCAAATTCAAAGAGATCCACCTGCTTCTGCCCCCCAAGTGCTGAGATTAAAAGTGTGTGCCACCACATCTGGCTTTAAAATGTTTTTTTTTTAATTAAAAAAAATTTGAATGAGGACTGCAGATGCAGCTTGGATGGTAAACTGATTGTCTAGCATGTATGAGGTCATAGGATTGATTCTTAGCAACACACAGGTGTAGTATGCATACTCTATGGTTCTAGCACTTACGAGACAGAATTGCCCACCAGAGGCCAGCCTTGTCTACACAGTGAGTCCCAAGCCAGACCAGGAACTGATTTGGCTTTTTTGTTTTTGTTTTTTGTTTTTAAATCCACAAAATAAAAACCATACTTTTTTTGTTAATACTGAGATAAGGTCTTACTAGACAGCTCAAGTTGGGTTCAAATTTATGGGCCTCTGCCTCCTGAGTGCTGAGAGTAATACATCTTAGGTATGGAAAATGGACACAAGTAAAGTTAAGAATGATTATTCTGATCTTTGCTTATATAAAAATTGGTACTAGACCTTAGAAATCCTCTTGTGATTTGTGGTATACTGTAACAGTCAGCCCCTGGTTCCACCCACTATGTCAGTCTGACAGAGGTGGAAAGGGGCTTTTTCTCCCTGGAAACTTCACATGGGGATTTATTTGGACATCAGAATGTGGGAGAACATGTCTGATTTTTAGAGGCCACTCTAGCCCACAGACACAAATGCAGCCAAATTTCTCTGGACTAGCCTAGCCCCCTCCATAGAATGCTAGACTTCAGGGACTGCCTTTATGTTGCCATCCAAAGAAATCATAGTGCTTGCTTAAAATCACTTTGTTGTCATTATTTTATTTTCTGTTTTAGTGATGAATCTCAAGGCCTTATACAGGCTAGACAAGTGTTCTACCATAATATTGCATCCTTGTTTTTTAAAAAATTTTATTATTTATTTATTTAAAGACAGGGCCTCAGGCCTAAGTATGTAACTCAGACTGGCTTGACGCTCACTGTCTTCTTGCTTCTGCCTTCCCCCAGTTCTAGGGAGCTGGGTGATAGGCAGGCACCACAGATAACCCAATCTACTACATTTTGCAATTAGGAAGCAAAAGCTGAGACACTCTAACCCTAGCCCTGATTTCTCATGCCACAAAACGTCATTTCTTCTACGCTATTAAAAGCCAAGGTCTTATACAGCCTCTGAGACTTATAAAATGCTAGAGTTACAGGGGTCCACCGTGCCTAGTGATTAAATATTTATAAGTTTCTTTTAGTAGCTAACACCACAGATCAACTCAGTTAACTTAAATAAAAGGGGAATGTGATAAGTAGTTTCCTGGGGCTTGTTGAGGGTGGGGAGAGAAATCTGGCCTCTTTGGGAATCTTAGCATCAGCTTCCTTAATTCCTATTTTCTACCAGAAAATGGCTCTGGACAATTCCACGATACTAATAATCAATTCAGGTTCTCAGGACAGTGAGGCTGTCCTTTGAACCACCCTGAAGACATTATATTCGCGACTTTCAGCTAAGAAAGGATCCAGACAGGAGTAGGCACCTGGGAATAGTTCATCAGAATTGAAGAAATCTCAAGAGTTAATCTGCTAAGTGGAAATGGTTACACACCCTGGCTTGGGCCTATTTTTTGAACTATGTTATCTGTCCTGAATGTCTTTCCTTTCAAATCTTCCCTGCAGCTACTGACGTCATCAGGCTTCTTTTTACAAAAGCAATCTGTAGCGCAGGATGGCAACAGTAACAACCCTGTAACATCGTACATTTTGACAGAGTTCAAGTCAAACGTTTACACCAGGTCTTGAGCAGGCCCATAGGGATTATTTAGTTTGTTTTTTAAACAAAAATTGGCCTGTAGATAAGGACGAGGGCATGTGAGGCGGCTCACACCAGCCCTTGTGTGAGGCTGAAGCAGAAGAATCAAGAGTTCAAGACCAGCTTGGGCTCCGGAAATGAGTTCTAGGCCAGCCTTAGCTACATGAGTTTTGTTTCAAAAAGGGGGCAGGGGAGGGGAATGTATTAAAATAAGAAAAAAAAAATCATAAGGCCTGAGTACCCTGGCGTTTAGAACAGAAAGGAAGGAAGCGGGACACATGATTTGGGTCTGACCCAGGTGCTGGTTGCTCACAGGCGTAGGTTGCACCTACAGCTAAAGCCTGTTCCTGAGGGCGCCAGTAGCGAGTGGGCGAGCGAGCTGGGGGTTCACAGCAGCGCCCCAGACGCGGGCGGGGGCCCGGCGGGCGCTCGGGGAGGTGCAGGCTTCAGGCTGGGGCGGTGCCTTCGCCTCCGGCTGCCGTAGGACTGCGGGGCTGTCGTTCCTTCCGCGACATCTTGGTAGAGGACGCGCTGGGAGAAACGCTGGTCATCACACCACCGTAGTTGCTGCGCCACGATCTCTGCTGACCTCCAGAGCGTGCAGGATCGAACGCGCAGGAGGTAAGGCTGCTGCTCCCGGATCCCCACTCCCTGCCCAGGAAGGTGCCTGGGGACCCAGACACCCAAACTCGCCACCCTGAGTCCCGTAGTCTCCACCTCGGCCGGGTGGAGCGGACCCCAAATTTCCACCTACGAGTACCACTTTTTGAAGCTAGGTCGCATCTTCTGGAATCCCTCCTGGAACCCCGCCCCCGCTGCTACCTGAACCATAGGGCCACCCGGTCTGAGACTCCACCCCCACCAGGACTCCGCCCCTCTCCCAGAATCACCCCGTCACAGACCCGCCCCCTCCCCGCCCCTCTTTGCCCCAGCCTCCGCCCTCCAGTCCGGGCGGGGCTCCGGGTTTGAACCGCGCGGCGGGCTGGGCCTCTGAGTCCGGTCGGGCCCATAGGCGGCGGCGCCGGACAGGCAATCTGCGGCTGCACCATGTCCCCAGGCAGTGGGGTGAAGAGCGAGTACATGAAGCGCTACCGGGAGCCGCGCTGGGACGAGTATGCGCCATGCTACCGCGAGCTGCTGCGCTACCGCCTGGGCCGCCGGTTGCTGGAGCAGGCCCACGCACCCTGGCTCTGGGACGCCTGGGGCCCGGACAGTCCCTCAGACAGCTCGGCTTCACCCAGTCCAGCACCCAGGGGAGGGTTAGGAGAGCCCTCGGCGCCCTCCGCGCGGGAGGAGGAGCAGAAGGTGGGGGAGCGCGGTGCCGAGCTGCGGGGCGCGGAGGTTGGGGACGCGGAGGAGCAGGACACAGTGCTACCAGGTACGGGTACCGCGGGTCGCTCCGACGACTGAGCTGCGCGTTTCTTTTCCCTTCCTGGGCAGGCGCTTTCTGTTTTGGTTTGGTTTCGTTGAGGTTGACAGAATCCGCTTGCTGAGCTAAGAAGGGAAAGTGTTGGCCGTGTCTCGGCTCTCCCACCCCGATTTCCCTAATTTGGTGACTCTTGGCGGAGCTCTTTATGACCTCTAAGTGCCCAGCCTCCTCATCCCACCCCATCCCTCGGCCAAGGGTCTTTGGTGGCGAGGTAGTAGCCCTCTCAGTGAGCCCTCGATTCACCAGATGGAGGATGTTTGTTTCTGCACATCCCTCTTTGGGAGAGGAGCTTTTCATTCCAAACATGACCCCCGAAGTTAAGAACCTCTGAGCTGTCATAATGGGGTCATGGTTGTCTGTGTGAACTCCTTGGCCAAAGCGCGCTGTTTCTGAAGAATGGTGTGAATGTGTTTGTGGACGAATCGTTTTTGTATACGCTGGTGCCAGCCGCGCACCCTGGTTAGGCTTTGAGTCTCTTTTCCCGGTGTTGTAGAGTGGGTCTGTCAACAGAGAGGCCTGGAGGGTGCCCGGGCTCATGGCAGTGCTTTAGCACAACTGGAGATCACTATGGATGCCAGCCACCTTCTCGAGATTTTATGAGAATCAAGTGATAAAAGTTATTACTCAGTCACTCGTCTAGAAATATGTATTTTCTCACCTGACCTTCCAAATAGCCGTAAGATGGGACTTTTGTTTTTATTCTCAGTTTTGTAAACAAAGACCTGGGAGCTTGGAATCCATGGTCAGAGTCTGAAAGGATCCGGTTGCTTTGCTCTTGGTTACTCTGTTTGCACGGCTGGGCTGCCTCCTCGTCATCCGGTCGCTTGTGACGACCATTCCTGATGCTTCAGTGATGTGGCTAGAAATTAGAGCGGCAGAAGGTTGGGGCGGGGGAAGGCTAGGAGCTGTTTTCCCAGTTATTCCGGTGCAAACTGAACCCTTGCTAACTATGATGTTTATTTTATCGGGATAAATAACAGGTTTTTATCTTTCCCTCCGTGGTTTGATGAGGTTACCCGCTATCTGTGCGTGCTATATGAAAACTGTTGACAGCACTTTAGTGTGCTTGGTGCCGGTGTTTGCCTACTTAGGAGTGCCTCGAGTTCATGATTATTTGGGTTTCCATGGAAATACTGAGTCCTCCCCCAAAGATTCGCTAAATCCCTGTTAATGTTTTTGGTGTGTAGGCATTAGGGAATAGAGAAGATGTGTCCTGCTTTGAATTCTTCATCACCAGCTCTTTTACATGGCTCCTGTGGGCCAGGGTCAATATGAGAAATGTTCCTGGTGGATGCTTTATATACTAGACTGGTGAGCCACCGATTTGCATTGCTCTAAAATGCATTTGCTTTGCTTTTACTGCAAGCACCTCCCCCCCCACAGGGTTTCTCATTGAAATCCTCGATGTCCTGGAATTTACTCTGTAAACCAGGCTGGTCCCAAACTCAGAGATTTGCCTGCCTCTGCTTCCCAAGTGCTGAGATTAAAGGCTTGGGCCACCACTGCCGGGCTACAAGATATTTTTGCATGAAGAATTTCTGCAAAGCTTATTACAAAATCATGGTCCCCTCCAGCAGCTTCCTACTTCTTAGGGAACCTGTTTCTAGCTCCTCTGTTTTCCTTTTTTTTTCCCTTTTGTGGTATTGAAGATTGAATTCAGAGCCTTAGACATGCTGGGCAAACACTCTACAACTGAACTATATCCCTAGCTTTCGTTGTATCTTTTGTTTTGAGATAGAGCCTTAGTAAGCCACACTTGTTTTGAATGTCCTCTGTAGCTCATACTGGCCTTAAATTTATGATTCTTCTGTTTCAGTCTCCTGAATGAGTAGCGAGTATTATAAGCCTTCCACTTTTTATTTGTATTCTTATTTTTGGGCCAGGTCTTACTGTGTTGCCCAGATAGGCCTCAAACTCCTAGGCTTAAGCCATCCTTCTGCTCCAGTTTTCCTTAGTAGCTCAACCCACAGGTGAGTGATGTCATCACATTTGGCTGGTATTTACTTCTACATACCTTTATTGACACTAATTGATATTTCCCTCCAGGCTTTTTTTTTGTTTTGTTTTTTTAGCCTTGGCTTTTATTTCTATTCTACTAATGCACACGTCTGTTTCCACACAATCTTCATAGCCATCACATTGTGATATTGAGTCTATGGTAATAGAGGAGTGTTCAAAGCTGACCCACTTTGCTTCTCTGGGTCCTTTCTCTTTCTCTCACAGTGTAGCTGATACAGTGGTTCACCATCACATTCACCTTAACTCATCCCTTGGGGCCACCGACCTACTTCTTTCTGGCCTGCTTGCGGCCCTTGTGATAAGCTTGACTGAAGATCCTGTCTAAGGAGGGCCTTGGTATTGTGCATCAGGCACTTCTATTTTCTCTGGGAATCACTGTCATGTTTTGATGTATCTCTTCACGGTAGAGGTCATCTATCAGCTTTAAGAAAGGATGAGTGAAAAATTGAATTTCTGAGGCCATTGTTTAAAAAACATTTTTTTGAGTTTGTGATGATGGTTCATTGTTTCTTAAAAATTGGGAGGTATCTATCCATTGCTGTGACTTCTGATTTTTGTTTTGTTTTGTTTTGTTTTTTCTAAGACAGGGTTTCTTTGAGTTTCCCTGGTTGTCCTGGAACTCACTCTGTAGACCAGGCTGGCCTTAAAGATCCACCTGCCTCTGCCTCCCGAGTGCTGGGAGTAAAAAACTTACAACACCACCACCAGCTTGACTTGGTTCTTGATCCATACCTGTAACTGCCCTGAGGGTCCTGTTAGAATCTTTTGTCTGTTCTGATGTAGGTTACCTGAAAGTCCCTACAACCAAACTGTTAACTTTTGTTTCTTTTATTCTATTTTTTTAACTTTATGTGTGTGTTACTTGTATATATGTTCCTGTACCGTGCAGAACTGGAAGTTGTGAGCCTTCATGTGGGTGCTTGGAATAGAACCTGAGTCCTCAGGAAGAGCAGCCAGTTCCCTAACGGTTGAACCATTCTCTAGCCCCCAATTTCTCTTTTTAATTCTGGGAGTCTTTGTGAATTATTATTTTTTTAAATTTTATTTCATTTTCTCCTTTTGGGAGGGGTTTATGGTGCTGGAAGTGGAATTTAAGACTTTTGTTTATCTAGGAAAGCATTGTGCAACTGAACCTCCAGTCTGTTTTTTCTTTTAGAAATTAAAAAAAAAAAGAATGGTAAATTAAAAACTATACACATTTATAGTTTATCTTGCGATGTTTCCACAGGTGTAAACAGTGTGTAATGCTGAAATCAAGTTAGGCATGTGTGTCATTTCAAACACAAACACTTGGCAGCTCAGTTGGTAGACTGTTTACAAACAGATGTGGTGGTACTTGCTTGTAATTCCAGCATTTAGGTTAAGAGGGAGGCTCAGAAGTGAGTTCCAGGTCAGCCTAGGAAAGATACCTGAGACCTTGTTTCAAAGGGAAACAAAGTATCGAGTTTATTGATTTGTGCAAAGGGAAAGAAAGTATTGAGTTTATTGTTTATTTGTGCAAAGGGAAAGAAAGTATCAAGTTTATTGTTTACTTGTGTAATTTTTTTCTTTCCTATTTTAGAGACAGTTTTTTTATGTAGCCCAGGCTAGCCTGTACTGTGAATTCCCAGTGTCTAGGAATCACAGAAGGACACTGCCCTCTGCTTGCAGAAGTATTAGGTTCTTGATGAGGGGACACTGTATTTTTTTTTTTTTCTTGTAAAGGTATTATTAGAGGATTTTGTTCCTTTTTGTGTATTTAGCAGAGTATATCCTCCCCCACTTTGTTTCTTTTTGCTAGTAATTCTGTATTGTTCTCTGGAGGCCTTCTTTTCAAATGAATAAGTTCCCAGAGCCATGTTGGAGGTGGGAGTGCTTGGTTAGTAGGAATTCTGTAACTTGCTAGTCATCCGGTTTTGAAAAATGATGAAGACCACCTCCAGATTTATTTTTGTGATACTGGGGATCCAACACAGGGCTTCTCCGTGCTAGACAAGTTTGGTACCACTGGTCCACAGCAGTTAGAATGTCAGGCTGGAAGCCTGTTAGACTGTCTCCAATTCTTTATTCCATAGTCATATTTTTTAGAACTACATTTTAGGGGCTAGAGAGATGACTCAGCGGTTAAGAGCACCGTCAGCTCTTCCAGAGGACCCGGATTCGATTCCCAGCACCCACATGGCAGCTCACAACTGTCTGTAGTTTCAGTTCCAGGCAAACACCAAGGCAAATAATTAAATAAATAAAAGTGTCTTTAAAAAAAAACTACATTTTACTTTTGGTAAGGTTTACATGTGCCTTATTTTAAACAACCTGCTTGAAATTAGGAAAGTCCAGCTGCCCCATTTTCCTCTCATGCCTACCCCTCACCCCTTCCACTCCTTGTCTCTTAGCATTTTTTGGTGGGAGGCAGAAGCTTTCGGAAGACTCTTTTTCATCTAGGTATTCTCAAATTCAGCTGTGTGCCTTTCTGTCTTTTTTCATTTACTATACTGGACTTTTTGAATATGGAAGCTTGCACATCAAGATTTCCTTATACCACTTAAATCTATTTTTCCTGCTTCACCACAGTTTACTCTTCCTTCTTACTGAATTCCCTTCCCAACCCTCTTTTTTCTCTGTCTTCAAACCAGGGTTTCACACTGTAGCCCAGACTGATTTCACACTACAAAAAATTTCCTGTCTCAGACTTTTGAGTGCTAGGATTATAGATCTGTCCCACCATGCCAAGATTATTTCTTTCTTTGTGTTTCTCTGGGGAATTTAAAACTTATCCTCTGGGAGTCTCCTGTGTGCCCTTCCCAGATGGTGCTTTCAATCTTGCCCCACGGGAACCAGCTAGTCTGCCACATGCTTGGAGCCCAGGATGAAAGCTAGAAAGACCACTCTGTGCTGAGGCCTCTAGTCCTGTTAGGAAGGTATCACCCTGGCTTCTGCTGGGCTGGGGTGCCAGGTCCAAGACCCCTCTGCTTCTCCAGTTTTAAATGGTACCCTAGCATTCAGGGAGGAGAGGACTAGGCACTTTGAGCAGACTGAAAGGAAGAGGTGGTGGTGGTGGTGGCACACAGCTTTAATCCCAGCACCAGGGAGACAGGTGGATCTCTGTGAGTTTGAGGCCAGCTTGGAATACATTGTGAGTTCCTGAACAGTCACAGCTAAAAAAGAAGGAGTTTGAGAGGGTTATCCATTGCTGTGAAACTGTCACCTGAACTTAGCCAAGACCCACACCACTCCTAAATCATTGTAGGCTTTGGGCTGTACTCAGGCCCCTTTCCGAGGCTGGCACACCTTATCTGATAGGTATTGTCCTTGGCCTTTACTGAGAGACCAGATGAGCTGTTGCTAGGTCAACACTTGGAAGGCTTCTCTCTATGCTGGGTCTTCCCCATTGTGTGCAGATGGTCTTTAGGGCAGCATACAATAAAATGGACTTGAGGGAGGGCCCTGCCTTTCCATTTTCTTTCTTTTTAAAAGATTTATTTATTTATTATGCATACATTATACAGAAGAGGGTAACGGATATCATCATAGATGATTGTGAGTCACCATGCGGTTGCTGGGAATTGAACTCAGGACCTCTGGAAGAAAAGTCAGTGCTCTTAACCTCTGAGCCATCTCTCCAGTCTCTCCATTTTCTTTGTGGATCAGGCAGTATCCTTCCCTCAGCTTGCTTTGTTTGGAAGTTACAGAAGTCTGCTCAAGTCTGGAGTTGGGAGTACCCTGACCCAGTTCTCAGTGCAGGGTGTGGGGTAAGGACTGTCTAGTCTTAGTTCTTTGGAAAGGACTCCACTGCCTTGGCCTTGTGAGAACCCTGTGCCCAGTGGACTCTTTCTGGGCTTAGTTTTTGTTCCAGGCCTCCCTCCAGGCAGTCAGCCTCCTCTGCCTGATTTGAATCTGCGTTCCTCTCTTACCTGCTTCTCAGCATTTTATGATCTTCAATGCTTCTTCTGTCCTGTGTCTTGGTGCCTTTGGCCTTTACTGAGTCTTGGGACTTTGGGGAGGACAAGATCTAAGTGCATGTTTGCAGTACTTATTTGAACAGACCCTCCTGCTTTATTTTTATTATATACATATGCATATATGTATGTGTGTGCATATGCACATGTGCATGCATGTGCCCATGGGAGATAGAAGAGGATATAGGATTTCATGGCCTGACACTGCAGATAGTCATCAGCTACCTGATTTGATGCTGGGAACCCAATACAGGTTCTCTGTAAGGGCAGCAAGTGGTCCTAGCTGCTGAGTCATCTCTCCAGCCTCTGCTTTATTTATTTATTCACTTATTCATCTAGAAACAGGGTTTCACTATGTAGCCCTAGCTAGTCTAGAACTCTGTGTAGACCTGCTAGCCTTGAGCTTACAGAGATCTACCTGGAGTGATAGGATTAAAGATGTACACCACAATGCCTGGCCTACTTTTTTTTAATATTTATTTTTATTTTATGTGAATTGGTGTTTTGCCTGTATGTATAACTGTGCAAAAGTGTCAGATCTTGGAATTACAGACAGTTGTTAGCTGCCATGTGGACGCTGGGAATCAAACTCAGGTCCTCGGGAAGAACAGTCAGTGCTCTTAATCGCTGAACCATCTCTCCAGTCCTGCCTGGCCTTTTTCTTGATTAGGATTGCCAGAAGTTTATGAATCTGTTTAATCTGTCTTTTGCTTTGTTTCAGCAAGCTAACTTTTGTCTGTTAGTTTTGTTTTCCAAATGAACTTTTATTCATGTGAATTTTTTTCTTTGGGCTTTCATGATGCACCTCTGGATAGGTTGGAACTGGAGGTCAGGCTGGCCTCAAAGTTACAGAGATCTTCCTACCTCTGCCTCTTGGTTTGGAATAACGGCGTGTCATTGTGGTGTTGGCTCTGTTTTGTTGCTACTTGCTTTTTTGATTTGGGTTTTTTTTTGAGACAGGGTCTGTCCTGAAACTCACTCTGTAGTCCATGCTGACCTTGAACTCACAGAGATCTCTGTGCCTCTGCCTCTAAGTGCTAGGATTAAAACCACCATTCATTGGTGTTTTTAAAGAAAGGAACTTGCTACACAGCTCAAGCTGACCTCCATCAACCTCCCAGGGCCTATGGGCTCTTACTATCTCATAATTCAGGTTGGCTTCAGACTTCATATACAGTTGAGGTGACCTTAAACTTAATTGCTCTGCTTCTGTCTCCCAAATGTGATTACAATGGAAACTTTAACTTGTGGTAAAATAGAACACAAAGTTTACCATTTTAACCTTCTTAAAATGCACAGTTCCTGGCAATAAGTACTTCATGTGTTTTACAACTGTATGTTTTGGTTTTGACTCATAGTTGTTTAAGCATTCTCTCTCTCTCTCCCCCCCCTCTCTCTCTCTCTCTGTGTGTGTGTGTGTGTGTGTGTGTGTGTGTGTGTGTGTGTGTGTAGGCCAGAGGAGGATGTCAAGTGTCCTGCTTTATTACTGTCTACCTTATTCCCTCAAGACAGGATCTCCCATTATGCTTGGAGCTGGGTTGGTGGTCAGTGAGCAGCAATAATCCTTTTATGCTCCACCCCCAACCTCAGTGCTGGGTTACAGATGTACAATATTACACTTGACTTTTGACATGTATTCTAGCATCTGAACTCAGGTCCTCAGGCTTACACAGCAAGTACTCTTAATACGGAGCCATTTCTTCAACCACCAGATGTGTTTTTAAATTTCAGAAATAGAAATTGTTCCTGTTTTGAGACTTGGTTTCACTCTGCAAATATCCTTTGTTCAAATAGGATTTTAAAAACATGGACTTACATATAATTATCATGTACCAAGCTGGCCTAGAACTCAAGGTGTAGACCAGGCTGATCTCAAATATATAGTGATTCTTCTGTCTCAGTCTGCTTAGTGCTAGGGTTTACAACTGTTAGCTGTCACATTGAACTCAAAAATGAAAAAGGTTTGAAAGTTATTTTTTGATGTATTAGCTTCATTTTCCTAATGGTTGAGAGAATATGTTCTGTGTATGTTCAGTTTGTGTAAGTCCAGGTTTGTATATGTTTAAAGCATCCCTTTACTGGCTTTGGTTAGGAAAACCTTGCATGTGTTCACATCTGATGGGAATGCATTATCTCCAGTGCCTGTGTTTGTTCTTTACCCCATTGAGTCATTTGCTATTTTTTTTTTCTTTCAACAGGACTCTTCAGAACAGCTCTGTGGTAGTAGATATGTTTTCTATAGCATCCACTGTGGTGTTACTAAATGATTGGCCTGTGACATGCCTAACAGAGGTACACAATTACCTCTCATTTGATTTGCTTTTAATTTACGTGATTTTATTTTTAATAGCCACACATGGCTAAAGCTATTGTGTTGGACAGCTTCAGTCTAAAGACTAGATTTATTCTAATTTGAATGTTCTCTCAGTTGATGAAAAAAATGTTGCAGTCTTCCCCTGAATCTTGTGGGAAATACTGTTTTTGTTTGCCTCAAAATATCCTTATTTTGAACATCATTCTTTCAAATAGGATCTTAAAAGCATATACTTATATCTAATTACCATGTGCCAGGCACTATTTTGAGAGTTTTATAAATATTAAAATTACAGCAATTATGTTCTCTTCTCCTGTCTGTCCATCTTTGGTCTCCGCTGGGAATAATTTTCAAGCATTATCTTTTTCTTAAGCACAGAGTGTAAGCACCGTTATTTCACAGTGTGTAGATGATAATTTAAGTATCTTAAATCTATTGCTCCAGCTGGTTGTCGCAGCATCATTATCTTTTCTTGGGTGCTGAGCTATCTTCTGTGACACTCTGGTAATTGTGTGAAATTATTTGTAGGAGTCATTTGGACTCTGGGGTCCTGCCTAGGCCCTGTGGGCAGTGACTTTTGTACTTCACTGAGGTGTTTGGGTCCCTGTGCTCAGGAGGTTGATCCAGTAGCTCAGTGGAACATTCCCCAGTGCTCTGCCTCTTGGCTTGATCCCTGATCCTCCTGTACCTCCTGCACTCACCACAGCCTCACTGATAAGTCCATCATCACATCGACTTTTGTGGAATGTGCCGCTTTCTTTGGCTTTCTTCTTGTTTCTGTTTACTTTTCTAGAGCTTTCTCTTTTGTCCTACTCTTGGGTTCTTTTTCTGTCGAATCATTAAATAAGTATCCCAGGAGGACCCAACTGTGCCCTTCTGGCCTCCTGTGTTATGTTTCTTCTGGGCATCCCTGTGCACTCAGAACCTGGTCCTCAGTTCTGTCTTTTCTCTCAAAGAGCCTGTGGATGTCTACTGACAGCTTACCTAATAATGTTCCATCCTGTAGACTTCCTTCCTTCATGCCTGGGACACGTGGGGTCCATGGATAGGAGAACCATCTGCTTAGAACATCCGTAGAGACCAATCAGGTTCTCCTGCCACACATCCATGCCAACATGGTGCCAGTGTGTCTGTTTACCCTCGTCTGCGCCGTCAGCTTTCCTGGCAGGCAGTTGGCCCTATTCCTTTATCCATCCCATCCTAAAATATAGACAGAATCTCATCACTTCTAAGCTTTAAATCCTTCCATAATTCCCCATGATTTCTAAGGTATAATCACTCCCACCTCCAATCCAAATTTGGCACAGAAAGGCTTTATTTCCCTAGCGCCACCTGCTCCCAGCCTGGAGCTGGAGACTCTGCCTGTGCATTTGTCCTTAGAACTGTTGATTATTCCCTCTTCCCAATCAATGAACATTCCTTCTTTAGGTCTCTTCCTGGCTAGCATCAGCTTTTTCCCTAAAGAAGGGCATTATTGTCCTCTCTGGGCAGGCTGCTCTGAGAGATCTGGAGGAGAGGAGGAGAAAACCCACTCACCACTTAGTTCCTCATTTTCTATATTTGATCTCCATAAATTCTTTGCTTTGACTTTGACGCTCCCTTTCTCTCGTTCTACACTAAGGTGAGGAAGGGTATGAGTACAACATGCAGAAAGGTACTTGGGCAGTGAGTGGGATGATATGCAGTCTGAAGCTCACTCCACTGTTAGGATTACAGCCTGGTGTAGGATGTAGATGTTAGACCCCAGGCTTGGCTTGTGCCACCTGATACTTAGGATGCTCACTAAAAATGAACGAGTTGTTAGAGCTAAGACCAAAGCTAAGGCAGAAGTAAAGGTTTTCTACAGTTAGGAATGCCATTTGGATTGCCCACATTGAGTACATCCTCCCCCATAGAGGAATATGGAACACATGCTCAGCCAAGCACAGCAGGGCTGAGGGTCTGTCCTCTTAGGGGACCAGCTTTGTTATAGCAGTCTGTATAGTTGTCATGAAGAGGCACGGTCTGCAGCAGCTGATGGAGGAGGGTATGTAATGCCTGAGCAACGGGTGACTCACATGGAGCTCATATTCTAGTGTGTGTGTAGGTGGGAAGGAGTCAGGCTCAGGAAGGATTTATGCAAAAAATCATGTCTTATAAAGGTGTGTGTGTGTGTGTGTGTGTGTGTGTGTGTGTGTGTGTGTAAATGTCAAGATCCCAAAGGTAGGTAAGGGAAATTAGGGTTAGGGACATTCTACAGTGTTCTTTCATATCTGATATTCACCTCAGGTTGGGCAAGCATATCTCCCTCCATTTCCTGGGGCTGCTGATACCATTCAGGCCCCACACCATACATGTCAGTTAACTTTTCTCACCACTGTGCCCAAATACCTGATAGAAAACAACTGAAGCATGGAAAGGTTTCTCTTGAGTGTGCTTGGAGAGGGTATGGTCCATCATGATGGGTAAGGTATGACAGAGTTCATGGCAGCTTGAAGGTAGGCCACTTGCTTACAAATTGCTATGGTTCAGGAATCAGAAGTTAGGTCAAAACTGGGATCAGTCTAAAACCCAATATACATGTCCTATAGTGACTCATCTCCTCCATCAAGACCCCATCTCCCAGCAACTCTACAGCCTCCTAAACAGCACCACCTTCTGGAATTGTCCAAATTCATGAGCCTGAGAGGACATATCATATCCAAGCACAGTTCTATGACCCTGAGAAGTCACTTCTTTTTTTTTTTTTTTAAAAGTTTTTTTTTTTTAACTTTATTTATTTATTTATTTGCCTTGGTGTTTGCCTGGAATTGGAACTACAGACAGTTGTTAGCTGCCATGTGGGTGCTGGGAATCGAACCCAGGTCCTCTGGAAGAGCAGACAGTGCTCTTAACCGCTGAGCCATCTCTCCAGCCCCCGAGAAGTCACTTCTATTTCAGCATTTTGCTTTTTGCACTGGGGATGATATAAAGGGCTACACTCAGGTGAGTGAGTGGCTGTGGTGACCAATGCCCTTAGACTCAGGTGGATAGCCATCTCTTTGGAGGCACAGGTAAGGATGCTTTCTATCAGTGTTTTGATGTTTTCCATCAAAAAGGAAGCAGAATCTTGGAACTCCAGGGAGTGACATAGAGACTAACCTCAGCAGGTGTCTGGTGAGGACAGCCTGTTTTGTCCCTAGAGGAAGCATACAGAGGAGAGCATACACTCTGGCGCTCGTGGAGGGAGCTCCCAACTGTGTGCACTCACTTGTCATAGTGATGATGAATCCTGAGGATGGCCATCAAGGTTGCTTTGGAACTGTTTTGAATTAATGTTGGTTGCCAATTTTTAAAATGGGATAAATGACAGTTATTTTACAAATTTGTTTCCATGTCTTGCTTTAAGTAAAACCTGTTAGCCATAGTAAACATGCAGCTGACTTGATGAAGCTTTATTTTTTTCAGTTTAAATTAAGTAATTATATGTAAACTTCATTTAAAGTATTTCCATCTTGTCTCACCCTTTCTTTCAAAAGCACCACCAAAAAAAGACATAGAAGAAAAACCTGAACCACAAACTGGGACAAAAGAGACTGATGGGGTACCCACTGGCCCTGAACCTCGACAGCAGCCTAGTGCCTTATTTGCCAGAGGAAGTAAGAAAGCAACCAAAAGCCCCCAAATATCAACAAGCAAAATAAAAGAGAACAAGCACCCATTTGCTCTTTATGGCTGGGGAGAGAAACAGATGGACACGGGAAGCCAGAAGACGCACAATGTCTGTGCATCAGCCTCGGTGCATGAGGTGTGCCTTGGAAGGGCGAGCCTAGCCATGTGCTGCCACAGGGCATTTATCCTATAGCTATCAATGCTCTGGGCCTTGGGAGGTCCTCAGGTGGTGTGGGATCCATGGAAGCCAGAAGAAGAAGGGGGCTCTGGTCACTAGGAAGGTGGAGTAAGCTTTGATGGATTGGGGCTACAGCCAGAAGAGGCAGCTGTCATTGTGGTTTATGAGCCCTGTGGCCTGGGCCACAGGAGAAAGGTTCACGGGGAGCTGGAGCTATCCCCTGGAGGAGTCTTAATTTCCCTCAGCTTTGCTAACCTGGGTCTTTGATCAAGGCTTTCTCCTTGGCATGTCTGATTACTTGACATCTCCTGGGGACCTCTGTTTTCCCTTCTGATGAAATTCAACTTGTCTTCAACTTGTACACAACTCCTTGTGTGCAATACTGCTTTGTTCCCAGAGCAGAGCCTTGGTTTGACATTTTCTCAGGCAGGAGGACAGAGAGGGTATAGTCTATCATGAAACAGTTGCACTGTTAGCACCAGCTGAATACCAGGGATGCCCGAAGAGCAGGCAGGAAGACAGACTGCAAACTCAGTTCCTTGTACTGCCAAGCAAGTTCCCTGTGGTCTCAGTGGCAGATGCTGTTTATTTGGAGTGAAATCTGAGACAAGAGAGCTGTTGTCAGCAGAGGACTCTGACCAGTCTCTGGGACTAATTTAACTGTGTGCATATCTGTCACATGATAAATTCCCCTGACATTTTTTGTTTTATTTTTATATTTTGAGACAGGATCTCATGTAGCCACAGGCCTAAAATTCACTACCTAGCTGAGGGTGACCTTGAACTTCTGATCTTCCTACCCCTACCTACTAAATTGTGAGATTATAGGCTTGTGTGCTTGCACCTGGCTGTCCTCATTTTTTAGTGTAGTGGTTTAAAGCATTGTCAAGAACTCAGAGTCTTTCATGCTCACTGTGGAAGAGTTCCCACAGTTTTCCAGAGCTTTGTGGGGTGGCACACCTATCATCTCAGCACTTGCAAGGCAGAGACAGGAGGATCCCTGGAAGTTTATAGCCAGTCTAATCTGTGTAGTGAGTTACAGGCGAAATAGCTATGTAGCAATATCCTGTCTCAAAAAAAGCAAGAGAAAACAAGTTTTCCCAAGCTGGTCCTAGATTACACGAAAGTTAGCTCTTGCCATTTATATCTAAACTCTTAAAATATTTATAATTTTTAGTTATGTGTATGTGTGTGGGTTGGCATATGTGAGTGCTGGTGCTCTTGGGGGCCAGTGGCATCAGATTCCGTGGGAACTAGAGTTACAGTTGTAAAACGCCCAGCTTGGGCTCTGGGAATTGCACTTAGGTCCTTTGTAAGAGCAGTACTTGCTCTTCCCTCTAAGTCATCTCCCCAGCCTTAGAATTAAATTTTCTGTGCTCAGTTTTGCCATCATTGGTAATGGGGTGAATTGTGTTGAATCTGTGAAGTGTTGATGCCATAGATTGACAGGGCTTGACCCTTTGCTTCAGGGAATCAGGCTAGTAACAAAGACAGGCTCTTGTGTGACCCAGGCTGGTACTTGGTTTTCTGTGTAGTTAAAGATGGCTTTGAACTTAGGATCCTCATGCTTCTCTCTTCCAAGTGCTGTGTACCACCATGCCTGGGGATAGAACCCAAGGCTTCATCTGTACTAGGCTGCACTGAGCCATATTCCGAGACTTTTAGCTAGATATTGTTAAAAATTGGTCCTTAAGCCACTTAGGCTACTCCCTTTATTTTTGAACTTTTTGTAGATTCATGAATCAGCACTTCGAGCCAAGAACAGAAGACAGGTGGAGAAGAGGAGACTGGCTGCCCAGAGGCAGCGGGCCCACTCCGTGGATGTGGAAAAGAACCGGAGGGTAAAGCCAACTTCCGCAGAGAACCCGTGGCTGACAGAGTACATGCGGTGCTACTCAGCAAGGGCATAGTTGCTGGGACATCCTCTTCCAAGTGTTTATGAAAGAGAAGGAAAACGAAAACTATCTAATGAGACCACACACATGTGGAAGAAATTGACTGATCCTGCAAGGCTCCTCTTAAAAATTTTCAAGAGATGGTTTTGCTTTCATGATGGTTGGTCACCTGCCTTGTAATTAGGGCAGACCATCAAAGCCATAGATGTTGGCTTGTTTATGAAGACAAGTCCCCAAGTCTTGATATTCTTTTAAGAGTTTTATTTTAGAGATTTTAATCTTTGGAGATACCCACACCAAATGCCTTTAACCGGCTCTAGTGCTTGCCACGCACACCTTCCTGTAGTGCAGTCGGAGCTGTCCTTTTTGATCAGTACCACATTCCATAGCTGAGGGGCATTCTGCCCACAGTGCAGGACTCACAGGTACCACATCTGTGCAGTTGCCTTGCAGGGAGCACCAAGGAAAGCAAAGGCATCAGCATGAGATCAAGGCTGTTCCTGATGAACCAGAACTCTGGCAACTGCTGAACAATTACACTTGACATTTCATTTCACCTCACCTCCATGTAGACTATGGTATTTAAGAATTTTCTGGCCAGAGCGAGGGTCACCTTTTCTCCATAATTTATTACTTAGACATTTATTTAGTATATAACTTAACAGTTCTGGTACATTCCAGTCAGTGACGTGCAGGACAGTGCATGTTTAGAGTAATGATGACATTTTTTCTTTTTGAGTCAGTGTCACATTCTTTTAACTTCAGTATTCCCTTTTAGAGCACACATGGTGTAGTTAACTGCTTTATACGTCTGACCTGTCACTCTCCTCTGGAGACAGCAGATGACATTGAAAACTTGTAATCTGAAATGACATTTAATGAGCCAAGTTTGTTTGGCCCATCGGGATAGGACCAGCAGTCACCGTTAGTGTGTCATCACCTCCATTCTGCTTTTCCTTGTACAGAACTTAATGAAGGCTTCAGGATGCACAGTGCTGATAGCTTCAGTTGGAAATGTGACTATTTGATGTCCAGCCTGTTGATCTGTGCTGCCAAACTGTGGGAGTATAGGGTGTGTGCTGGCCTGGCTGTAAATGTTCTTCCTTTAGTAGAGAACCACTGTTGGGGTTTTTGGGGGAAAAAATGGTTTTTTAAAAAGTGTAGGTTCCCATGAGATGGGTGCCTTCTCCATCCAGCTGAAGAGACACTCAGAAGATGAGCACCGTGTTCTTGCTGGGAGACGGGGAGATCTTTTGCCTACTCCCATTCAGCATCTGAGTTTGTTGGTTAAAACTGAGTGCTGGGTGTGTGGCTAAGCATTTCCATGATATTTTTACTTTGGGTTTTTGAGTATGATAATTTCTAGAACACAAACTGATTTCATTCCATATAAAATGGTCACACAATGTCACCTTAAAACTGTATGAAGCGGGCTGGAGAGATGGCTCAGTGGTTAAGAGCGCCGTCTGCTCTTCCAGAGGACCCGGGTTCAATTCCCAGCACCCACATGGCAGCTAACAACTGTCTGTAGTTCCAGTTCCAGGCAAACACCAAGGCAAATAAATAAATAAAGTTTAAAAAAAAAACAAAAAACTGTATGAAGCTTTGAAAATGCATACTGAAGAATCATGAGTGTTTAAAAAAAAAACTTTAAGAATATTTGCCTAGTTTTGTATAGCCCCTTGTGTACAGAGCCCTCCCACTGAGGTGTATATTTAATTAAAGAGTAAGTTCTACATGTTGTCCAAATACCACCTTGCTACTGACTCTGTTAACCACACAGTCCCCAAATGTCACATAGGGCGATTGGGACAGTGGCCCAGTTTATTGAGAATTACTCTTTGTAAAGCTGTGCCTTGAAGGCCTGTGTTCCCCCCCAGCCCTACATCATCAGCTTGCACCTGACAATCTCAGGACCCCCACTCTGGCCTTCAGACTTGCATAGAAGACACTTGCATCCTTTTGCATGTGTGTAAAGTGCAGGCTGAGGGGTGCTGCAAAACCATGCTGTGGCTTTGCCACCTTCTTTTTACAAAGAGCACAAATGATCACGACTTGAGAATATATAATGTTTATACACCACAAATAGGTCAGTATGAATTAGCTGTAACTCACACACCCAAGTCCCTAATGTTTAGGCTTCAATTTTTCTCCTTTAAAGAAATGGTGGCTACTTTTTGAGCCTATGAAATTTTTAACAGATTGATCTTAACTTTTCTCCTATCCTAGGAGCTAATATGGGGCAAGTTGCAAGTCAGTGAGATAATTTAAAATTAGTTTCCATGCTGGAAATATCTGAAAATGTTTGAGAATACAGTCATATTTAAAGTAAATGATACACAAGTCAAAAAAATCTGACTTTAAGGTCTTAATTAAAAAAATTTCCATAAGTGTTTTTGGTTTTTTGTGCTACCTTTACCTTAGATTTAATAATAGAATATTGAAGTAAGAATGCCCAGCTCTACTGCAGTGTCACGAATGAGAAAACGAATGTATTTTTAAACTATATGTTTAGAAGATATCTGAATACTTGGCATTGGTTATGTGTGTGCTCAGCTGCTCCACCCCCATGGAGTTTCTAACATGTTTATACATTTTCAAGTTTATCAAAGGCCTTGAAGGTGGTCTTACCTGCTCACATGCAACAGCGCATGCTCCTTTCAGTTCCTATGTGACATCTTTGTAGTTGTGTTTCATTGAAGGTGTGTTTGCTCAGGTCACAATAACTGAACTAAATTGCAAGAAAAGAGAGCAGGCAAAAGGGCTCCATTTCCAAAAGAATTTACCATGCTGAGAATGGAACTCAGTAATAGGGTGTTTGCCTGGCATGTAGGAGGTACTGGAATCCCCACATGGCAAGAAACAAAGTAGCCACCAGACAGAATTCTGCACAACTTTCAAGTTAAAAAAAAGTCCTCAGAAGACTTTGTAAATGAAATGAGACTCTTTGATACTCAGGACACCAGCAGCAGTATTGGAGAAGAGTGGGAGCTGCCCAGCACAGGTGGAAGGTGAGGCTTGCTTTCCAGGTAAGTTCACTGTTCAGGAAAAACAGGATAGCTGTATGGTCTACTTTATGGATAAACTAGTGCTATGCTATGGCTCATTCTGCAGTCGCCTGGCCCAGGTAAGGTCTGTACTATCTACTCTGTGGCCAGCATAAACGCAACCCTTTAAACATGACCTGGTCATTTCAAAATACCTGCATCTGAATTTGATGTGGATTTGAAGTGTCTCTATGTAGCTCTGACTATCCTCGAACTATGCCAGTCTGACCACTTCTGCCTCTCAAGTACATCTGCCACCATGTTCGATTATTTATTTTTCTTCTTTCTAAAGACAGGGTCTCATGTAGACCAGACTGGCTTTGGAAATTAATAGCCAAGGATGACCTTGAACTTTCTGCTCGTCTCTACCTCTCAACTGCTGAGATTACAGGAGATTATCACCACACCTAGTTAATGTGGTTTTGGGGAAGTAAGAACCCAGGGTTACTCTGCCAATTGAGTTATATTCCCAGTCTTCAAAATAGAAGGCTTTAGATTGGCAGTGACTGCATATTTTTTGCTTCCAACTGTTACAAGGAGGTGAGTTAGTGGCATATTAAGGTCTCTGTCTTGGCCCACCCATCATTTGTATGTCTTCCCTTTTTTCCTTATCTAGATATTTACAAGACAGTTACATGAGTCATAATCGCTATATGATGAGGTGGCTGTTCAGCTCCTGGGTCACATCCCTGCAGAGCATCTCAAATATGACCAGCTGCTCTACAGCCAGGCTTTCTAAGGCATCGAGGTCAGCACCATGGAAAGTGGCCCAGGAATACAGCCATCTTTGGATGACCCCTTCTATGAAAATCTGAGGATCTAGGGGGAAATACTTTATTCACACGATCTTCTAAATAATTTAAATTACCTAAAGATTTAAAAGAGTCTCCACAAGAAGCAGTTGTTGGTCATCTCCAGGCATTTTTAACTTTATGGACTTTATGGAGCACTTTTGGCAGTGAGAACTGGGGATGGCCCACAGGATAGAAGCTGCAATTTGTCAGCCTCACTCCTGCAGCATACTCAGCATTCTGGATTTCTTAAATAGTAACAAAGCTGTATTTAGGAAAGTTTCCACTATCCTTCTAAACTTATTTTGAGCACCACACTCCTGAGTGCTGAGACTCGGGCTAAGTGGGCAGGGCTTCACACTGGTCCTAACTAGCATACCAAAGGAAACTGGACCATCAGGGAGTCTTGGGTCACAGGTGGGGCAGGTCCAAATAGCACAGCCAAGGCTTTAGGAATTGATGCTGAATTGGGATCTTACTGACAGAAGGCTAGTTCAAACCCGGTCAACTCCACAAGGTTAAACATGTCAGCCACAGTGACAAGGCCATGCCACTCAGCATCTGAGCTGGGAGGCTCAAGAGGAAAGACAACAACAGATATGATACAAACATTGATCTTAGCTCTAGTGAGTAATCAAAACACTCTCAAAGGTTAGAATATGAATGAATGATGACAAAAAGAGTATGGGTACATGTGCTGGTGTACATCTTAATCCCAGAATTGGGGCGGGAGAAGGGGTAAGAGAATTATTGCAAGTTTGAAGCCATCCTGAGCTACACAGTTTCAGGTCAACCAGGGTAACAGCAAGACTATCTGAAGACAAAACAAGGCGCCCCCCCCCCCAACTCTAGATGAGAATGTTAGAACTGTGAGCACACAGCTGGGTCCACTCAGAGGCTGAATGGAGACATCGGAGCAGCAGAAAGATGAAAAAGAGCAGAGTCCATGGGACCTGAGGCAGCAGATGAGAAAGATACAAACCAAGAGTCACGAAGCTGCATGAACTCCATGTGGGATAAATACAAAGGGATGCACCGAGTGCCTGTGGGAGACTGAGGCAAGAGGATTTGAATTTGAGGCTGTATTATGCTATGTAGTAAGACCCTGTCTCACACAAATACCCATCCAGATACATCATCCTCAAACTGCCCAGAACTAAGACCCCATGAAGGGCTCAAAGAAAACCTACATGCTGCACTGACAGTTTGAATGATGGCATATTCTTCACAGAGGTCATGGAGGCCAGAGGTAGTGGATCATTGGAGTCAAATGCCATCTGAGATTTCTGTATCCAGAGCTGGGCATGTTAGCACATACCATAATTCAGCATGAGGGAGGCTGAGGCAGAATTGCCATGGGTATGGGAACCGGCTTAGGCTAGAGTGAGACCTTATCTAAAAGGGGGGAGGAGTTCCTGAAAACAATAGATTTTGTAATGAGATAATACTAAAAGTGTTTAACCTAAAAGAGCAGGTTCAGAGAAGCTGAAAAACACTTAAAAAATACAAAAGAAGCCAAACATGTATACATTGCCTTGGTGTTTCCATGTCAATAGTACTGTGAAGAGGCTGAGAATTCCTGGGACCGGTATGACTCTGAAGAATGTATGAGCATCACACCCACACAGGTAAGTGGGAGTATCCTGTTGCTGGCGGCTGTACTGGGATGGAGGCAAAGGATGTGTGGTCAGGCCCAGAGTCAACTACAAATAGAGACTCTGATGGGACTGGTAAGTTCAGAGTAAGAACTGGAAACTTTCACCTCCCATGAGCACTAGAGATAATAGGTGAGAATCAGCCAGGATGCAGGATGCCTGGTGATGACCAAGTACCAACAGTCAGAGGTTCCAGCTCCCTCAGCCATAGCCAGGGACACAGAACATCACCAAGATACCAATCCTGTTGCATAAACAGACCTTGCCAGTCCAAAAAAAAAAAAAAAAAAAAAAAAAAAAAAAATTGAGATGATACATTGTATGTCTGCAACTGTAGTAGAATTATACTAGAAATTAGTGCCAGAAGATCTGGTCAGGAGAAAATGAAAAAGCACACACATAAAACAAATTGCCAAGGAGAGAGTCTCAAAGTTGTAAAATGTTTTAAATAGAAGAGAAATGAAGTTTGGTCATATTAAAAATTTGCACAAGAAAGGTAGTGCTCAGGAAACATTGCTTATTAGGAAAACAGGTTTTGCTGGGCGTGGTGGCCCATGACTTTAATCTCAGTTCTCTTAAGACAGAGGCAGGTGGATCTCTTTGAATTTAAGATCATCCTAGTCTACATATCAAGTTCCAGAACTACAAAGTAAGATTCTGTCTGAAAACATAAAAACCAGGTCAATTTGATAATTGTATACAGTAAGGCATCTATGTATTCAAGAAAAGCTACAAAGAAATTTTTGTGTGATCTACCTATATCTGGTACTCATTCCAGTCTCTTTAGCTCAAGATGGTCTTGAGCTCATGATAGCCTCCTGCTGTCTCAATCTACTGAATGCTGGGATTATAGATGTGTGCCACCACACCTGCCATAATGATTATGTGTATGGTAGGGAAGTGCTTGCTATGGAATCAAACCCAGGACCCTTGCACATGCAAATTGAAGCACTTGACTACTGAGCTCAAGATTTCTTAATAAGCAATATCCTTTGCTAGAGGTAGTGGGTTTGCTGAAAATAATGACAAAACAATGTAAGATGTGGGAAAAGGCTGTGATGCCCTTCGAATGGGTCGTCTAGCAGGGAGACAGGCAATGGAGGTGCATAAACAGACCTTGCCAGTCCAAGGTGATATGGAAGGAGCAGGAGGGGCAGGTTGTCCTGGGCCCACAGCAGTTCCTACACTGACCTCAGTTAAGAGCCTTACAGTCCACAGAGGAGGACAGTGTACTGTGCTGAGAAACTTGGTTCCACTTTATTTTCAGATGTCAAGTGTGTCCTGTAGGTTGTAGCATTTCAGGTGTGGATCACAGAAATACAGTGTAAAAAGGGTAAGAGGGATTAAATAAGAAAGGCACTGGCTGTTAGTGCCAGAGTCCTTTGAGACCGAGTCATGTGTAACCAGCACAATGAGAAAAGCACGCTCACATTCACAAACTGCATTTCTTGTGAGATAAAAAAAAAGCTTCATTGAGTGCAGGATTCTATCATGTCACACTGGCTCTGTGCTGTAGGAATGCGCCGGGCTGTGTGCAGCACAAGCTTGATTTAACGGACCGTGATGGGTAAATGTGGGGCGGGGATGTTTGCATACAAGTGGCATCTAAAGGTATTGTCCACTGAGTTAGTCTGCACTGGCTGCTGAGCCCTGTCTGCCAGTGTGTACTGTTGTTTCCCCAGGAGGATCTACTTCTGTGCAGAGTAGACAAGATGGTGGTAAAGTCTTCAGCCTCTTCAGGCTCCAGCAGCTGTGCTCCAGAAACCACCGCTGAACCTGAGAAATGTGAAGTGTGATTAGATACTTAGGTGGTTGTAAATGCAAAATAGCTCAAAACTCAACAGCATAGCTTCACCTCTGGATTGGCTCACACTGCTAGGTAATGCCACAGTGAGCTGAGCATGATGGCATACACTTATAATCCCAGGATTTGGGAGGCCAAAGGGAGGACTGCCAGAAGGTGGTAGGCCCACCTAGGCTATAGTGAGCTCTTGCTTCAGCTTTCCTGACAAAAAAAGCCCACTGTGGTAAATGGGAGAGAGAGCCATTAAAAGTATAATAGGTGGTGTACTTCCCAGCACTTGGGAGGCAGAGGCAGGCAGATCTCTAAGTTCCAGTATGTCCTAAAAAACCCTGTCTCAGATAACAAAAGTTTAATTAAGAGCTAGTTTGTTTAGAGATGCTCCTGTGGAGGCCTTGGTTAGGCCAAGTCTACTCTGTGGTTTAGAGGAAAGGAACTCTGCCACAGCAGGTACCACTGGGCTCTGTCTGCCCTGCATTTGCTTCTGAATGGTTGGGAGGAGTTCCTACAGGGCCAGTCCTGTTGGGCAGACTTCTGACTATCCCTATGGGTCTCATCTCCTGTTCTCCCCAACTCTCCCATTGCAGTTTCATACCCTCCAGCACCCACCTCTGTTGCTGGTGTGCCTAGCAGCCACACTCCTGTGCACTTGGGGCCTGTGTACGCCGTGGTGACCGTAGCTGTCTCAGGGCAGCGTCTCCATACTGGATGCCAGAGCCCATTCTCTCTGGGTCCAGCTCACCTGAGGACCAAGAAAACGGCTATGAATCTGTGTTCAGGCAAGTGTGACTGGCATGCTATTTAGGGGCGCTTCATTACAGCCTTGCTCATAACTGCCAGCAGGGGATACTGTTGAGCTACAGGGTAAACCACACAGATGAGGCCAGGGAAGAATGTTACCTGATTCAATTTTGTTAAGTATTTTCCTTGCACACTGCATGAAAGCCTCTTCGACGTTCTCACCAGTCAGTGCGCTCGTTTCTAGGAACATCAGCTCTAAAATGATATCAAAGAAGACAGGAATTTTTCTATTATTACATTTATTTATTTTGGAGGGAGTGCATGGTATGGTGCATGTGTAGTGGTCAGAGAACACCTTGTAAGAGGTAGTTCTTTCCTTCCACTGTGTGGATCACAGGGATGGAATTCAGTCCTCAGCCTTGGAGACAAGTGCCTTTGTACACTGAGCCATCTCCTGGCCCAACAACAGTGACTTTCAACTGCTAGCAGCCTGATCAACCTTCTCATTTAGTGACAGGCAAAACTCAATCCAGTACCTAAATCCTCTATTTCTATAAATATAAAATTAACACACATAAACTTGTATTTTTGTTGTTGTTGTCATCTGGGTTTTTGCTTGTTTTTCTTTTTAAGATAAGGCTTCATGTAGTTGAAACTGGTCTTGAACTCTTGATCCTTTTACCTCTTCTGTCTCCCAAGTGCTGGAATTACAGGTTCCATCACACCCAAGTATGCTGATATATTAAGTAATGGGGAATCCACTGAAGAATGACCACTCTCATGCTCTTGAAGTAAGAGATAAATTGTTGCTAAAATTGTGACTTAGAGCCTCAATATCCTTCTCCAAGTGATCTGCAAGTCACCATGAATGCAGACACATAGCTGATAAATCACTGCACTCCACTACACACAAGCAGGACCCATGCCTGCACAAGCCACAGACAGCCCTGTTGGCCAAGAAAAGCCACCCCTATCCAGGGCTTTTACTTTGCATTCAGTTGGAAAATGTGTGCATTTGGGTATCCTAGATAATTTTTACTCATTCTGCTTTCCTCTAGTCATTAATAATTTTAACTGGGGATGCTGGGTAGAAGTCTCACTTGATTTACTTTATTTTGTGTGTATGAATTTTTTGTCTGCCTGCATGTTTGCAACACATGTGTCCCTGGTGCCAAAGGAGGTGGTGAGCTGGGAATTGAACCTGAGTCCTTTGCAAGAACAAATGCTCTTAATCACTGAGCCAGCTCTTGAGCCCTGAATTCTACTTGAGGTCATGCTTCTTTATCCCCAGAGCAGAGGCTGATTCCAGCAGAAAGCCTCCTCCATTGCTGCTGGCTGCAAACACTTAGAGGTCTCTGGTCTGTTCTAATAGAGGACTTTCTTTGTCATACTAAACAGCTCCTGCTTTCTAAATACTCTAAACAATGATTTTCAATCTGTGGGTTGCAACACCTCCAGGGTCTAACGACCCTTTCTCAGGGGTTGATAAGATCATTGGAAAACATATTTACATTATGATTCATAGCAGTAGCAAATTTACAGTAATGAAGTAGCAACAAAAATAATTTTATGGCTGGGGTCACCACAACATGAGGAACTGTATTAAAGGGCTGCGACATTAGGGAAGCGAGAACCACTGCTCTAAAACACCATCCCATGTAGGTGGTCTGCACTCATATACTTTCTTTCTTCCTACCTGCCTCCTTTTTGAATCAGAGTTTCACTATGTAGTCCTGGCATGCTCCAAGCTTTCAGTAATCCTTCTGCCACTGCCTCCTAAATACAAGGACCGTAGGCCCACAACACTATGCCTGGTCATGTTTCTTTCTTAGGGAAAACCCGTCAAGCTGGGAAAACAGTTTTCTGTCATGGAGTTCAACCACATGTGGACATAAGGATATATTAGTTTCAACTGGCCCTCAGAATTAGGGCTTTTCTCAAATGTCTATAATGCTGTTATCTCTATAAACAACAGCTAATTTTGTAATGCAGTTTTAACATTAATAAATTTGTTGCCTAGCCTGGTCTATATAGATAGCAAGCTTCAGAACAGCCGAAACTACATAGAGAGAGTCTGTCTCAAAAAAAAAAATAAATAAATCAAACGAGATTTGTTACCATTAAACAAATTACATATAAGAAAATGAAGCCAGCTAGCTGAATATTTCTTCTGATTCCTTTCTATGTGAGATGACTACTTCACCAACTATGTTTCAAGATACATTAAAAAAAAGTGACACCCAGGGCTGGAGAGATGGCTCAGAGGTTAAGAGCACTGGCTGCTCTTCCAGAGATCCTGAGTTCAATTCCCAGCAACCACATGGTGGCTCACAACCATCTATGATGACATCTGGTACCTTCTTCTGTATACTGTATACATAATAAATAAATAAATCTTTAAAAAAAAGTGACACCCTAAATGGCTAATATCCCAGGGAGCTAGAACTCCTTACAGAAGGTAAATACCTTGCTTTCCTCAGCACATCAGCCTTTGTCCGCAGAATGAGACATACTGAGCTATGCTGAAGTAGTCTAAGTAGACAGTGGAGATTCCACAATTTCATAAGATAATTTATTCTCAAAACTCCACCAGATTTTTTAAACCCAAAGAAATGTCACGGTGCCCAGACCCACCCTGTGAGAAGCTATAAGAGGAAACAGCCACTTGCCATTCTCTTGTGCGAACCTGGAGGCTTCAAGGAAGGTAACTTCACGGTCAGCATCCAGGTCCTTCTTGTTCCCGCAGAGGATGATGACGATGTTCTGACTCGCCAGCATTCTGGCATCTGTTAACCAATTAGTAAGCGCATTGTAGGTTTCTCGGCTGTGTAACATAAGATTGTGGAAATAATACATGTATTTTATAAAACTAGCAACTCTTTCCAGTCATCCTCACCATGCACACTGCTTGTCAACATTTCAGCAAGGGAAACGGCACCTCAGAAGTGACTTGGAAACTCAAATGCCTGGTGATATAGCAGACCCACGGGCTATGTTTAGCTTTTGTTACAGCAAAATCTATGAGTCAGACACTCTGGGTTCAAAGGGAAGGGGACTTTTCATTTACTTCACAAATGTGTAAACTATGTGCCTGACTTGCAACACTAATCATGGCCGCCTGTAGATTTGTGGGTACTTTGACCCACAGAAGTCCACCACAATGACTTTGTAAGGACCTCTTGCCTCTAGGGGCTGGGGCTCAGGGACATGCAGGACTTCCTAGTTCTGTCTACCCAGGACTAACAGAGACCTGCAGGTTGGCTCCCACATTTAAGGACTGGCACAAGTGATATCACACCCTGGTAGGCTGAGCCTCTCGTGGCACCTGGGGGGGATGAGGAGGGTGGAGACAGGAGTGTTACCCCCTCTCAGAGGAGAAAGACAACCATGTGCTGTTCTCTCCTGGGTCAGGATCCTCCCAGGCCCCTTAGTAGAAGCCTCTGGATCACATGTTTCTAGGGTAATGCTGCAAGCTCTGAGGTCAGTGTTGATGAAATATCCTCCAGGAAAGGAATGTACTGTAACCTCCATTGGCTAATCCTGTGCTCACAGCCACATGTGACATGGAGGATTTGAAATGTGGCCAGAGCACCCCAGGAGTGTAACTAAGGTGTTACCTGCTGCTAGTAACTGCAACAAGAATTTATTAGTTGACTTAAACCCGCCTCCTCCATAGCTCTCTGAGGGTCCAGGAATGATACCCTCATCCTATAGATGAGGAAACCAAGACCAAAGCAGGGAGGTCTTGGTCTGCAGAGATTGCAAAGCCACTGGCTGGAGCTGGGATCTGTGCCAAGTGATCTGAGCCTTAGGCTCTTGATTCACTTCTGAAAATTCAGAGCCCTGAAGGCTTGAAGAAATGTGTCCCACAAGTTGTTAAGAACAATAAGGCAGAAGGCTTCTTCCAGCCCCAGCAGCTCACAAACAAACACTAAAGACCTTTATGGATTCCTCAGGAAAGAGCCCAGAGCTTTGCTGGGTACAGACAGCCATGTTGCCTATCTAGAACCAAGTGAATCACACATCTCACTAACACAGGCATGCAGACATCAAGTGGGCTCTGTGGTGGGGAGCTGTCTTTACCTGGTGATGTCGTAGACAAGGAGTGCTCCAGCTGCACCTCTGTAGTAGCTTCTGGTCACAGACCTGAAGGAATGATAGGGCTTCTAACAATCAAGGCCCTTTGCTTCTCCCCATAAAAACCATGCTTCCTTGCGAACCACAACATAGAGCCAGGACAAGGAGGGTTCTCTCTCCAAAGCAGGGACAGCTATGCTGAGCAGGGGGTTCCAGTGTCTGCATGTGGCCCAAAATGTCCTTAGCTCTATATGGGCTCCAAGCTGTAGGAAACCCTCACGTCTCTGTCTGCCACCTCCAGGTGCCCTGTGCTGTTCCTGCCCTTCTTCCTGGGAAAAGCCCAGCTGACCACATCCATTCTGCCTCATGGAACATCCTTCTTTACCTTGCTCTGTGAGGACTGGCCTTTTGTCCACTTCACACACTCAGTAATCTGTTTTTCAGTAATACGCTTTCTCTTCTGTAATGCCAACCTCTCTCTTGGCTAGTTTTTATAAACATTAGTATTGTGTGGATGATATTGGTGTGGGGCACGTACGTAGAAGTCAGACAACTTTGTGGTCACTTCTTCCACTGTTGCATAGGTTTTGGGAATGGAATTCAGATTGTCAGGCTTTCCCAGCCTTTTCCTACTGAGCCATCTCATTAGATTTTTTTTATACTAGCAAAATAAAATTTGCTCTGGCACTCCTGTGGTCCCATACTATATTGCTCAGGCTGGTCTTGATCCCCTGGACTTAAGTGATCCTCCTGCCTCGACCTCCATAGTATTGAGGACTATAGGCACCACCATACTATATCCCCAATTTTAATTAAAAAGTGAAAAGTATGCTGTGGGGGTGGTGGTGGTGGTGTGACTTATTCCACACTGAATTGACTCTATGATTCGGTGTACTGTGCAGAAAGTGGCTAAAATGTTCGCACACTGTCTTGCATTCACTGTTACAAGTTGCTAATGACACAAGCTGATTAGCAGGGACCTGGAGTCAGTTGTGCAAGAGTGTCCTGTAGAATTCACAGATGCTGTCACAGCATGCTCCAGTTAGTGTAAAGGAGTAAAAACCCACCAAGGGTGTTTAAAAATTCCTCATAGAAGTGTAATATGGAAAATTCCTCACAGAAGTGTTATGTGGAAAAAGCTATGTGTCCTGTTGCATTGCCTTGACTTAAACCTAAAAGCATGCTACGCCTAGGATGGTGCTACACACCATCACCCTGACACTCAGAAGCATGACACAAAGGTCATGGGCTTGAGCTCTACCTACCCAGAATGCTCAGCTCATACCTCCTCACTGAGCTGCCACCTCTGAGGTTCTAGTTACCTAGTTCTCTCTCTCTGTCTCTCTCTCTCTGTCTCTCTGTCTCTCTCTCTCTCTCTCTCTCTCTCTCTCTCTCTCTCTCTCTCTCTCTCTCTCTCTCTCTCTCGTTTGTTTTGGTATCTGGGGTCCAGTCGGTGTTTTCTTAGCAGTGAGAGCTTCCAGGCTGAGCTGGAGGGTTTGAAACCAGTGTGCATGTTGGTTTGAGACTACACATAGTGACGGAATCTGGCTAAATAGTTTGAGTCCAAGTTCAAGTATTCCTAGTAAATTAGGACAGCTACCTGAATCGCTCCTGTCCGGCTGTGTCCCATATCTGTAACTTTACATATTTACCACCAACATTTATTATTTTTGAGCCAAATTCCACTCCTATGGTATGATTTGAGTCATCTTTGACTAAAAAAGAAAAACAAAGAACAAATAATTACATTTTAGAACATGAAGGTAACAGTTCACAGATTTACATAGTAATGTTAAGTTTGCGGTCTGAAAAATAAAAATAGTAAAAAGATGTGTGGGAGGGGATATTCCAAAGGCTCTGCAGCAGAAAGGCAGCTTTAGCATCCATTCTCTAACAGTCAGCAGAGGAATGGCACTAACTTTAACTAAATCACATGATTCCTGTTCTCAAAGAGACAGTAGCGAGCTCCCCCATCTCCTAACACATGGAAGAGGCTGCCCTGAGCCTGAGACACCCTACTGTCCATGGAGAAGACTGACCCCAACCACCTTCTAATGGCAGAGAATACATGGCTAGATTTACAAAAGTACTATGAAAATTTTAAAAAGAAAATGTTACTCCCTAAAATAAACCCCAAAGTCACAGGTGTTGCCACTCAGTAGGAGGTGTGTCTGGTGACAGGCTGGAACTTACTTAGTCAGCAGTGAGGTGGTCAAGTGTAATTATTCCAAAGACCTGAACAAAGGAGACCTCAAAGATAACCTGATCATAGAGCTCTGATTTGGGGTCTGTCTGGGGAAATTTTTTTTGTCCTTTTATATGTGTATTACTGGCATTAAATGTTCATTAGTTCTAGCATTGCACAGTGAAATTTGAATGAGTTTGTTGGAGAGTCCTATCACTTCTCAACCCAACTGATAAGCTCTTCACTGATGGAAGTGGCAGAATAAATCCCCAAATACCTTTTCATTCTCTGTCAGGGACTCTGTACTCTTCCCCTCTTGCTGCCTGGGGGGCTTCCCACCTTAGTTACTCTTTATTAAGCCAGTTCTGTGTCAAGCCTTCCTCTGACTGCCCCAAACTAGCAGATCACCCTCCTCGGTTCTTCATACTGTGATCACAGTTTTGCTTATTCTAAGAGCTTTTGGAAGCTACAGGCTTTCACAGTCTTGTACACTGTGGAAGAAAGATCAGATTTGCCTTCCCTAAACATCATAAGTGTGTGGGGCTGTGTGGTCCAGAGTCCTCTGTAACACACTCCTCCCAGGAGCACCTGTGACTTCTCATTTCACTTACTGACCTGTAGATCAGGATAGGACACAGAAGGTCCTGAGAGGCACTAACGGCCACCCAGGGCAACTCAAGGCTATAACCCACTCAACTGCACTCCAATGTGTACCTGGCTACTCTGCCAGGAAACAGGGTCCCCACTGAAGAACCCTTCACTGTGCTTACTTACCATCTTGTCATCTCTTAGGCTAAGCAAACAATGCACTAGGCCACTATGAAACTGAAAGGCTAAATACAGATTCCATCATGTAAAAGTCCAAGAATACAGCCAATCTGAGTGCAAGCCTTTAATCCTAGCACTCAGAAGGAAAGGGGCATTGGATGGATCTCTCTGAGTTCAAGGCTATATAACAAGACCTATTTTTACAAACCAAACAAAAAACACAGCCTTGTAATGCTACTTAAAAGTACTTTTACCCAAAGGTAGACCCAGTGTGCTATAATACTGACCCACTGGTATAACAGTAGCATGAATGTATAGGAGTAACCAACCACTTCCAGGCTGGATTTGAGGCCTGCCTCACAGGAGGAAATTCATGCCTAGTACTGGAGTCTTGGACAAAAGCCCATGCTGGAGAGATTATAGACCTGGGTGGAGAACCTACTACAGTTGTTTTGCTAAGTGGACATGCTGTCAGACTGCCTTCTAACTGTTTACATTTCTACCTTTAGATTAGTGCTGCTCTCAACCTTGGTCAGAGAAGCTCGCTTTTGGAGTAGACAGACGTTGATGCAGAGACTCACAACTACTCAAAATGCTGAAAATAAAGGCTGACTGTTGCTCACAGAAAAGTGGTGGGAGGTGAGGAGCAGGTGAAAAGAGCCAGAGGACGGGGAGAAGGGCTATGAAATGCTGTCTTCTGGACATGACATGGCCATTACACTCATGACGTCACTGATGGGAAGTTACCTACACACAATAGAGGCCATCAGCATTCCAGCATGGATGGGTGAGGGGGGCTCACTAGGCTCTGCCCCCAGCTAGGGAGCTATTAGCAGCCACTAGGGAGGAAGAGTCATTCTACTTCAGGGGTGTAGCCACTGGTAAACTGCCTGTGGTCTGTGATCCGGTAAATGACCCCATCTACATATGCATGCAAGGAACCTTAATCAAGCTCAGTGATAATCAAACATGAAGGTAGGAGAGGAAGGTTAGGAAGAAGGGATCTAGAGGAAGGTGGAGAGGCTGGGGTGGAGATGATCAAAATATAGACAGGCATGAAATTTTCAAATAAATGTTAGAAGTTTATTACTTTGAAGCTATGGTTTCCCCTTTCAAAAAGGTTAGATTTCCCATAAGCACCTCTGTGCCCAGGGTGCTCACTGACATTATAAAAATATCTGGTGTCACTCACATTTTTTTTCAATGAACTGATGAAGCAAGCAAGATTTGCCAGTTCCTGCATTTCCGATGACCAAGAATTTAAACAAGAAATCTGAAAGGAAGAGAAAGATTAAGACATTACTTTAAAGGAGCTATGAACACACTCAGACTATGGTCATGGTGTGTTAGTTGTTGATATAATAGATGAGGTAACTGAATCTTCTGTGAAAACGCACTGGCTTGCTTTTTCATGTCTACACATTTCAGACTTGCAAATTTCTGATATATTCAGAGCTTTTCCAAACTGCTCCTTCAACAACTTCAGAAATTTTAAGGTTGAAAATTAACCATGACAATGGATAAAACTGATCTCTGATAGCCACTACAAATAGGCAAACTTAGTTGCAAGCAAAACTAGTCAGAAATGGAAGCCTGTTCCTTTCTTCTCTACACACACAGGTGAGTTCCCAGGCATGCAGCGCAGCATGTCACTTCTTACCCCTTGGCTGTAGTTCCTGGAGGTCAGCTGAGGCCAAGTTCAGGTTGCGGGTCTAGTGTCTGACTCAGTGCAGACAGGGTCATTTAATTTGGGATATTTCTTTTGAAAAAATGTATTTTATATGTATTTTATATGATGTTTTGCCTGTATGCCTGTGTGCCTACCATGTGTGTGCAGTGCCTGTAGAGGCCTGCAGAGGGCATCAGATGCCCCAGGAGCTGGAGTTAAAGATGGTTGTAATTCCTTTGGAAGAGTAGCCAAAGAATACTCTTAACCTCTGAGACAGTGGTTTTCAACCTTTCTGCTGTGGGATAATGTTCTTGTACACTGTAAAGATTTGTAACTCATATTGGTTTAATAAAACACTGATTGGCCAGTAGCCAGGCAGGAAGTATAGGAGAAGTGACCAGACTAGGAGAATTCTGGGAAGAGGAAAGGCAGAGAAGCAGTTGCTAGACAGACACAGAGGAAGCAAGATGAGAATGCTGGACTGAGAAACTGTACCAAGCCATGTGACTAAACAGAGAAGAATTATGGGTTAGTTTAAGTGTAAGAGCAATTTAGTAATAGGCTTGAGCTACTGACTGAGATTTTAAGTAAATTTAAGCCTCCAAGTCAATTATTTGGGAAACAGCTGCTGGGTATTTGAAAGTTTCTGGCAGGACAAAAACTTCCAATTATACCTTCCTAATGCTGAGACCCTTTAATACAGTTCCTCATGTTGTGGTGACCCCAACAATAGAATCACGCTTATTACTACTCCACAACTGTAATTTTGCTGCTGTCATGAATCATGAATATCTGATATGCAGAGCATGTGACCCCCTGTGAAAGGGTCATTTTACACACACCCCCCACACACAAGGGGTTGCAGTCCACAGGTTGAAAAACACTGCTCTGTGATATCTCTCCACAGAGAGATCCTGGGATATTCCTTTTACAAGATTGAAATGAAAGATTTCCAAGATGAATTTGCTCATTAATATGAAGAAGCTCTAAAAAATCAGCACTGCAAACTTTCAGTGTAGCAGAGGCTGATCTTACAGCCTCCGTCTCCTAAATGCACCATTACAAGTGTACCATCACACCCAGCACTTCAACTGCTCTCTTTCTCTTTCCTTCTCCCCGACCCCCTTCTCCGAGATCTCACTCTGTAGATCACGCTGGCCTCAAACTCCCAGAGATCTACCTACTTCCACCTCCCAAGTGCTGAGATTAAAGGCTAACTTCTTTCTATTTTTGATATAGAGTCTTACTATATAGACCTTGCTCTTGGCTTCAACTCAGAGATCTGCCTGGCTACCTGAGAACTGAGATTAAAGGCACTTACCACCTCACCCACCTAATTGCTTTCTCTGTAGAGAGAACTCTAGACTTGCATTGCTGGTAGCTGTACACTATTGGCTCCTCTGAATGGACCTGCCTAGCCTAAGCTTGTCTTAACCCTGACCTGATGCAAGCCCCACCCTGCCTGGCACCCACGTTTATATTCCTAATTCTCCAGACCACATCCTCTTCCTGATGGGATCAAGTGCTGATGGTCATTCCCTGCTCTCCCTCCATTAAACTGAGATAGCTGCTGGATTTTAACATGGCTCTGTCATCTTTTTCTTTTCTTTTTTTCTTTTCTTTTCTTTTTTCTTTCTAAAAATAGAACCCATTTTCTTTTCTTTTCTAGTTATTTATTATGTATACAGTGTACAGAAGAGGGCACCAGATGTCATTATAGATGACTGTGAGCCACCGTGTGGTTGCTGGGAACTGAACTCAGGACCTCCGGAAGAATCAATCAGCACTCTTAACCTCTGAGCCCTTATCACTAGTTTCTAAACTCTATAATCATCACTCAGAAATTAAGCCTATTTGGTCTCCAATGATATCCAAATGGTTGCAGAAAACCATGGGACAGTGCCATTAGGATTGTGTCAACATTTAAATACCAGTAACTTCAGCTTGTCACTCAGTTTTTAAAGCATGCCATGGAGACTCCACTCTTCTTTGAGATCCCCACACCCATGTTCTTGCATGTGTCTATTTTTCTTCCTGAGTGCTTCTCTTTCTTTTAATCTTTAAGTATAAAATCTATGTTTAAAAATATCTTTTAATAAATTTCGACTCTGCTTCAAAAGTAAGTTATAATAAGGGCTTAACAGTTATGATCACTGGCTACTTTTGCAGAGGACTTGGATTTGTTTCTCAGCACCCACATGGCAGTTTAGAGTCATTCTTATTAAATCCAGTTCCGGGGGATCCACATCCCCTCTGAAGCATCAGGTACACATATAGTGCACTTACATACTATACACAGATAAAACATGAGATTAAAAAATAAAACTTTAACATCAGCATTGCTTACAGTAGTAAACAGGGAAGTAACTCAGGTGTCCATCAGTGTAGGAACAGATACACAAAATGTGTTATCTCCATACAATGGAACAGGATTTAGCCTTAAACAAGAAAGAGCTCCTAATAACTGATAAACTTAAGGACATTAGTGAGACAAAGCAGTCATAAAATGACAAATCCGGATTCATTTTGTGAGGCCCTCAGAGTAGACTGAAAGCAGGGAGGTTGCCATTAGGTGTGAGCATCAGAGATGGGTGGTGGTAACCACTGTATTACAAAATGTGGCTGTACATTTATTTTTGCTTTTTATTGGAGATCTTCTTGTTGTATGGGTGTTTTGCCTGCATGTATATTTATATACTGTGTGTATGCAGTGCCTTTGCAGGCTAGGAGTTGGATCCCCTGGGACTAGAGCTGTAGGTGCTAGGAATTGAACCTAGGTCCTTTGGAAGAGTAGCCAGTGCTCTTAACCACAAGGCCATCTCTCTAGCAACCCCATGAAATGTGACTTTACTTTGATGCCACAGAAATGTACACTCAAAATTTCAGTTAGTTAAGACTAAAGGGAACTGAAATTTCTCAACCCTATCAATATTCTTTTTCTGTTAGGAAACAAAGTTATGTAATTTATAAGGAGAAGGTAAAAAAGAACTAAAGTTGGGTCTGTTGTTGCCTTGGGGAAGGAAAAGGCAGAGGCTGGCAATAGGCAGGCAACAGGAGAGTCCCATGGAACACTAAAGACTGCTCCAAGAACACAGATCCCTCTTCTGGACCTTGGACTCACATAGCTGAGAGTGAACTCTGGCTCAGATTTGCTGGGCTGTCCTTTACAAACAACTGCTGGCCATACCACTGCCACGCCTGGCTAAAGGGTGACAGACGGGCGTGCCGTGATGGACAAAGGAGTGGCAAGATGCACCATCGCTACAAACATCGACACTCAGGAGGAAACAGAAAACATCTTATTTGAAATCACTTTGGTAAAATATCTAAGAACAGTGGAGCTTTTAGGAAAACAGAATGATGGTGCTTTTCTGGAATGGTAGCAGAGTACAGCCTTGGGGAGGGTCTGGGGCTCCCTGACAACTGGTAGACCTCAGTCCTCTCAGGAGATGGGAACATTCCCCTTGGAAAATAAGTTATAATTTCAGACAGTACACCCCGAATCAGGAAATCAATATATAATAAGTCCAGAAAGTGATGCAGATCACCTCAAAAATACACGCCCACTAGAGACACAAAGGTTCCCCACACATGGCCCTCTAAAGATGCTTACAACCTAAAAACTATAAAAGATGCAAAGAAACCAGCCCTTATGAGCACATTATGGTAAGTAACATAAGCCAAATGTTGATCCCATTTGTGTGAGGTTCCTGGAGTTCACATGCAGAGAACAGGCTAGTGGGTGTAGGGAAAGATCTCAGTGCCTTGATGTGTGCAGATTCTGTCTTCAGGACCTGCCAAAGGGCAGCTTGGTAAGAGGCCATCGGGATGATCAATATCATGAAAATGTTAAGTTGTAGGAACAGGAGGCTTAAGAGAATGGGTAGAATAGAGTCTAGGGGCCTAGGAAGAAGAAATGACAACCACTAAATGTGAGTTCTCACAGGGCCTGGTGCCATGGGCTTGCTATCCAGCTATGTGAGAGGAAGAAGCAAAAGAACTGCAAGTTTCAGACCAGTCTGGACAACTTAGTCTGTTTCTTAAAGAAAAGCAAAGGAAGAGGACTGGGCATGTGTTAATAACTTGGTGGTAGAGAACATGCCTGGTGTGTACACACTTGGTGTGTACAAGGGCTTGGTTCAGTGTCTAGTGCTGGAAAACAAAACCACAAAAATAGACTGACAAAAAAAAAAAAAAAAAAAAAAAAAAAAAAAAAAAAAAAAAAAAAAAAAAAAAAAAAAAAAAAAAAAGAGGTGAGAACGAGAGGAGCAGAAACCGTAGGAAAATTACCAGCAAGGAACAGAGCGCCATCGAGACACAGAGGACTGAAGAAAGCCTAACATCTGTGAAAGAGGGTCCACACCAAAAAGAAATAGCGATTGAAGGTTTTTATAAAAATGACATTAAATGAATCAGTTGGGTGTGGGAGTTCATACTTAAGTTCCTAGTACTGGGGTGGGGATGGGGATAGAGGCAAGAGATCACTAACAGTTCAAGGCCAGCCTGGGCTACAGTGTGAGGCCCTGTTTCAAAACAGGAGTCAGGGGGCTGGAGAGATGGTTCAGAGGTTAAGAGCACTGACTGTTCTTCCAGAGGACCTGAGTTCAATTCCCAGCAAAACCACATGGTGGCTCACAACCATCTATGATGAGGTCTGGTGCCCTCTTCTGTAAAACTGTATGCATAATAAATAAATAAATCTTTAAAAAAAAAAATGTCATGAAACCTATTAAAAAAAAAAAAAAAAAAAAAAACAGGAGTCAGTAAAGTGGCTCAGCAGGAAAGGTGCTTTCTGGGCAGGCCTGATGACCTGAGTCTAATCCCTGGAGCCCATGTAAAGGTGAGAGCATGGAGGCACATACTGTGCTCCTCCGGCCATCCACATACACTCAACAAAAATTTGTCAGAATAAAAATAACAGGGCTGGAGTGATGGCTCAGCGGGTAAGAACACTGACTGTTCTTCCAGAGGACCGGAGTTCAATTCCCAGCACCCACATGACAGCTCACGACTGTCTGTAGTTCCAGTTCCCAGTTCTAGGCAAACACCAAGGCAAATAAAATAAATAAATAAAGTTTTTAAAAAAAATAACACTAGGCCATTAAAAGGGTATATACATAGGCAAGTACAAAGTGGACAGTGTGATGCAATCAGCAGGAAGGAAGACTTCCTCAAGGAAATGGGGTGTACCAATTGCAGGTCAGAGAGATGGTCGTAGCAGCTACCTGCCTAGGTGTTCCTCTTTCTTTGAAACCCAGGAATTCTGAGAATCTGATAACAGCTATTAGCACAGTGCAGCAGGCCTTCCTTCTCTTTGGTTCTAAACTATGTATGGCTGCTTTAAAAAAATCATGACCTTAAGTGAGAAATAGGCAAGTTAAGTAAATACAAAGAAGGGGCTGGAGGAAGGACTCAGAGGTTAGGAGCACTTGATGCTTTTGCAGAGGACCAGTGTTCAGTTCCCAGAACCCACATAGCAGTTGTTAACTCCAGTTCCAGGGAATCTGATGCCCTCTTCTGGCCTCTAAGGGCACTGCATACATTTGCTCAGGCTAGACCTAACTCATACATGTAACACCTTACAAGCAAGGGAAGGCAGGAACAAAGGAAGGCAAGGGTTCTAGCCTTTATCTGGTAAGATGGCAGCAGCCAGTGATGACCATTGCATGTGTATGATGCTGTATCCCAAGCAATCACTAAAACTGTAATGAGAAGAGTGTGGGACAAGTGTGGTCTAATCAACACTCTGGGAGGTTGAATGCAACAGAATCAGGAATTTAAAGTCATTTCAGCTATTTAAGAATTTAGGAGCCAACCAGGGCTCTGTGAGATTCCACCTCAACAACAACAAATAAATAAAACAACCCCCTCTCCATCCACCAACCAAACAACAGAAAGGAGAGAACAGAGGAGGTTAGCTAACATGGAAAGGGCGGTGAGGGGCAGCTCTGTCCCTCCCACATCATCATGGAATGGATTTCCCTTCTGAGGGAGGGTACTGTCTCCCGGATCCTCTTGAAAACCCCATGGTTATTACACTCACAAGGTAATGGCTTCTTCGGGGACGAATTAGCTTAAAGGCAGGGAAAAGTCTGTTTCCCAAAATAGGTATGCTAAAACGGGATATTATGCCAGTGTGCTTTTAACTTCCCATATGATAAATGTCAGATGGGATTATGGGAAAGCTATCAAGCAATCAGCAATCAGTGGGTAGACATCAGCCACCCTTCCACAGAGGCATTACAGAGCAAAAACAGTCACAGCTGCCAGAGGACATGACATTCAGTGCCCTTACCTCCTCCCCAGACCCCAGCTGGACCATGAGTTACAGCACAGAAGCATAATATGCAGCAGGGGTTGAGTCAAAATGACCCAAGAGCACAGCACACTGCTCGGCAGCCAGTGTCGGTAACCTCAGGTGTGGTCAGCAACAGCGCCTCTGCTTGTGAAGCTGCTGCTGACCTTCACTTTGCTTTAACCCAGGGCCTGTTCTCAGGTTCAGACCATGGCCCCAGGTTGTATCATGGGATCCTGCTGTTCTTTTCCGAGCTCATTATGGAACTGTTAGCATTGAACTGATCTGAAACTGGGATGTCCAGCTCTGAGATGAGAGAATGCCATGGTGGGGAGGGGGACTTGCCACTCCAGTCTGTGTCAGCACCAGATGTCAGGACACACCAACCTGGTTCTCATTTCTCTAAGGAAGGGGAAAGAGGTACATGCGACATGAACGTGGTGGCTTCCTTCCGGTCGCCCACCCTCACACATGCTGCCACCCTCACTGTTGAGTTTTCTGTAACACCTTCCTAATTTCCCCTTCATGCAGCCACTCAGATGTTAAAATTTCCACACACCAAACATAGTAGGTTGGGGGCCCTGTCTAGGGATCCCTTTTTCTGGCAGAAAGGGTTTGGGCTGGATGGCACTTGGCTTTGAATAGGTAGAATGGAGGCATGCTGGGGTGGTGGAGGTGGTGGTGGTCCTTGCTTTCCTGCTTAGTTTGTGATGTGAAGATCCATATAAGGGATGCCAAAGATTGCAAGAAGAAACTATTTTGAGATACTGAGTGGCAGATTCAGCTGATAACACGTGTAACCTAACAAGGTGAATCTCACAGGAGTTGACCATGAAAAGGAAACTAAGATAAAGGTCCTTATGTAGTTCATGCCCTTGGGGGGTAGGGGGGGCAGAATCCTGACTACAGCAGGCTGAAGAATGAAGTGATAATGCATGGATGAAAATACTGGTGCTCTCCCGAGAAGCTGGGAGGGAAGGGGGGAAGAATTAGAAGGGGATGCAGAGTAGTGGGTAAATGCCATAGACAAAGAAGGGGAGGGGATGAGATGTGAGCAACTGAGACCTGGGACAGCTTGTGCAGAAGGGCGGTTCATCTCGGGTGGTGGGACTTCCTTCCGAGACAAAAGGGAAGGCACAGGTCAACATGGGGACTGGAGCAGGTACGCACATCCTTTGCTGGTATCTTCATCTACTGGAGATGTGCAAGACAGCTGACATACAGGAAAGGGCACTGTTAGTGTGAGAGAGCTGCACATCTGTCACCATCTCCCCCTGGAAAGCTCTCTGGTCTATAGCAGCAGGTCTGATAATGGATTAGGCCAGGACTTCACAAAGCGCATGCCCATACAGAGAAGCAGTGACAGCAAATAAAGATGCCAGTGCTGGGGTGGAGGCAGACCATGGCATTTCAAAGAGCCGGGGACTTCCATGTCAGGATGGATGCTGTTAGTGATGGGAACTGGGTAGAGGATGTCCAAGATGAAGCCAGGGAATTGAATATGTGACACACAAGAGAAGATTACCAGAAGTGACCCTGCAGTGCCATGAGGCTGAGATACTGAGCTGTCCTCTGTGCAGATGCTTTAGGCACCATGTCAGTCAGGAGCTGAGGACAAAGCAGGATGCCCAGCAGATGACCCTGATGATGGCTAGCTTGAATGTCTGTGAATGACAGCAACTCAAAAGAGCTGGCGGGGCTGTGCATAAAGGGGGCGTCTACTTCAGAAAATTCAGAATTTGAAGCTCCTGTAAGGGATTGGCAGCCCAGAATGGGAAGTCAGCTGCCATGCAGAACACACAATGAACTAAAGATAAAGAGGTCTGATTAGAACAGCTGCCCTTAATAAGGAACAAATTTGGGGTATATTACAGAGTAGACTGTTGAATTTGATTAGGTTAATGGAGGGATGAAGCCTGCCGAACTCTATTAAAAAATAAGTGCATATAATCTGCCAATATGATTTACAGAATATTTCAATAAAAGGAGAGACAGAGAAGAGAAAGGGAGGAGCAGAAAGCTTCTCTGTTTTAGACAGTGTTTTAATATGTAGTCTAGGCTTCTGCCTCTGCCTCCAAGTACCGAGATCACAGGTGTGTGAGATTCCACCTGGTGTGCGTAGGTAACTTGGTTTGTCGATGACCTAAAGGACCTTTGTGATATGCCCTGGTGTACTGGAAGGACAGGTAAGCATGCTAGACAGAGAACTAACAGCTTGCTCTCAGCTCTTCCTTTATGAGGAGATGGTTCATGAGGTGTCAGTTTTGACCCACTGAGGACAGAGACTTGAGGTCTCATCATCTTTGGAAGTCTGACCTCCTACTGTTTGATCTGGCCACCATAGGCACACAGAGAAAATGTGGGTCCTAATGGTACATTGTTCAGATGGACAGTATCTGTGCAATAGAGGCCTCCCAAGACTGGTACCACTATGCAATCCCATCTTTTAGCCTTATTTAGCTCTGGACTCATAGACAGATTTTGCTCCACATGAAATACAGTGAGTGACAAGATCTGGTCACATGAGTAGGGGTGCTGAAGGCTAATCCCTTGGTTATCTCCACTTGTACATGGGACCTAGGTCCACTTCACAGTGGATCTGAGTTCTGGACACCAGTAAACTGGCCATGAAATCTATGACTCCACTCCTATCTGTAGGCAAGATTAACTGCCCACTCAGGCAGATACCTGCTGCTTGGGTGGGAAAAGTTCCCAGTGTAGCACTGGGCATAGGACTATCATTGGTGTCAGAAGATCTTTAGACAGTGTTCAAGGTATTGACGAGGAAGCTGAGGCCTGGCAATGGCTAGAAATAGTCCATTCATGGGCATGTTAACCAAGGAGCATAATTGTATTATTAAAACAGATCAGAACATTTGTAATGTTTTTATGACTGTAAAGAGCCTGCCTGGCACACACAAAGCACTTGGTCTGATACCTAGTGTCCATAAACTGGGTGTGGTGGTGCACACCTATAATCTCAGCACTCAGAGGGCAGAGGTAGGGGCATTAGAAGTTAAGATCATCTTTGTCTACATAGGGACTTGGAGAGCAAAGTAATTGAGAGGTTACCAAGTAGCCATGACTTGGGATAATATGGAGTTCCCTCTACAAACAGTGATAGTGAAGCCAGACATCTGCATATACAGGGGTTCTCTACTGAGAGCACCCCACTGGGGTTCCAAGCTGAGTTCTGGGCACAAATGTGCTCAGTAGTACCTGGGCTGGTCCCCCAAGGCCCTGCTTGTCACCCTGTTACTTCTTTGGCTGTCTGGCTTTCATTCGATCAGCACTTGAATCTGGCAGCCACAGAACCATCAGGTCCTCCCACGCTTTGCTCAGAGGCCTGGCAGGGCCTTGGCTTCAGATCTGGGTCCTCAGCAGGGATGCTTGTTTTCCCTATTTTCAGGCTCTGTGAGGTACCCATGTGACCTTGTCAGTCCAGGAAATTTGATCTACAGAACTGGTTTTATTAGATTTCTGTTTCCACTAACACAATGGAACTGTCTGACTTCCACCATAAAGAAAATAATCAAACCAGGCCTCCAAGTCAAGTTTCTATTTATTTTGGCTTTTTGCTTCATCTTCTCTAACTGAGAGCAAAATCATTTTTCAAATGGATTCACATCAGAGCCTGTTTTGGCTGGCTGTGCCCTGGATTGTACAGAGGACAAAGGCAGAGGCTCACCTGAACCCTCTGTTCCCAAAGATGAGAGTTTACCTTCTAGTATCGAAAGAAAGTTTTTGCTTTGGTCATAAGCAAGAGCTGATCTGCAAAAGGATCTGTAGGCTGTGCTCAGACTTCTGTCCACGTTGTGAGCATTCTCCTAATAACTGCTATGGCAGGTACACCAGGAGGCAGTGGGGTTGCTAAACATACGCTCTACATATATTGTCAGTGATAACAAAGGAGGGATGCTTTTTTCTGAAGCCTTCAATTGCTTTCTGTGCAATTAAAAATTTATGTTTAAAAAGAAAATGATAAATGTCTCTCTAAAATAGACCTCACATTCATTATTTATTAGCACTTTATGAATAGTGTCCTTTCTTCTTCCATGTGAATATCACTGACTCCTTAAGGCTTAAATGCCAAAGCATGCTGCACCTGTGAGGATATGGAGCCAGGTGTGGCCGCTCAATCTGGTAAGCTGTTTCAGGAGGTGGAGGCAAAGGCAAAAGGACCCTGATCAAGTCCATTTTGGGCTACAAAGCAAGTTTGAGGCCTGCTGGGTTATATAAAACCCTGTCTCTTTTGTTATTTTTATTTTTAAAACATCATATGTGTGTGTGGGTATATATACACACAAATGCAGGCGCCTGCAGAGTCTAGAGGGGATGGGGCCTCTGGAGCTGGAGTCACAGGGGGTTAACCGAAATAACAGGGGTGGGGTGGGGGGCTGTAGCAGGGTACAGGTTGTGAGCAACCTGATATGTATGCCAGGAATTGAGTTTGGGTTATCTGGAGAGTGAGTACTCTTAACCACTAAGCCATTTCTCCAGCCCGAAACCCTGTCTTAAAACAACAAAACAAAACCAGACAAGAGAAGCAGAAAGAACCACAGGTCTCGGTCGCTAAGTGCTGTGAGCTGCAGTGTGAGGCCGGGCTAGTTCTGATGCAGCACTGAAGCACACTTTCTACTCGATGCCAAATCCACTGCCCTTACACGCTTAGTCCTTCACAATGTGAACTACCTTTGGAACTCTGATTTTGGAAACAAGGTCTCACTTTGCAGCCCTTGCTAGCCTGCAGCTCTCTATGTAGACCAGGCTGGATCTGCTGGCTTCTGCCTCAGAGAGTTAGGATTAAAGGCAGTGCCACCACACCCAGCTCCTTGGAACTTTTAGGCAAGCTATAAATAAATACAAATAAATAAATAAATAAAATGTATAATATACAGTGCTTACTTGCCTTATGTTTTCTGCTATAATGTGATTCCTTTTCTTTTTAAAGTGTTTTATGTAGCCCAGGCTATCCTACCTCTACTTCACAAGTGTTGGGACTATTGACATGATACCCAGTTCTACCCTTTAAATAACAGTGCCCAGTGTCATCTTTTATTTTATTCCACAGTTACACTCACTGACTAGCAAATGTCACAAAGCCTTCTAATGAACAGAAAACAATCCAGCAGTGAAACAGATGTCTGGATAAGGGCTGATCCCGTCTTCCAATTGCTGTATAACTCCAGTTCCAGGACACCCACTGCCCTCTCCTGGCATCTGCAGGCACCAGGCATACAGAGTACATTTACATAATCTAGGCAAACACTCATACAACATAAAAGAAAAGTAAATCTTTAACAAACAAACAAATGCACAAAGACAACTGCCCTATCTCAGAAATTCCACCTCGGAAACAGGGGTTAAGGCACCGGCCAGGATGCACAGGACAGGACTCACAGGACAGCAGGGGCTTCCAACATTCCAACAGGGCAACGTTCTGCTAGGATTACTAAGAATGATAAAAAACTTATCAACTCAGTTTCACCACACTCCCTAGGAGGGCTTGAGAGGAGAAAGTCTAGAAACAGCATGCACATTTTCTCATTTCAAAGAAATGTTCATGGTTGAAGAGTTGGCTCAGTAGTTAAGAACACTTCCTGCCCTTCCAGAGTTCGATCCCAACACCCAGCTCACAACTGCCTGTAACTCCAGGTCCAAGAGTTCAGATGTCCTCTTTTGGCTTCTATGGGTACTCATACACATTCACACGTGCACACATATATACACACACACAGAGCTGGGTTAATCTCAGCATTTAGGAAGCAGAGGCATGTGGATCTCTGTAAGTTTCAGGTCAGCCTGGTCCATAGTGAGTCAATGTAGAACTGTTAAAAAATCTGTTATAATTGATACAAAGCGAATCAGCATGTGAATTTCTCTCTCTCTCTCTCTCTCTCTCTTTCTCTCTCTCTCTCTCTCTGATTTCTCTGTAGGAACTCAATCTGTAGACCAGGTTGGCCTCAAACCCCCAGATTTGAGAGCCTCTGCCTCTGCTGAGATTATTAAAGGCATGCACCACCACTGACCGGCCAACATGTGAACTCTTAAAAACCAAAGAAACTGACATGGTCTTTAGCACAAGGACTGCTATTATGGTAAGAAGAAAACTTCAAACTTACATTTACCCCAAACAGCTTTTGGGAAAATCTGGAAACCTGGGAGAATTTAATTTACTCAACTATCATGGTTTTCCAATAATACTGCATTCTCAAGGCCCCTCTCATGCACATCCAGGGAGCTATGGGTCCTATGTGAAACCTGCAGAAGCTACCTAAGATCCAGGAGTAGATGCACAGCAGCAACCTGCAGGATGCTACATACCTGCCAAGTCACTGAGATGGGAACCAAGTGAACCTCCCTTTATTTAGGATCTGGCCAAATCTGACTCAACTTCCCATTGCCCCTTCCAGGGAGAAACAAAACAAAACATAAACTCTGTGGAAAAGCATCTTGGAGACTTGGCAGACAGCTGGACTCAGGAGCTGAGGGTGGGGAACAGATTTATTCATTTATTATGTATACAGTATACAAAAGAGGGTACCAGATGTCATCATAGATGGTTGTGAGCCACCATGTGGTTGCTGGGAATTTAACTGAGGACCTCTGGAAGAACAGTCAGTGCTCCTAACCTCTGAGCCATCTCTCCAGCCCATGGGTGGGAAAGTTTAAATGGTGTTTTTTCCTGGGCCAGTGTGGACTAAGAGAACTGCAGCTCGGGAGGCAGTGGATTATGTGATTGGGCATGGGACACGCTGTATTCTGATTCTCTGGGCACCTTGGTGGAATAGTTAGGACGGGTACTGAGAATAAGATCCATAGGAATTAATTAATGGTGGAACTGGTACTATAGATTTAAGAGGCATTTCAGAATCAGAAGTACGGTCACAGGCTTTAGCACACAGATGGTCATGAGATGGATACTGATCTTGTTCTGCCAAATAACTATGTTTCCAAAGTTCTTGAATGAGCTGTGATACAGTGCAGTCTATATCAACCATATTAATCTGTGTCTGACTTACACCCATGGTCACCAGCATCCCAGCATGGCTGCGAATGCTGCTGAACACATTTGTAGACTACAGAATCTTCTAATGTTCAAAGACTGGACACCCCTGATGAAGCATGCAAACACAGTTCCTGAGCCACCAGCACCCCTACATCAGAAGCTTTGGGGGAGACTCTCCAAACCCCTGGAATGGACCCTTTTGTAGGTGAAACCACAAACGCTCAGAACACACACTGGTGTGTATCTTTAGACTTGGTCCTTGTCCTCCTTATTTCCTTCTTTCATAAAGTATTATTATTACTGTGTGTAATTTGTATGTGCGCACAGTGTGCAATGGGTGTGTGTGTGCAGGTCAGAGGACAACTCTGTGGAATCAGCTCTCTCACTTTCACGTGGGTTCTGGGGACCCAGCTCAGTCTGACTGCGAAGTGCGTGCTTTACTCTCCGAGGCATCTATCTTGCCACCCTGTCTTTCACCCCCTCCATGTCCCCCTTTCCATTTTCTCTCTCTCCTTTCTTTTCTTTTGATACAGGATCACATGTAGCAGGACTCCAGCTCCCTATATAGTATAGAAGAGGACCACCTTCAACTTCCTCTTGCCCCCACATGCTAAGTGCTGGGATCCTGGACATACCTTCATCCCGGCCCTAGGCCTGGCTTCCTGAAATGTTTAAATTTTCAGTGAATGAGAAAAAGAAAACTACGATTTTGGCAATCCAAAATGTACTGAATCAAACAAATGTTCTTTTTTCTGATGTCTGCTTTGAACTGTGTAAATGTTTTGTCAACTATGAGTTAAGGCAATGGTAATTTGGTAATTCTACTAACAGGAAATTAATTTTACTTTATGAATGAGGAGGATTTGAAAATGTTGCTTTTTTTATTTGGGATATTCTTGTCAATCCAAATTGCCTTATCAAGCCTACATTTCTTCAAGACTCATCATATAACAACTGAGTCCTGTGAATTAGCAGATATTTGCTGTCAGAACCAGAGGTTGCAGTGAGGTATGGCAGTGAGGTATGGCAGTGTGGCAGGCTCAGAAAGGGGTGTTTCCTGCCTCTTCCTAGTTTCCTAGCTATGTTGGGGGGTGTGGAGGTACCTTGGCTGGGTATTGAACTCTGCAACTTGAGGCTCACGGCTACAGCCCACTCTCCTTGTGTGTGTTTGTGTTTATGCTCCCCTGTTCTCATCAGGATACAATCATTGGGGCATAGGACTCCAGCATGACCCTTTCTTCAATAATTACCAGCAAAGAGCCTATTCCAAATAAGGCACATCCATCATCCAGAACTAGGACTTAAATCTGACTTTGAGGACACAATTCAAACTTCATATACACAAATGAGGATGTGGAGTTTGTGGAAAATACTCTGATAATCTTAACCTTTTATTTGTTAGACACTATGTGTAATTTTCTAGGTGGAATATACTATGCTGAATATACTATGACAGAAACAACCATGAGGTGCTGGAGAGATGGCTCAGAGGTTAAGAGCATTGACTGTCCTTCCAGAGGTCCTGAGTTCAATTCCCAGCAACCACATGGTGGCTCACAACCATCTATAATGACATCTGGTACCCTCTTCTGTATACTGTATACATAATAAATAAATAAATCTTAAAAAAAAAAAAAGAAAGAAAGAAAGAAACAACCATGGGACCTGTGACATGAGCTGGATTCTTGTCTCAGGAGTTTTTTGCATAGTACATGGCATAAATTGTAGTACATAGACACTGGTCTCCTCAAATTCTTCCCCCATGCCAGTCTTCTCTAGCACTTGAAGTTTTAAAAGTTCCCTGGCATTTTCCCACCACATACACTGCTTATCAATTTCTGTTACTCACCATTTGGTGTCAGGAATTACTTAAGGATTGTTTTCAAACTCTCAGGTCTCAGGCTGCTGACATGAGTCCTTGGCCCAGCTAATGCTCACTGAACACAGACAGTCTCTAATAATAACTAGGAGAACCTCCCTCAGGTTAGGGACACTCAGATTGAGGGCTTCCTGTTACTTTCGGTATCTGGGACCAAAATGCCTGAGGGAGAAAGGATTTGTCTGGCTCAGTGTCACAGGGGTCAGCCCACCGTAGCTGGAAATGGGTGATGGGACAGTTCACATCAACAGAGGCCAGGAAGCAGAGGCAAGAAGAGGCAGAGCTAAGACAGGGCTCCAAGGACATTCACCCAGTTTCCTCTAACCATGTCCTACCTCCAACCTATGATCACCTGCCAATAATGACATCCAATCATGAATATATCAAGGGATTAGCCCCTGGGATCTAATCATGCCCAGAAACCCACCACCGACACCCAGAGGTATGCTTTACTAATTTCCTAGTGTCTCAGTCTAAGCAAGTGGACTAGGTTAACCACATTTTAATGAGAAGCCTACCTGTTCAACATTCCAGTTTGCATTAATGATATTATGCGATCTAAAGCACAGTGTTCAAAGTGTTCACGGAGTTAGGGACATCAGATAAAGAAAGTGCTGGCACCACTCGGCCAGCACAAGATGCAGAGACATTTCTATGGGCCATTGCAGCCAGCTTATTAACAGCAGCCATAAACACTGGGTCCTATTTTTCATCAAATTTCCACCACGCTGCATAGAACCTCCTTGCACAGAAGAGAGAAAACCAGCCCCGAACACACGGAACTTAAAGGTTAGACAAACATTCCTAAGCCAGCCAAGAGGCAAGTGTCCGGAAGGACAGGTCTCGGTTGTTTTAATTTGAGGAACAATACTGTGTAAACACAGCCAAGGATGGGTGAAGGTGACAGCCTCTGCCTTGGTTTCTTTTATGCCAGCAGCTTCAGAGACCACTTTTGCCTCTTTCTAAAGCTAAACTTCCACTTATTAGCTTCTATTCATTTTTGTTTGTTTTCTCTGTTAAAAGGAAAGATTAAATTCAGATGTAGTTAAAAAGTAAAAATCTCAACTTGTGGACACACTAGCACTCAGGAGGCAGAGGCAGAGATATTGCCATAAGTGTGAATGAGACCAGCTTGGGCTACACTGATTTCTAAGTCATCCAGAAGTATATATAGAGAAACTGCCTCAAAACAAACAAAACAAAACAAAAATTAAAAATAAAGCCATATTTGGAAAATACCTTGAAATGAAGGAAAAGATAAACATGCTCATGGCTCTGGCAAAGCCATCCACCTATGAACAGTTCCTTAAGTTGATAGGGTCAGACACTATGCCTCAGTGTCACAGGAGTGCTGGTGCCAGGACACAGTCAGTGAGCCAGGCTGCTGTGTGCCTCATGATACCCTTCCAGGGTCCCACCCTCTCAAAGTCCAAACCTCCAGCTTCTTCAACTGCCTCCTCACCCTCCTCAAGTTAAGATGCCCAAACCATGCTCCCTGACCTATCTGGGTCAGCTCTTTTTCACACAGTTGGCCAGATCACACTCCTTCGAAACTGCTGCCTGGATTTTAATTGTTTATCCATTAAGGTCACAACCGAACTAACAATCTATTTCTCACTGGACTGCAAACTCTTGGGGGAAGTTTCCATGGTGCTTTTACAATGATTAGAATCTTCCTGGCTGGCCCCTGGGCCCATCTTGTGGCAGGAGAAAGCAGAAGGCACATTGGGATAACCTGGACTGATCACCATACTTTCGCATGGGAGTCCCTCTCTGGAACCAGCACATACCAAGTCAAAGTCTCAAGTCTCAGTTAGAGAGTGACTGGCAACCATGCATGGAACTAGTTGTTTATTCTTATCTTAGCTGGGAATTTGGGCGAGGGGGGGGGACACCCAGCACATGCATTGGAAACGACTGGGTGCTGTAGAAGAAACAAAAATGAAAAAGACACAGCTCCATATCCAAGCCTTATGGTCATAAAAAGGATATGTGTTTATAAATAGCTATAATGCAACCCATAACAGGGAGAGGGAAGGGTGGCCAGGGGTCTCCAGGAAAGAAATGCACTCATTATAATCTCAATGCAAAGAAAGAAATTCCAAACCTTGAGAGGCCCACAACCATGCCCCCAAAGACATTGAATGCAGGCGTGGCTCTGAGCCTTCATCCTTGCGCTAGGCGCTGCAGTGGGGAGGGGAAGAATCAACGATAAACTGGCTCCCCCAACCTTGAGCTACTTAAATAATTCAAGGAGGAAAATGTAGGGTGCAACCAGGGTCAAAGCAGGAGGGAACTTGGAAAAGAAGATCACAACGCTCTGCACAGCTGGGGGCACCTGCTGGCCAGAGAGTCCAACCCAGCTCCTGACGCCTCTAGATCCTCAAGATTCCAGCCCAGCCTCAAACATCCAGACGATCTCAAGTTTTAGACCGACCTTGGCACCCCAAGAATTTCAGGATCCCAGCAGCTGACACCCTGGGATTCTCAGTATCTCCACTTGGCCCCGACACTTAGATTCTCAGAATCCCAGTTACTGGCACTCCAAGATTACTAATATTCCAGCCCAGCCCTAAACACCCCAAAATTCTCACTATTTCCACCTGGCCTCTGACACCGCGAGGTTCTCAGGATCCTAGTCCAGCCCCAACATCTCGAGATTCTAAACACCGGCTCTGGATACCCTAACCCCAACCACCAACATTCCGGGACCCCAAGGCCTGCTCCCCTACACACATAAGCGCGAACCCGCGTGATTTACCGTAAGTCTCGGACATGGCGGTCTGCGCCATCCTGCCGCCACAGTTCCGCGGGGTCTGGTACGTCTTCCCGTCTCCGCAGAGCGAGGAAGAACCGAGCGTGGAGGGCTGAGTACAGGCCCACTGCGAGCCGGCCACCGGCTGCGGCCCAGCGGGACTCGGCTCCGCGCCTGCGCACCACAGCCCCGCGAAGGAGCCCGGCAGGGGGGCGGGGAGGTGGCTGGGTGGCCGGAGGAAGGAGGAGCAGAGCTGGGGAAGGGGAGGAGGGAGATCGGGAGAAGTGGTGAGAGGCTCCTACTCTTCTACTAGGAGGAGGAGGTAGAGGCGAGGGAGATTGAAGGAGGGGAACCAGAAAGGAAGGAGGAGCGGGACTCGGGAGGGGTGCCTGCACCCGGTAGGTCCTCCCAGATGGCATTGCAACATAGACTCAGTCATCCTTAAGTGTGACCTACCAGGCTAGGGTGGACAGGAGGCTGCCAGAGGGCTTGCTTTGAAGGGAAGAGGGTTTACCAATAGAAAGTCAAGCTCTTACTCAAGGCGGGTGTGTTTGGCAGCCAGAACTCCCAGACTCAATGCTTTCAGGGGACTTTGCATTGGAAATTGGGGCATAGAGTTGCCTCCCTTACTGCATGCTAATTTCTGGCGGCGGCGGCGGCGGGGGTGGGGGGGTGGGGATTAAATTCATTCTACATACCAACCACAGTTCCCCATCCCCCTACCCCCACCCTTCCAAAAGGGTAAGGCCTCCCATGCGTTCAGTAGAGGCAGGACCAAGCCCCCTCTCCCTTACTGCAAGCTAATTTCAACGGTGTGTTAGGTTTAGGAAACAATGCTGGTCAGAACCTCCCAAGAAAAGGGTTCGGAGGACATTTATTGAAAGGCAAATTGGGGATAGGAATTAGACCCACCTGAGCAAACAAGGGCCTTCTTGACAGTAGCAACAGAGGCCTGGATGGTGGAAAAGACTATTGTGTACCTTTTCACCCTAGGCCATCTGGCTCTGCCTTGAATCTAACACCAGACTCCCCTCCTGCACGGTTCTGTCTGGCCCAATATTTCACTCTCTTGTTTTGTGACAGAGAAAATTAAGGAGATGTGGGAAGGGAAAGAAGCCCTCATCCTGTCTTGTTGAAGTCTCTTGCTGGCACAATATGCGATTGAGATTGCTTGGCACACCAGCTTCCCTTGTCTGTAACCAGAGGCACAGGCAGCAGGATTGTTTTGAGTTGGAGGCTGACCTGGGCTACTCAACAAGGAGTGGAAACAAAGATAAAAGAGAGACAGCTCAAAAAGAAAAAAGCAAGCAAGTTTTAAAATAATGAAAATAATTGCCGGTACAATTCTAATATAGAGATATTTTACATAAGAATGTTAAAATGGCAATGAACTTTGCTTAAGGCCCCAGTATGTGACCTTTGAACTTAGCTTAGTTTCTTTCCCAGCTGTAAATCTAAACTATTTCTGAGGAGATCATAAACAAGATTACATTCAAACACACCTCTTAGTTGAGTGTGGTGGCACAGCCCTAATTCCAGAACCTGGGAGGTAGAATCAAGCAGATCTCTGAGTGTGAGTCCAGTCTGGTCTACATAGTGAGTTCTAGGTCAGTCAAGGCTGCTTTGTGAGTCTCTGTCTCACAAACAAACAAATATGCATTAGCCTTTGTGACATAATATAGTAAAGAATCTTTTGGGCCTATGACTTACGTCTTTATTTTGGCCTCTAATCCTGTAAAGTGTACCTCAGAAACACCTCCATGATGTCATTTTTTAAGAAGGGGAGTGCAACAAGATCGTCAAGTGTGGTGACATGTTTGTAGTCCCATTCCTCAGGAAATGGAAGAAAGAGGATTGGGAGTTCCAGCTAATCTTAGCTAGACAGTAAGTTTGAGGCCAGCTTGAGCTATGTGAGACCTTGTCCCGGTTGTTGTTTTTATCAACTTGAAACAAGCTAGTATCTGAGAAGAAGGCACTACAATTGAGAAAATTCTTTCATAAGACTGGCCTATAGGCAAGCTGCTGGGGCATTTTCTTAATTATTGGACCATTCCACTATGGTGCCACTATTGGACAGATGGCCTGAGTTCTATGAGAAAACAGGCTGAGCTAGTCATGAGGAACAAGCCAGTGGGCAGCTCCCTCCATTCCTTATGCTTCAGTTTCTGCTTCCAGGTTTTGCCTGAACTTTCTTTGATGACAGACAATGTGAAAGTGTAATCTGAAACGAACATTTCCCTCCTCAGGTTGCCTTTTGACCTCTCACAGGGATAGAAAACCCCAGCTAAGGCAGATCCTGCCTCAGCAGAACACAAACAAGGGCTGGGAGATGAGAGACCTCTTGGTAAAGTGTTTGTCATGTAAGGCATGAGGACCTGAGCTGAGATTCTCCGCACTAGTGTTGTAGTGTGTGCCTGTAATCTTAACACTGGAAGATGGTAAGAGAGACCCACAGGGCTGCTGGTCAGCTATTCTTGCTACATCAGTAACCTCCAGATTTAAAAAGAAACTCCATTTCAGAAAAGAAGGAAGTGATAGAGAAAGACAACATCAACATCTGACTTGTACATACGTGTGTACAGACATACATGTACACCTGTACACACACACACACACACACACACACACACACACAACCAACAACCAGGGCTGGCAAGATGTCCCAGTGAGTAAAGATACTTGTCACCAAGCTTGATGACCTGGAATCTGCATCATGATAGAAGGTTCATCATCTGACCCCAATGCTCACTCATGCACACACAAAAGAAAAATAAATAGTAAGTACATGTGTGTGCATGCACATACACAATAAATGAATGTATAAAAGAATTAAATTAAAATAAAAACCATATACATAATGATAGACCCCAGACTCAGGGTATTATCTTTGGGAAGGGGGGCCCCAAGAACCTGGACTCCAGGCCAATTGATGCAAAAAGCATGAGGATTTATTTTGTCTGTACAGGCGGGCTACCTCCCTGCCTCCAGAGCAAGAGAGTAGCAAGGGAGGAGCAGGGATTAACAATCTCATATCTCTTTTAAAGACTAAGACCATAAAATCACCATAGCAACTGGGGCAACACATGATTGGTCACTTTAAAGGTTATACTTTAAAATCATAAGGTTGCTCACAATAGTCATGGGGTTGCCTTAAGATTAGCTGGCTAGGGAGCTTTTATAACTGGGTGTCGGTGGCAGCTATTCTGCTTGGAACTTCTGGTATTTTAATCACAGGTTCGACTATTATGTCCTATCTGAGTTGATTATGGCTATCTGGGCTGGGTCACTCTGTTTCCTGGGACCGACTTTTAGACTTTAGTTCCTTGTTCTCATGGGGGGTGCTCTGCTGAATACCTGAACTGAATGCCTGGGTCAGGCCCTAGAACTCAGGGTCCTTCAATAATATGCTATTGTTAAGACACTTGAAGCTCGCTCTCTCATTTTGAGACAGGGTTTCCTGTGCCTAAGTCTGGTCTCCGGTTTGCTATGTAGCTGAGGATAACCTTAAACTTCTGATTTTCCTGTCTCTGCTTCCTGAGTGCTAAAATAAGAGCTTTGACCCTCCACTCCTGGTCTATGCTGCTCTGGGGATTGAGTTTAGCCTTCACGAATGCTTAGTAAGCACTTTGCCAACTAAGCTCATTTTCGGCCAGCACTCTTCTGAGACCACCCCCTCACACATCTCCTTTTCTTTTTCTCTCTTTCTCTTCTTATTTCTGTAATTAAATCTTTATTAATCTTAAGGGGGCTGGAAAGATAGCTCAACTATTAAGAACACTGGCTGTAGCTAGTGGTAGTGGCATGTACCTTTAATCCAGAACTTGGGAGACAGAGGCAGGCAGACATTGGAGGCCAGACTGGTCTATGGAGTGAGTCCAGCACAGCTAGGGCTACACAGAGAAACCTTGAGCATCCACTTGACAGCTACCAACCTTGGGTAACTCTAGTCCTAGGGGATCTAATGTCCTCTTCTGGTCTCCATGAGCACGATATGCACATGGTTCACAGACATATGTGCAGTCAAATACCTATACATGTAAGAGAAAATTAAACAAGCCTTTTAAAAAAGGTTTATTATTTTAAAATTTTATGTGTACATGTGTGGGCTTGAATACATATGTGTGCAACACATACATGTAAGTGTCCTTGAAGGCAAGAAGAAAGTATCAGATCCCCTGAAACTGGAATTACACCTGATGTGGATGCTGGGAACCAAATCCAGGTCCTCTGCAAGAGCTGCAAATGTTCTTAACCACTGAGCCATCTATTTCTCCACCTCCCTCCACCCCCTCAACCCTCTGCCCCCCACCCGCACTTCGTTTGTTAGTAGACAGGTGGATGTCTGTGAGTACAAGACCAGCTGGATCTACATATCAGGGTATGTATCAGGGAAGCCAGAGCTAGGTAGATAGCCCCTGTCTTTAAAAACAAACAAATAACCCTCCCCCCAGCTTCTCCTGATTAGAGGTCTTTGCAAAGACCTCTGCTGCTGCCTAGGGCTGTCTTGCTCCTTGTTGCTGATATGATAGCAAATGAGTGTCCTTCCAGCTCCACCAGGCAGCAGAACTCACTGCTGAAATGCTTTGAGAGCTGTAATTTCTTAGAACTGTTTTGTATCTAGTTCTTCCAGAAACATTTTTTTGGTGTTATTGATTTTGTTTTTGATAGAAAGTCTCACTTTGTAGCCGAGGCTGGCAAACTTATGTAGTCCAGACCAGAATTGAATTGGCATCTGTCCTTGTGTGTATGTAGGAATTCAAGTGCTGGGACTGAGGCATGTGCCCTGCTGCTTGGCCTTCTGCTGTTCCGCAGGCTTAGGCTCTGAGCAAAGCCAATGCTTCTGATTGAAGCATTCAGAAGAACTGGAGTTCCCAGACTAGGAAGAGGTCAGTGTTACCTGAGATCAGCCTCCTCTGTATCTAATGTTTCTCCTGTCACACAGTACTGCTGGCCAGGAGGAAGTCACTGGGTCTGGTGCTAATTTGTGTGTTGATAGAAACTGGACCCAGAAATCTCAGAAGCTTGCTCAGGGTGGCAGGGAAAAGAAAAGTATGCTTTTGGTTGGTCAGAAGGTTGTGATTTAGCTCAGTTGTTCACAGTCAGTTCCAGGATGAACTCCTGCTCTACACTTTTCCTTCTTCTCACTGCTGGACTTAGTCTTTTTTTTTTTTTTTTTAAAGCATTTTCTCTAAAGCTATATTTTTCATTTTGTAAAAACTGGAGGCTGGGGGCTGGTGAGATGGCTCAGCAGTAAGAGCACTGACTGTTCTTCCAGAGAACCTGAGTTCAATTCCCTGCATCCACATGGCAGCTAACAACTGTCTGTAATTTCAACATCTGACACCCTTACAGTCAAAACACTGATTCACATAAAATAATAAAAATAAATAATTTTTTAAAAATTGGAAGCTGGAAGATCTTGGAAAAGGATACTGTTTAGGGGATAAATAAGACAAACCCCAGAGAGACCCTTCTGTCCACACCAGTGAAGTCTGTGTTAAAACTAGAACAAGAAACAGCAGAGTTTTGACAGAGACAGAATTCTCTGAATGCAGGATGGAAGGTCTCTATCTTTCAACAGTGTAGGTCCAGGAGCAAGTAAATTGTTAGAATTGTTTTGTATCTAGTTCTTCCAGAAACATTTTTTTGGTGCTATTGATTTTGTTTTTGATAGAAAGTCTCACTTTGTAGCCGAGGCTGGCAAACTTATGTAGTCCAGACCAGAATTGAATTGGCATCAGTGTTTCCAGAGGCCGCTGTCATTCGGAGACATTGTTGGTTGTCATGAAAATTTTACTAACATTAACTTGCATTTCTCTTTAGAGGAGGGTTATGGCAGACTAAAAGCCCAGGCATGGGGGCAGATGGCATAAGGGGGGAAAGAGAAGAGAAGGGTAAAGGATTGTCCCAAGGAAGCAGAATCCCACCCCTTCCCAGGTCTGTGGATCCCCCACAAGCTAGCACTTTGTTTCTGCTTCTAGACTATGCCAGATGATGTGACAAAACCTCATATTCAATAACAATAGTATGATACTTAGGACTTGGTCACATGGGTCCTTTTGTGCCAGGATCAGTGAAGGCACACCATAGCATGTGGCCCTTCATAGCTGGAATTGAAGAATTTGAGTCAACTATATCCAACAGTTGGGACTCAGAAACAGCTGTGTGTTACTTAAAGGAGGAGCCAGGCTTTGCAACTACATGTGGAAGCGTAAACATGTGAATTTAGAAGATACTTTGGGGGACAGCCTTCTAACACCAAAGACAAAAAACAAAAACCCAAACCTCTGCGCCACATCTGCTCTTGGGGATTATTTGCCTGAATGGGGTTAGCTGTTGGAGCAATGCAACACATCTGTGCTTAATATAGTGAAGTTCAGTTCCTGCTCAGACAACCTTGGCACTTACGGGCTGACTGAAGTGGTTCACTGAGGCTCTGGTAGCCTCAAGCCGAGCAGATGCATCCCAACACACTCCCAAATCGCTCAGGTGAGGGCAGGAAATAAGACATTGTGTATCACTTCAGGAAGATGTTTCCAGGAACTAATGGGCCGGAGAATCATTGACTATAGGACTGATAAGAAGTGAGATATGTCCCCAGGGGAAAGAGAAGGCATGTGGGAAACTGTTCTAACCACACTGGAGTTTCCAAATCTAGGATTCATTGTTTGTTTACTTGAAACAACTTTATTAAAGTGTGATGGACACCATGAATTAACACTTAATCATTTTGCGTTTGTGTAAATCTGTACTTGCTGCTGCGGGTGCAGGTTCAGCCCACACATTTGTGTCCCATGGCTTGGGTGGTTTCTTTTGTTGCTTCTCTATAATAACGTCTTGAAAGGTTCACTGCGTGGTGATTTAGGAACTCCAGAATAGGTCTCTATATCATCCCAGTCCACCTCCTGGGGTGTTACATACACTTCCTGTGGAATATAAGAACTTTATGACAATTATCACTCACCTCTGTCAGCACCTGTGATCTAGAAGATGTCATGGTTGTGGTTATGTGGTGTATCTTTTTACTTCACTTCATTGTCTTACTAAAGTCTGCTTCAAGCAGCCGATCCCCTCCACCCATTGTGTGTGTGTGTGTGTGTGTGTGTAAATACCAAAAGTTATACCTCGACCATCTAAACTAATGATTCTGAAGCTCTGCCTCACAGATCCTTTATCTTCCTCTTTCTCAGCATCTACAACTCTCATTTCACTTTTTGTTGGACAAACTTGAACACCCTGGAAACCTCACAAAAGTAACCTTGGACACTGTGTACCATTTGTTTAGTGCTTTTGGGTAGAGACGCTGTGTGGTTGCTGACTGACTATAGCCTGAGAAGCTCTGCTCACGGACCTCTACTCAGGTGAAACAGGCCTTGATTAGATGCAGTAAGGAATTTCAGGCCCAATAATTCCAGCATTCAGGAGGTAAAGCAGGAGGATCTGGGTTCAAAGTCTTTTCTTTTCCTACATTGTAGAGTAAAGGCCAACTTTGGCTACATGAGCTCCTGCCTCAAAGAAAGGAAAAAAAGAAGAGAGAGAGAGAGAGAGAGAGAGAGAGAGAGAGAGAGAGAGAGAGAGAGAGAGAGAGTTCATTAAGTAGAAAAAGACAGTCCATTTTTTAGTTTCAAGTCTGAGTATTGCAAAAGACCTCATGGAGTTTTAATATCTACATATGTGAACTTGTGGGTTTTAGGGTTGTAATACTCAAAAGACATAACGTACAACTAGGTTAAAAGATAAGCAAAGTTTAAAAATTAGGCAACATTTAAAGATTAAGTAAAAACCAATCTGCTGGTTTGCCTGTTTGCTTAAAAAATTTCCTTTGGCCACTGAATGGTAAGGTTGCTCAGGAGGTGCATTGTTTGGGCTTAGGGATAAAAGAGAGGTGTTGATAGCTTAAACTCAAAGGTCGCTGGCCCTGAGCAAGCAGGGTTCATTTGCTGTAGGTAATCTTGTCAGTTATGTCGAAGTTCTTGACTCTGAGCCTACAGGAAATGTAATCAGATTGAAAGGTGAGGTGTTTCCTCCCTTCCGCTGTCTCCTGAACTTGGTTGTTTTCCTATCTTGCTTCCAAAATGCAATTTCTTAGCCGGATGTGGTGGCTGGTGGCGCACACTCTAACCCCAGCACCCGAGAGTCTAAGGCAGGGTTACTGCAATTCCAGCCAACTTGGGCTACAGAGTAACAAGCTATTTCAAAGCATCAAAACAACAGTAACAACAAAAGAATTTAAAGTCTTTTTTTTTTTTAAAGATTTTATTTATTATGTATACAACAGTCTGCCTCCACTATACCTGTGTGCCAGAAGAGGGCACCAGATCTCAAGATAGATGGTCTCTCTTTTCTTCTTGGAAACAGGGTTCTATTGCCCAGGCTGGCTTCAAACTCACTATGTAACTGAGGATGAACTTGAACTTCTGATCTTGTTTCTAACTTCCAAATGCTAGGATCACAGGCTTGATCGCCACCCCTGGTTTTACATGGTGCTGGGGAAAGAACCCAGGGCCCTGTGCATGCTAGGTAAGTCTCTGCCAACTGAGCCACATCCACAGCCTGGTTTCTTTCATTGGCCAGGCACTATTAAATATGTTGTATATATATTCTCAGGTAGTCCTGCCTGGCCTCAAACTTGCTATATAGCTGAGGACAACCTTGAACTCTTTTCTTTTCTGAGACAGTTTCTCTGTATAACAATCCTGGCTATTCTGCTTTGTAGACCAGGCTGGCCTTAAACTCACAGAGGTCTGCCTGCCTCTGCCAAGTTTTGAGATTAAAGGCTTGTGTTTAGGTTTCCAGCTTGACCTCCAACTCTTGAGTCTCAGGATTCACCTCCCAAATCCTGGGATTGTAGGCATTCACTATCATACTAGGTTTAGATAAATTCTTTTTTTTTTTAACTAGGAAATTGATTTATGGGATGTTTGCCAGCACAGCACTGCTTTATGCTTAGGAGAATTTCTTCAGACATCTGCACCAGAGTAACAGGATAGTGACCAATTTCAGTTCTTTAGTGTCCTCCATGTTTCTTCCAAACACTATGAGAATTCTCACAACTTGGTTACTCTCAGGAGATCTGATTAGGTGGTTCTTCTTATCCTGTAGGGGAAAACTGGCCCCTGAAGCAAGATCTTAAGGTCTTAACAATCAAAACCTAGAGACAGACATCAAGGGTGAAACCTGGGGCTAGTTCTGCGTTTTGATTTCCAGATGAGCTTTACTTTTCACAGTACAAACAAAATCTTAAACGACAGGCCTAAGACAGATGTCTGTACCTGGAAAGAGGCTTCCAAGTCTGCACTACTCGGGTTGGTTCTGGACATGCTGCAACATCTCTTGTCCTTGGAACTGTTGGTAAGCTTCTTGGCTTCCTAACTTTTGAATCATGTCCATCAGCCACTGCTTGGCTCTGAATGGTCCAACCACAGTGACTAGGGTCTGGCCGGAGGGTGTAAACCACCTTTCCAGTTGAATGAGGGTGTTGCTGTGGACCTCTATGCTTCTGAGGTATAAGTCTCCATGGCCAAATATGAGCTCCTCCTGGCCCTCATCTATGATCATCACAGGTGGGTCATCAAAGTATTTAGGCACTGTCCACCAGGCATTCTTGTTGACACCATTAGCTTCCATTTCAAGTGTTCCTCCTACTTCAGAAGAAGCCAAGTCCAGACAACTGACTGCAGAATGAAGCTCGACAAATTCTTTTAAATGGTTTTTACAATAAGAAAAAGATTTTATGGGCAGCAAGTTAGCTCAATGGGTAAAAGCACTGTTGTTTGATACTGGAGCCCAGCATGGTGGAAGGAACTGTCTCCTCCAAGGTGTCTTCTGAGTATCATCTGTGCACCCACATACTTACAGTAAGTAAATGGGAGAGAAAAAGAGCACATCATGTTTATCAACTAAGTCCCACATTGGGGTTGTGTTGCCTGGTACCATTTCCTTCTATGCAGAGGACTCTGGTAACAAGCCTGGAAGCTAATGTACTAGCAGAGAATTCCTTCAGCCCCACATGTGGCCCTAAGCAGTGCATTCTTGAATATGCTCAGTTCAAAGTCATAATTGAAGTAAGAAATATGTCAGACACATTTCGGGGCAGGGAACATGTGTTTGAAGGGTTAAAATGGTGGACAGGAATGCATCTAGGCATGCTCAGCTTGCATCTAGGTTTAGCTAAAAATAAATAAAGGGCACTTTGAAGGTGTATTACCCAGCCTGCCCCTGAAGTGCCAACTCACATAGAGGCTGACAGTTTCCCCTAGTCGACTCTTTCCAGCGGCTGGGTCTGCCACCGTTATCTTCATTTCTTTATGTGAAATGAGTCACTTATCTCAGCTTTTAACGATTTCATATTTTTCTCTGGTTTTAAGCAATTTGATCTTGATGTACTATTGAGTGCTTCTCACCATGGTTCTTGTCCTTGAGCTTTCTTGGGCTTCTTTGTTCTGCAAAGACTTGGAATTTTTTCAACCATTGTCTTTTCAGATGTTTCCACTCCTCCCTGTCCTTCCCAGTTTGTTAAGGTGCCCAGATTTACGTTTCTCTCTAATCCTTTGTTTCTGTGTTTTTAAACTCAGGGATCTTTCAGCAATATCTTTTTGCTGTGGCGCCCCATGGGTGCATTGCCTGCCCCACCCCAGGCACTGCGCTTGCATTTTTCATTGACCCTGAACTCACTCAGTTCCCATCTCTCCTCCAGCTTCTTGATTGCATAGCTTATTTTACATTGTATCTGTATGTGCACATTTGTGTGTGTGTGTGTGTGTGTGTGTGTGTGTGTGTGTGTGTGTGTGAGAGAGAGAGAGAGAGAGAGAGAGAGAGGAAGAGAGAGAGAGAGCATGTGTGTGTGTAGACATATATAAAATTCTCTTCATGTGCTTGTGGATGTCAGAGAGAAATCTTAGCTTTCATTCCTTAGGAGTTTCTCCCTGGTCTGAAGCTTGCCCATTAAGCTAGACAGCTGGCCAGTGAGCCCACAGAAACATACAACAGATCACCTGTCTTCTCTCCAGCATTAAAATTACAAGCATGTGCCAGCAAGCCTGGGTTTGTTTGCTTGCTTGTTTAATGTGGGTTCTGGGGAGCAAACTCAAATCCTTACAAGACAGGCACTTTGCAGGCTGAGCCACCCCCCAGCCCAGACCACAGTTCAATGATGGTTTTGGTCTTGCTTTCAACTGAGTTTTGTCATGTAAGTGATTTGTGAGGTCATTTCTAACAGCTGACTTTTCTCTTCCTCCTGGGCAGTGTTTGCCTACTTCACATGCCAGGAGATTTGTCTCTGACTGTCAGACATGGGGATGTTTACTTAAGAGATGATGAGATGTGCTTGGGCTGAAGCACGGACAAATCACTTAGAAAAAAACTTAATGCCACCACATCCTGAGAGCGTTCTACTCAACACAACCTACTTGAATTACAAGGTATTTTGTTATAAATGATAGGACTAGGAACTCATGTCTTTGGTATTGGGGATTGAATAGTAAGCATGCACTCTAATACGGAGCTCCACCCACAGCTTTTCATTATTATTTCTAATTAAAATATTCTTTTGTATTTGGAGACAAGGTCTCACTATGTAGCTCAGGCTGGCCTTGAACCCTTCAGCTTCTGTCTTCTGAGTACTTGGGTGGTATAGCACCATGCTAGGTTTTTTGTTTGTTTGCTTGCTTTTTTTTGGAGACAGGATCTTGCCATAAACTCCTGGACTGGAGGGATCCTCTGGCTTTGGTTTCTTGTTCTTCTCAGCATTGAGCATGCTCTTCCAGTTCTGCTCTTTGTTTGGGCCCAGACAATAGCCAACACCATCTCCACCCACCAGCGGTGAACCCCAGCGGTGAACCATGCATCTTTTGTTCAGTACTGGGAGTTTAACCTGGGGCTTCATGACAGCAGAGAGATCCAGGTCAGAGTCATCCAGATTTGTCCTCCTTTTTGAACCTGTGTGGACCAGCTGCCAGCTGCCAGCTGCCATCCACTGTGAGACAGCATACTGCCCTCACAGAGCAGCATAGCTTCAGAGTCTTGTACAACAGTCATGTTGTCACCATCTGGAGGTGAGGACATGATCTGAGGTCAGATGTCACAGGACCGGTTTCTTCCGGTACTGACAGGAGTTCTGCCTGCCTTCTGAGGCACTGCTGCTCTGTGTGATGTTCCCACAGGTTTCGTCTTCATGTATCATTCTTCCTGTGTGCCTTAGGATTCTTAGGCAAGTGCTTTACTACTGAGATAGACCCCCATCTTGCTTGTTTTTTTTTTTTTTAATGGGGTCATGCTGTATAGTCTAGGCTGGTCTAAAGTCACCCAAGTTCTGTGATTACAGTCATGAACCATCACCCCTAATGGTGCAGTCATTTGGAAGAAAGTTCTTGCCTGTATTTCTGGGTATCAGAAGAGTGTTGGCTATGAGCACACTGCAGGAATCTGATGGTCTTTGTAAGTCCCAGGAGCCAGATCCACCCAACAGGGTCACAGATGGTTCTGAGCTGCAGCTCATCTTTGAGAAAGCCTGGCCTCTTTTGTGTCAGGTCTAGTACCCCAGGCCAGGCCTGGGTGGCCTGGGGAAATGGTTTTGTTACTGCATCACTTATTTACAGCCCCTTGGGGGGAGAACAGAGTGGGGGACTGGGACTCACAGAATGCTATTGCAGTGAAGACAGTTCTGTGTCTGTGCAGTGAGGATATTCTTCAGGGAAGCTCCTGGGTGAACCCTCAGAAGAAAGCATCATTACAAATGTTACTGTTCCAACTTTCAAGCTATACCTTATCTATCTTGTGGTGGCATTTTCCTTCCAATGGAAGGGGTTCCTTTCTCATGCATTCCTCTTTCACCCAGAGCAGCTGCAGGATTTGGACCTAGAAGACACTCCAGAGGGTGGGTAGCTACGCATTGTCCAGATCCCTTTCTTCTGCATTCTCTGTGGTTCCCAGGGAGGTTTTTGGCTGGGAGCAGTCCTTGGCGGGCATCCCCCTCCACCACTGAGATAGCCACTTTCCTTACTGGTGCACATTCTCCCATGTCCGTCCTTCCTTTAGCCGGCACTTCCAGAAGTTCTATTCTGTTCAGCCCAGTTTGGAGCCACTGACCCTAGATGCAAGCTCTGAGGTCAGGGACTAGTCTTTGTTGCTTTATTTGATTCCTCTAGCACTTTTCCCAGACCCAGGCACACTTAGGTCCCAAGCAAACATTTGTAGAATAAATGAACCAGACTAGAGTGTTGTAACCACCCTAAGTAGCCAGAAAGGGAGCAGTGAAGCTCATGTGAACCATGATTAAGGCTCAGCCCAGGGAGCCCTGGCTTGTTTAAGGCCAGCCAAGCATTAAATCTCAAGAGAGATTCCCAGTGGCCTGTCTGAGTCTGAACCACCCCCATGTGTGTGTTTCTCCCACCCCATTGGAGGACTGAGAGAATGGTATAATTTCCCCTAAGAAGGAGGAGTGGTTGCTTACCACTGAGTGTGAGAGAACTGGAAATTGGCATGTAGAGGTTCTAGGAGGCTCTGTGAAGACTGCTGCACAATACTGTCACATGGAAGTTGGAGGCACTGGTGTCTGCTTGGAAAGGAGACCTATGATGGGGCTGGCAGGGAAGTGCTCACTTCTCATGTCCTTCCTTAAGCCTTGCTTGTCTTGAAAATGCCTTCCCCCATGAGGCTGTATCCCCACCTTCAGACTGGCCGTCTATGCTAACCTATTAGAGATAGACACATCATCTCCTTGAGTCCCAGAGCTGCTGGAGAGCTCCAACTACTTCATTATGACTCTCAAATTCTGGAGAGATCTGGGGCCAGCATGTCTCCCGTGACATTTAGTTTTAAGGCTGCTTAGCATCTGTGACTGAGGAGCCAGGGCATCCTCTTGGCCTTATCAAGTGTGAAGACGCTCACTTTAGAAACACAGTTAAAGACCAATTTCACCCAGAGAAAATACTGTACATCATTTTTTAAAGTCCTGCAGTGCCCCCTTGTGGCCTATGTATCCTGAGTGTAGTTCCTAGTGAATTCAGACAGAGCTAGGTGGCCTGGAAAGGGTGGCCATCCATGAAGGCAGTACATCTGATAATACAGTGTGCAACTTATAAAAGTGTTGTGGGTTGAATTGCAAACCTCAAAGATGTAACTTTATCTGGAAAAAAGTTTTTTGTAGATGCTATTTTGAAAGAGAAGATCAAAGCTAGCTCAGCAGTTAAGAACATTTGCTGTTCTGGGTGAGGACCCAGGTTTGGTTCCCAGCACCTTTGTGGCAGCTTAACAACCACCTGTAACTCCAGTTCCAAGGATCTGGCACTGGCTTCTGGGTTCTGCTGCCACCAGGCATGCATATGGTGTGAATACACATACATACATATATACATACATACATACGTACATACATACATACATACATACATACATACATACATACATACACACACACACACATACAGGCAAAGTGCTCATACATGTTATAAAAGGACAGGAGGAAGAGACATGGGCTGTTGAGATGGTTCATGTTTACTCAGTAATAGTGCTGGTGAGCAAGCCTGACGATCTGAGTTCAATCCCTGGGTCCCAAACAGTGGAAAAACCTAACTGACTCCTGCAAATTAGCCTCTAACTTCTACATGTACCACATGTGTGCACATGCAGACACACTTGGACATGGACCTTGGGGTGGCCCCCTCATCCAGTGTTATTTGTGTATTAAGAAGAGGAGAGATACCAGGTGGTGATGGTGCATAGCTCTAATCCCAGCACTCAGAGGGCAGAGGCAGGAGCATCTCTTGAATTTAAGGTCAGCGTGGTCTACATAGATAGTTCCAGGACAGCCAGGGACATGCAGAGAAATGCTGTCTTGGTGGTGGGGGGGAGAAAAGGAGGAAAGATACAGAGACATCAGCAGAGTGAGAACACTGTAGCAGCAGGTCAGAGCTTGGAGTGATGCATCTATAAGCCAAAAAGTATGAGGAGGGGCCTCGGTCAGAAGGTCCTTAGCTATAGAAGGTGCCAGTGAGGCCTTCACGTTCATCGTGGATTTCTAGCCTCCAGAGCTGTGTGTGTGAGGGACATGGAGACATGTGCTGCTAAAGCTTCTCTGTAGCCTAGCAGATGGCAGAGAGAATAGTGAACGAGCTAGAAACCAAAATAGAGACAGACATGGAGAGAGACAGATGCAGAGAGACCGGATAGGGCCATCTCACTGAGCCCATTTTAAACAAGTAAAGCGAAGCTTTGGAACTCTGCAAATACAGACAGATAGCTTTTGTTTTAAGTAAATGAATCCTAAACCCTACAGCAGAAAATGATCTGAAATAAAATTTTGCTTTATGGGCTGTGTCTGTCACTCAGTGGGTAGAGTGCTTGCCTAGCACAAGCTAGGTGTGAAGGTACATACCTTTAATCTCAGAACTTGGGAGGTGGAGGCAGGATTTTAGGCCAGCAAAATATACGCTGCATGTGATGTTAGGTCCACAGTTTGACTTAGACCAGCGGTGGCATGAGTTCTTTATGATTCCAGACTTCGAGTGCCACAAAATGTATTGCAATTAGAGTCTGCCACAGGGGGCTGGAGAGATGGCTCAGTGGTTAAGAACACTGATTGTTCTTCCAGAGGACCGGGGTTCAATTCCCAGCACCCACATGGCAGCTCAGAACTGTCTGTAGCTCCAGTTCTCAGTTCCAGGCAAACACCAAGGCAAATAAATGAAAATTACTAAGTAAATTTTAGAGTCTGCCACATGGGCACTACAACAACAAGCATACACTTAGAAAAACTTTTTATTGGTTCTTTGTGAATTTTACACCATGCATTTCCATCCCAGTCATCTCCCCATCCATCCCAGTCATCTCCCCATCCATCCCAGTCATCTCCCCATCCATCCCAGTCATCTCCCCATCCATCCCAGTCTTCTCCCCATCCATCCCAGTCATCTCGCCATCCCCTTGGTTCTGCCCTTTGCCCTTCATTCTCCCTCAAAACAAAGATTAAAAGTAAAACAAACATAAAAACCCAAACAAAAACCAACAAAATAAAAGTTGTAGAAGCCATTGCAGTGAACACTTACAGATAAAGATGTATGGTCTTAAAGGGTTTGCTGTGTGACTCACTGGACCATACAACAGTTTTCATGCCATATCCATTTTTTATTTAAATTTTTTTAATATACTCACCACTGTTCCCTCTCCCTCCCCTCCTCCCAGTCATCCCCCAGCTTCCCCACCCCACCTCCTCATCCATTCCTTAGGACTCCCAGGGTGAGTCAGTGCAGACTAGCCTATCAAGGTGAGGTAGGACCAAGCCTCTCCCCACAGTATCAAAGCTGAGCAAGGCGCTCTGTAGGAAATGGGCTTCAAGGAATAAATCCTGATTTCACTGCCAGGGCCCCATAAATTTTCCATACCCTTCATCTGTAATACACATTCATAGGGCCTAGTTCAATCCCATGTAGGTTCCCCAGCTGTCAGTCCAGATTCAGTGAGCTCCCAATAGCTCAGGTCAGCTGTCTCTGTGGGTCTCCTCAACATGATCTTGATCCTTTTCCTCATATAATCTCTCCTCTCTCTCTTCAGCTTCACTGGGAGCTTGACCCAATGCTTAGCTTTGGTCTCTGCATCTGCTTCAACCATTCCTGGATGAAGGTTCTATGATGGCAATAAAGGTGGTCATCCATTTATAGGGAAGGCCAGTTTAGGTACCCTCTCCACTACTGCTTGAAGTCTTAGTGGGGGCCATCTTTGTGGGTTCTTGGGTGTTTACCTAATACCAGATTTCTCTCTAACCCTACAACGGCTCCCTCTATCAAGATATTTCATTACAATTCCTCACTGTCCCTCCCCCACCTCAACCATCCCATTCCCTCATGTTCTCTTCCCGCCTCCTTTTGCCCCTCCACCCTATGGTCCCATTTTACTCAGAAGATCTTATCTATTTCCCCTTCCCAGGGAGATTTATGGATGTCTCTCTTAGGTTCCTCCTTGTTACCTAGATGTTCAAGGGTTGTGGAGTGTAGCCTGGTTATTCTTTGTGTTATGTCTAAAAACCATTTATGAGTAGGTACAAACCAAATTTATCTTTCTGGGTCTGTGTTACCTCACTCAGAATGGCTAAGATAAAAAACACAGATGACTGCCTATGCTGGAGGGGATGTGGAGCAAGGGGAACATATCTCCATTGCTGGTGGGAGTGTAAACTTGTACAGCCCCTTTGGAAATCAGTATGGTGGTTCCTCAGAAAAGTGGGAATCAATCTACTCAATGATCCAGCAATACCACTCTTGGGCATACATCTAAAGGATGCATATTCTTACCACAACACATTTGTTCAATTATGTTCATAGCAGCATTACTCATAATAGCTAGAACCTGGAAACAATCTAGATGCCCCTCAATTGAAGAATGGATTTAAAAAATGTGGTACATTTACACAATGGGGTACTAATCAGCAAAAAAAAAAAAAAAAGCATCTTGAAATTTGCAGGCAAATGGATGGAACCAGGAAATATCATCTTGAGTGAGATAACACAAACATATACTTTAAAAGCTTTCAGTGTTCAAAAACAAAAAATAGGTGCTTTGTTCCTGCTTTTAAAGAATCACACCAGAGGCACAAGATTTTAAAACACCCACCCACGTGTCCCCACACTTGTCCACTCTTCCCCTTCTTCATTATTTTCCTTTTTTCTGAAGACATTCGTCGGGCACTCTGTAGGGACAATAGCACCAGCAGCACAAATCTTAGCCCTTGCTCTTTTGAAAACCCTATTTTGCTCTCAGCTTTCTCAGAAGTTATTTCTTGGCATCTTGGCATAAGATTCTAGGTGAGCAGGTTTTTCTTCCCATGCTGCCTGCTGGTGTCCACGGCTTCTTCTGGGAAGCCAACTGCAGTTATGCCAACTTTGAACCCTACCCGAGCTGTTTTATTTCAAGTTGTCTTTAGAATTTCTCTCTGTATTTTTGAGTTTTTAGGAAATGTTCTGTGATGTACCAGCTGTGCTGTTCTTGTCTTGGTCCTACCTCAGGGTCAATCTTTGACCTTGTAAGATCAGTGTAGTGGGATTCAGACATTATTGAGGGAGATCTAGAGGCATAGCTTTAGGGGTTTCAAGACCCTGAATGGGGCGTGGCTAGCCCCCATTGAGAACCCCGTTGCACCTGACCCTCTCATCTTGTTCATTCCTTCCCTCCTGGAGTGGGCAGTTTATAGAGCCTATGGCAGTGAAACCAGGATTTATTCCCCGGAGCCCATTTCCTACAGAGGACCTTGCTCAGCTTTGATGCTGTGGCGAGAGGCTAGGTCCTACTTAGTCTGCATTGACTAACCCTGGGAGTTCTAAGGAACGGATGAGGGGAGAGGATTGGCACCATCATTGCGTGGGACAGTTTCACTCTACAAAAATTGCCTTAAGGTTCAATTTATATCAAGGAGTGTTTATATAACCCCTTAATAAATATTCTTTATATGATCAATTGTCAGTAAATAATTCTGCAATAGATCTGTGGCATTTTTAGACCCTTAGAAAAATCTATATATTATACTCCCCCAGACATCTCTTTTGTTCTGTTATTTTATTCACTTTGGGATTTCAACACTAGATGTCAAGCCATTTGCAATTTGTTACTTCTCTTCCAGCACCACAATCATTGCTATTCCCATTGTCAACACCTCCACCTCCATCCCCTCCATCCCCACCACCTCTGCCTCCACTCCATCCACCTATACCACCAATCTCATCACTGTCACACCTCCACCATCACCCCTACCACCACTATCACCACCAGCAGTAGTACCTACCTCCTCCACTATGAGTTCACCTGCTGAGTGTGTCTGCTTTCCCTGAATCACAATTGGTTACCTCCTAAGAACGGAAAAGAAAATACAGGGCAGACCCAGATACTTTAAGATGTCTATGCAGGCAGATAAGCTGAGATAACACAGAACTAGCCTCCAGTGCACCCAAAGCTCAAGAGACAGTGGAGTGTGAGAAATGCTAATGGAGCATGCTCGCCTTGACTTTGGGGAACACAGATCTGCTTAGAAGGGAAATAAATCAGAAATCTTCTTCCCTGTCACTTGCTTCCTAAAGTCCTCTTCATTTCATGGCTGGCTGTGCTCCCATTTCCTGTCTGCATTTCACGTTCCCTAGCCTTCCTTTCTGTACCCTTGACAGCAGTCATCTTGATATACCATGCTCCTCAGTACTCAGTAGAACCAGCTTTGGGAAGGCTGGCTTTTTTTTTTCTTTTCTTTTCTTGGCATTGGCATTCAAAGGGCGATATGATATGTAAAGTTCAGATAAAAATAAGAGAATACTGGGCCAGTAGACAATTCCTGCTAAGTCTGACCCGCAGGACTCAAGCGGGAAGAGGACTCATTTAAAGAAGGTGGTCTTGGGTCCTGAGTGACTGCATTTCCTCTGCCCATAGCAGGCATTGATTTCAAAGCTTAGTAATAGGATGAGGTACTGGAATCATATTTGCCAGCTATTTTATTTCTAAGTCTTATAGTTTTCCAGTTTTTCTATTTTTTCTTTCTTTTTTCCTTTCTTTCCTCCCTTCCTCCTTCTTCCCCCTCCCTCTTTCTTCCTTCCTTTTTACTCTTTCTCCTTTTTCTCCCTTTTTTGTAGTGGAATATTTGTTCATATTGACACTTCAAGACTTCCAGTAAAGTTTAACCTTGAATCAGGGGCCGAGTTAGTGACTGCTTGACCAGGATTATCCATAGAGGTTTTAGAGGATCCAGGATACATATCTAGAAAAATAAAAAGTAGTATAGAGGAGCTTAGAAAGATCCACACCCCTTTTGGGTTGGGAAAGGAGAGAGAGAGAGGTGGTCACTCTAATTAGGTGCTTCTCTAATCAATCTGCTTTCTTGCCTCAACATCTGACTTTCATTTTTATTTAATAATAGAACAATACAGGTAAAAATTTCATCTGGCACCCAACGTGGGGCATAAGATCATGAGCCTTACATGTAAGCTTTACCTACAGCAGCCTCTGTCATTCAGGTACCCCATGCCCTTGCTTCTCTCCTCATGTCTACTTTTCAGGTGCTTGCTCCCTCTCCTTGTGGATTGTAGGCTTTCTCTGGGCCCCATTTCCAGGTGCCACTGTACAAGCTTGGATGCTTCAACACCTGCTCCCACCTGCTCCAGCTTCTACTGCTGCTACCACTGCTGCGCACCTTCAGCCTCCCAGCTACACGTAATCAGATGCAGGTGTTCTCAGCTCAGCCTGGGCAGCACAGAATGCAACCCAAGCTGCACTAGCCTGGCTGCCTGGGCACCCCACACACAGCTGAGTGCCATTGCTGCAGCTGACATCCCACACAGTTGTGTACCACTGCTGCAGCTGGCATCCCACACATAGCTGAGTGCCACTGCTGCAGCTGGCATCCCACACACAGCTGAGTGCCACTGCTGCAGCTGGCATCCCATACATAGCTGAGTGCCACTGCTGCGGCTGGCATCCCACACAGCTGAGTACCACTGCTGCAGCTGGCATCCCACACATAGCTGAGTGCCACTGCTGCAGCTGGCATCCCACACACAGCTGAGTGCCACTGCTGCAGCTGGCATCCCACACACAGCTGAGTACCATTGCTGCAGCTGACATCCCCCATACAGCTGAGTGCCATTGCTGCAGCTGGCATCCCACACATAGCTGAGTGCCACTGCTGCAGCTGGCACCCCACACACAGCTGAGTGCCACTGCTGTGTCTGGCATCTCCCCCCATCTGCTGCTGGAAAACTGAAAAGTCGTCAGATCTGGTGAGACACTTGGGAATTCTTTTTTTTTTTTAACTTTTATTTTATTTATTTATTTATTTGCCTTGGTGTTTTGCCTGGAACTGGAACTACAGACAGTTGTTAGCTGCCATGTGGGTGCTGGGAATCGAACCCAGGTCCTCTGGAAGAGCAGATGGTGCTCTTAACCGCTGAGCCATCTCTCCAGCCCCCCGGATTGACATAATTTTAATTATAATTTTATCAGTTTGGTAATTTATGCATTATCCTTTAAAAAGTGGGTTGATATCTGTGCCAAATATAAAAAAATTGACTGATAAGATACAAGCCTTAGGAAAAAACTACCAATGGAACTAAGAAAGCATTCACAGAAAGAACAATTTAGATCAGAACCTATTACAGGTACACCACACAATCCTACAGAACAAACAGTTACACAAAAAAAGCTAATCATACTTTAAAAGATATGCTTAATAAACAGAAAGGAGTAATGAATTAGTCCAGAAATAGATTACACAATGCTTTATTAATTTAAAATTTTTAAGATGCTAATGAGATAAGAACAATAGTACTAGAGAGACATTGGAAAGTAGGAAAAAACTGCCTAATTAAATCAGCCTGTATACTTTAAAGATATATGGACCTCAGAATGGAAACCAGAATATGTGTTATGTTGGGAAAGAGGTTTTGTTTATGTTTCTACAAGAGAGGGGCTGGAGAGACGGCTCAGAGGTTAAGAGCACTGACTGTACTTCCAGAAGTCCTGAGTTCAATTCCCAGCAACCACATGGTGGCTCACAAGAGAAAATATGGATACCATCAATATTGATAAAAATTAGATTTGAACAAGAGAGACCTCTTGATTAGGAAAAATGATAGTTCATCAAATAGCAAGGTCATTCAATCTAAACTAATTTATAAGACAAATAAATGCCTTTCATTTGATCAGATATAACCTACCAAAAAGAGAAACTCCCCAGAGTTTCAGTTGGGGCAGGGGCCTGTTTTTGTCTTTCCAAGAGAATGATGGCATCCAACTAAGGAATCTGAAGACCACTGGACAAATGAGCCATTTGAAGAAGAAAGAAGAATAAATCATCCAGAGAAAATATCCCAAGAAAAAGAGTAAATTGGCCTCTAATTGCATAGCACACTTCTAATAGGATAAAATTTCATAAATCTTCCCAAATGTTTATTTCTGCTGTTCTCTACAGACTTATGAGGCAACTAGTCTTTTTGTAGTCCCAATTCAATTAAAAATTAAAGCTGGCTTCAGAGTTGGAGTGTGGGTCTTTCTTCCTCTAAACCCAAGCATGCTTGTTAAACAAAAATCCAAAATTTCTGTTTCATGTCAGACAAGCCACCTGGAATAGGACAGAAGAAAAACCAAAATTAGGGGACTATTTTACTACCACTAATCTCATAATTCTTTGTTTTTTTACTTAAATTTTATTTTGGTTTTTGATTAGATTTTATTTTGACTTTTTAAATTTTTTTTAAGATATATTTATTATCTCAAAATTTGTATGAGCAATATAAATCCTGATATTAATGATCATATAGAGTACTACTAACTCTAGAAATAGGCTTCATCTAGCTTTCTGTATGTAATTTTGGGCTTGAGTCTAAAGCAGGTAACTAGGAATTAAGCTTGTATACCCTCAATGCATTTGATAGGCTATGGTTCTTTAACCTCTCCAAGATCTGATGAAAAAAAACATTTAAAAATTTTAAGTTTTCTGCAGTGAGCCATACTATTTTTGGCACTGACCTTTGAAGTCTTCAAGAAGGTGATGGGGCCCTGCAATAACAAATCCACCTGGATTTTGATAATGCCATTAAGCTGACAAACACCACCCAGAAATCAGCTTTGGACTACAAACTGCTCAGGACAATTCCAAAGCAGTTAGCTAACATAATCCAGCCTCATAACTACTCCAGTCAGGACTTCAGATAAGCTCTGCCCTTGTCCATCACATCAAGACTAGAAAACAGTTAGCTCTCCCAGGACTTGACCATTATTTCAATTTTCTCAGGGTCCCCTAAAGATGCCAGTGCCCCAGACAGCCAGAAGTAATTTTAAGAACACAGTGGTCATATTCTCAAGAGGTGGAGTTGGTGATTTTTGGTGAGGCTACAGGCTATGGATGTTTATCATTGTTTAAGGGGGTTGGTTGCAACTTGTTATTAGTTACTTCTTTCCTGCTTCCCTCCCTTCCTCCCTCCCTCCCTTCCTTCTTTCCTTCCTTCCCCTGCTGGAGATTGGACCCAGGACCTCATGCATGCTAGTCAAGTGCTCTAACACTGAGCTACTTCCTTAGCCTTTCCTACTCCATCCTCCTTCCTTCCTCTCTTTCTTCCTGGCTCTCATCTTTCTCTTCTCTCTCTCTCTTTTGTTCTGACAAAGTCTTACTTACCTTGTAGCCCAGGTTGTCTTGAACTCAAAATGATCCTCCTGCCTCAGCCTAGTTGGGATACTTTCTATGTTGATGTAAGTTACCCCTCTGTAAATTATCTTACTGAGCAGAGAGGAGAGCATCGGGAAGTGGCAGCGTTGGGGAAACTGAGGTGCAGACTGAGGCTCTGAGCACAGAAGTAGCTGCCCAGAGAGTGCCCAGCTGAGTGTTTTCCATGATCAGAGGCTCTGAAACATGAAATAGTAGAATGTAGGTGCTTGGTATTATTCTGTCCCCAAGAGATCTTATGTGACCAGCCTCAATGGCACCTCAGTGACTCTCTTCCTGCTGGCCTTGAAAGCCTGAGACGAAGAGGGAGCTGTGGCTATATCTGATATATGAGCTGAGGTTTAGGATCTCGTTGCAGGGTAAGACTTCTTCCAGCAGTGCTGTGGGATGCTTGCTTTGCACAATGATCTGAGTCTGGGGTCTGAGGACTTGTCTTTGGCAGTGGAGCTACTAGGGAGCTTTCAACAGAGCTCCTTCTGTCATGCTGGGTAAACAGAGCCGGGCTTAGCCTGTGCAGAGATGGCACGGCTTGCTCCTCCTCTGCCCTTTGTGCTTTGTTAACAGAATGTCCCTGGCACACGAGGCTCTAGCTTAGCCAATTTAGTTTGGCCCTTGAATTTGGCTGGGCACTTTCAGAGCCAGGGTCCTTCCTCAGAAGGTAGCTTTGCAGGCCTGACCTGCCAGGTTTTTAGTTTCAAGGTTCAAACTAATTTACCTCAGCTGCTTTCTATTGCAACCCCATTCATCAACTCTTCCCTCTGGGTGGGCTGGAGACAAGGTTGCAGCAGTGACGGCCATTGCTCTAGCAGTGGGTGACTTCTGTCTCCTTGGTGCTCCAGAGCAGCCTGTGTGTTTGGGGAAGAGCCAGTCTCCTGAAGTCAGTCAAGGTAGACTTTACCCTGGACTTGCTGTCTTTCTGGCCAGACAGGCAGGGGAGAATGGAGTGGGGAAACCTGAGCTCCTGGTCTCAGGACCTGAAGTAAGGTCCAGGTGCCTCCACACCTCTGCCAACCTTGCTTCGTGTCCTTGGGAAGGCCACATTCCTTTCAAAAGCAGAAAGACAACTTGCAGGGAAATTGCCAGGCCTGGGCTCCTACTGTCTCATGGCTCCTTGGCTGAGGGTGAGGTGATCCTGCTGCTAGAATAGATGTCCCACTGAGGGGGCAACAACTGGTTTCCTGTGGTGAAGCCAGACACAACGGCCTTACCATTTGATTTTCGTGGTTGTTTATTTTGGTTTCCAGGGGAGCAGGGCTAAAGATCGGCCAGGGATAGCCTTGTCACACTTTCGATGATGCTTAGTCACTTGTTACATTATGTAACAAGCATTGTAAGCCTTCTGCTCCTTATCCTTGCCCTGGTGCTTCCCAGCCACACAGCCACATACATGTCCCTTTGCATGGCTAGGCCCCATTTTCTATAGCTGACAAACTAAATATTACTTCAGGGTTCCTCCAAGAGCAGGATAGCCAACAAAGTTGCCACACTGCACATTGCGAGACTCAAATATTCTTTTCTTTTGTTTTTTTGAGACAGGGTTTCATGTAACCCAGGCTAGCCTTGAAAGTTCTATATAGCCAAGGCTGTCCTTGAATTTTTTTTTTAAACTTTATTTATTTATTTTTTATTTATTTATTTGCCTTGGTGTTTGCCTGGAACTGGAACTACAGACAGTTGTTAGCTGCCATGTGGGTGCTGGTAATCGAACCCGGGTCCTCTGGAAGAGCAGACAGTGCTCTTAACCACTGAGCCATCTCTCCAGCCCTGGTCTTGAATTTTTAATTGACCTGCCCCTACCTTTTAAGTGCCAAGGTATACACCACCACAGTTGTCTTCTTAAATATTATTATTACTGACAATACTATTTTTCTTTATATGTATGCGGTAAGAGTATGTACATGTTTGTGAGAGTATGTGCTTATAGACTCATGTTCACATGTTTAAGCATGCATGTGGAGGCCAAACTGTCAATGTCCACTGTCATTTTCTATTGCTCTGCATCTTATTTTTTGAAAATCTGTCATGGAACCTGGAACTCACCAATCCTGTACTACAGAGCTGTTTTCCCAGCCCCTTACCAACATTTTCTACACACACATATGTGGTGATATTTTGTTTATGCTCTAATAAATAAAAGCTTGTCTGAAGATCAGAGGACAGAGCTAGCCACTAGTTCACCACAGAGGCCAGGCTGTGGTGGCTCACACCTTTAATCCTAGCACTTGGGAGGAGGAAGCAGGTCAAGGCCATCCTGGGCTACTTGAGATTGAATCTGTCTAAAAGAAAAACAAAGCCAGGCAGAGGTGGTGGCTCCTATCTTTAATCCCAGCAGTAGGGAGATGGAGACAGGAATATAAGAGACAGAATCTCAGCCCGTTCAGTCTGGGGATTCTGTAGAGGTAAGAAGTCTTTCCAGTAGCTGGTTCCTTCATTGCTCTAATCGTTTAACATTTACCTCAGTACCTGGCTCTGGGTTTTTATTATTAAGATTAACTAAAATTTGAGCTATACACATAGCTTTGCTATTCTTATTTGGGTCAATGACTAGCCTCCTTGCTTGCCTCTCTGATGAACTTTGAACTCAGGCACGCTGCCTGCTGCTGAGACCTCTTGCAGCTGGAATTCTGCATGGCTTCTGTGAGCCTGGCTTTGAGCTGCCCCACCCTTCACTCCCCATCTGCGCTCTTGCTTCTACATTATCCTGTTCTCCGGCAAGGTGGCAGAGTGAAGCTGTAGCCTTTGTGGAGCCATCATCCAGAAAGCAACCAGCAGAGGGTGCAAGTTAGCTGCTGCCGTCTGTGGAGTCTCACCCTCTCCCTGCCCGGCTGGCTCTGCATTGTGCCAACAGGAACCTGAGCAGCAGGAAGCAGCCTGGGGTGGATGCAGTTGTGCCACCTTCTTTGAGTCCTTGAGTCATTGTTATTAAGGAGCCCACTCTGCCTCCTGGGGCCGCTGAAGTCACAGCCTTCTGACAAGCACAATGATCCCAGATATGTGGAGTCAGGAAATGGTGGCCTAATCATACTGGAGTGGGAAGGGGAGGTTATCACCGGAGCACCCCAATCTTGCATCATCTCTGTTTCTCTGTGGCCGTCATTCCTTGTGCTGGAGGCTTACTTGCGGAGATGAAGGGGCCTCCTGGGGTGGGGCCAGGACAGCGGGAAAGCTGAACCACCAGAGGTGATAGGAGCTCCCCATGTTTTAGGTGGGTCAGTGACGTCACCTACTCTCTGGTTACTCAAAACCAAAGAGCCAAGGAAGACCCCTTAGCACTGTACCCCACTCTTTCTATCCAACAGTTGGGCTGGAGGACATCAACAGAAATAAAACTGTGAAGGTTGTTCACACAGTTGTGGCCACTCACTTCTGTCTGCTCATCTTCCTTGGGCACCTACCCGGACGGCCAAAGGACAGGCCATTTCAGGGGTCTCAGAGACGTAGATCTGGATGTTCCAAGGATAGTTAGGCTCTGTGCCATGCTGGGATAAGCTATTGAAGGAGTCTTAATGCCATGATGTGTGTATATGTGTATGTATGTGTATGTGTATGTGTGTATGTCTGCATGTGTATGGAGGGGGCTGTTCTAAGGAGGCTTAGGCTCTGTGCCCAGGGGCTGAGCTCTGGCTGATGCCTGTGATAGTCAAGGGGAAGCCTGGGAGCCTTGCTCTCTCCCATTGACTTGTCTGACCCTGTCCTTTGAAGGGATTGTAGATCTGATGCATTCCACCTCTGGGTTCCATCTCTGAGACTCAAGGTCTGTTAGTGGAGGGACAAGGCCTTGTGGGAAGTGTGTCCTGGTTTTGGTTGAAAGTCTTCTGTTCTGATAAGCTGGTCATCCTGTGTGTAAGGAGGCTAGCCACCTCCTGACATGTGCCACATGAGGAGCTAGTTCAGTCTAAGTCTGAGAGCCCTGTGGGCTAGGCTGTGATGGAAGAGAAAAACAAACAAACAAAATCCTGACAATCTCTTCCCATCCCAGAACCAAGGCTTCATGTGGATTTCTTTCCTCAGAAAACGCAAGACCTGGTCTGTCCAGCCAACCAATCAACTGCCATTGGGGCAGCCAGAGTAAGTGTACCCTATCAGGTGCCAGGTGGCTCTTGGACTGGTATCTGGGTCCCGTCTGAGACAGTCACTGACAGCCATGTTGTCTGGGGTAAAGAGGAGAGACATTCAGTCCATGCCTGAGAGTTTAGCCGCAGAGCCGAAGCCCCATACTGGTGTGAGCACTGACCACACTTGCAGTCCAGGCAGGTGACCTCACCTTCATTCTATCAGCTATGGTTCAGGACTCTACAGCCCAGCAAAATGAAAGATGTAGGGTAGGGGGGACATTAAACCAAGGCCATACCAGCTGACTGCACTGGTCAGTGTGACTCTGACCTCTCCAGCTCCTAGAAGGACTTGGCATCTGATGCAGAACCTCTGAAACACCAGACTTCTTAGCAACATATAGTCCAGGGGCCATGGGGTAGAACAGAGTTGGTGTAGTAGGGGTAGAGCCTCCCTAGAGGCAGGGCACTGCTCTGAAAAGTAAAATGACTGGAGTGTGTGTACAAGCTACAGCACACTCCTCTTGTGGTGACCTTTTTTGGCCTCATGTGTACACAGCCATTTCCTAGGCTGCATGAGAACACAGAAGCCAGGCTTTATTTCAGCCTTTGACATTTCAAAGGAACCTACTTCCTGATTGGTAGTGAGGGCACCTGAGTCTGAGGAGGCTGTTGCTCTACCCTGCACACCAATCCTATTATTCCAGATCACTCAGGCTGCAGTGAGAGGGGAGGTCAAGCATTTCTCTAACACATATAAATGCACAGTTTTAGTTAGGATTTCTATTGCTGTGACAAGATACTATGACCAAAAAGCAAGTTGGGGAGGAAAGGGTTTATTTAGCTTATACTTCCTTATTATAATCCATCACTGGAGAAATCCAGGATAAGAACTCAAACAGGGCAGGTACCTGGAGGCAGGGAGCTGATGCAGAGGCCATGGAGCGGTGCTGGCTTGCTCCACATAACTTGCTCAGCCTGATTTCCTATAGAGCTCAGGACCACCAGGCCAGGAATGGCACTGCCCACTGTGGGCTGGCCCTCCCCCACCAATTAAGAAATGCCTTACAGCTGGATCTTATGGAAGCATTTTATCAAATGAGATTCCCTTCTTTCAGTTAACTCTAGCTTGTACAAAGTTGATGTAAGACTAGCCAGCATACACATCATCACAGAAACATACATTCATGAACACACAAATATATAGACACACAGCAAGACAATTATACACATATGCATGTATACACAAACACACAGGCAGACATACTTGAACATCCACCAGACACAGGCATGAACACAGAAAATGCACACATAAACTTAAATATTCATAGAAAGCATACTAACTATGTGCAATACATATGTACACACAAATTCATCAAATATGTGTGTTCATGAACATACCACACACTGGCACACATTAACACACACATAAACATATACTTGGCACAAATCTCCCCCCACACCTTTTGTTGGAGTGTGAGTTGGAAATGAGAGGGAGCATGAACTTTTCACCTGTGCTTTTTCACTCTGTGCTTTCAGAAGGTAATTCCCTAGGCTTTCCAATGTTTGATTGACAGGCCTCTAATGTTCACTTCATAGAATGTTTCACTGCTGTGAAAATACGTATACTTCCAATGGCTCATGGCTTCCAAAACCCAATCATCGGCTCCACATTTGCAGACCTAAAGGTAGCACTGTTCTTAAGGCTTCTCAGGCTTTTCTCCAGGCCTGGGTCAATCATTCAGGGCCATATCCTTGGAGTATTTCTTACCAAGGCCGATCTCACACATTGAATCCACCCTCTTGACCAGGACCAATATCTTTAGCAAGTAGATTATGTGGGGTTAGCTTTTCTCTGTGACCACTGCCTTCATTTTCAGACATGGTCTCTGAAGGCTGGTGGCTCTGAGGGCCTATGGATCAGGTCCAGCCTCAGCCATGGCCTTGGTTTTCTCTCTACCCTCAGCCTCCCAGTACCTGCTTAGGATTCTTGTGGGGAGCAAATGAGCATTTGATAGGATGGTCAGCACTAGTGACAATCCAAAGTGGTAGCCACTTAATAAGTAGGGAAGTAGAGGGAAATGTCCAGTGACTAAATTAAATCCTCAGAATCTAATTAAAAGACAAACAAACTGGGGTGGTGTCATGGGTTTGTAATCCCTGTTGCTGTGGGGATGGAGGCGGGAGAGTAGAGAGGGCTCACTTTAAGCCAGTCTAGACTACTTGGCAAGTTCCAGACCAGGGAGAGAGACTCTTTCTCAAAATACAAGGTGGTTGATGCCTGAGGAACAGCAACTAACATTGTCTTCTGGGTAGCCTGGCTCCAGGTTTCCTTCTAATCAGAAGGAAACAGCAACTGAGATTAGGCACACACACACACACACACACACACACACACACACCTATATGCATAAAAATGCACATAAACACTTAATAGAATAGATCTTAAATAGGGGGTTCTTTTTTAAATATTTATTTTTATTTTATGTGAATTGGTGTTTTGCCTTTATAACTGTGTAAGAGTGTCAGATCTTGGAATTACAGACAGCTGTTAGCTGCCATGTGGATGCTGGGAGTTGAACTCAGGTCCTCCAGAAGAACAGTCAGTGCTCTTAACCGCTGAGCCATCTCTCCAGCCCAAATAGGGGACTCTAAAGCCACGTATGATAACAGGTGATGTTAGCTCTGGAAACATATTCAAAGTGACTGTGCCTTGGGGAAGTTTTCCTGGCAGGTAGGCCCCAGACCTCATTCCTTGCTGCACCCTGGGGAGCTGGCCATGGGGAGGGTAGAGGCTGTGTTGATGGAGTATAGGAAAGACCTCCAGCACTGCCCCACTGGGACCAGCACCAGTCCTCAATCAAGGTAGGCAGATGAGTTACCTGGGGCTGGTGCCTATTTGAAGATACCCTAGCTCTGAGAAGCACTGGATGATGTGTCTTGGGGGATAAAGGATGTGTTCTCTGCTTTCTGATAGCCCTTTGGCTCTTTGGGAAAAAAAAAGTGCTGCATAACAAGAACATTTGGGAAACTGAGTCAATGTTAGATATATTCCCCCCCACCCCACGCAGTCTCCATCCTGGCCTCCTGTATCTGATGTATAATGGCCATTGCTATGCTGCAAATTATTTCACAATTCAGTGGTTAAAAATAAGGACTGACATAGTGCCACTCACAGTCATCTGGGGAGTGTGGCTGTGTTGCCTGGGTAGCCTGGCTCCAGGCTCCTGAGATACAGTTGGGATTGGAAGAGTCCTTCTGGGGATGCTTCCTGCAGGACTGCAGGTGACATTTGGGAAAGGCTCAGTTTTCCAAGGAACCCTCTTTACAGGAATGTTGGCCCTCAAGCAACAGAGACTCCTAGAGAATAAGATAGAAGCTGCAATGGCTGACACAGTGAGATTTGATCACACATTGTTATCTTGATGAGTGCTGTGCAAAAGTGAGATCCTGAGCTGCCTTGGAGACCCAGGATAAGGTCTTTGATGGTTACCTGGACCAGCCTTTAGTAGACTTCAGGGTGTATGTATATGTGTATCTGTACAGTGCACATGGTGTGTGTGTGCCGCCCAGACTGTGAAGATAGGCTGATGGAATATACTATGGGTATATTTTGGGAGGGGGTAAAGGTGGGGGTGGAAGATAGGGGGTAGGGGGAGGAGGTGGGGGACTGGGGAATGGTAAGGCCAGGGCTCTGTGGCACAACCCAAACTGGGGAATCCTCAGATCTACAGAAAGCACCCAGTTTGTACTGCAGGTGGCGTTTTTATGTTAGAGTAATCAGCGGCTCTCTTGGTATACCCTTGCTGGCAGTCACCAGGTCCCCTGTTCCAAGCTCTGTCTTTTTCAGTACGTCCCTCACCTTCTATCTCCTTGTACCATTTCTCCTCATAAAGCCCCTTTCTTAGCGTTTCCTTCACAAAGACCTTCAGTGGTCTAATCAGAAGGAAATAGCAACTGAGATTAGGTGCCAGACACAGCAGCTTTTTTCTCTCTGGGTTGGGACTTGCTTTCCATGAACTCTCCATGAACACAGCCCAAAGCCCTTTTGGAAAAGGCAGTTCTGTCTTGTGCAAACAGAATGGGCAAATCCGGTTTGGGATTTCCCCCAATTGGGAAAAGAAACAACAGGGTTTCCATGCCAAGTCAGATGAACATTGTCCCTCTAGAGGCCTATCACCTCATGTAGATATGCTAAGGACTGAGCTCCTTTGCAGTGCTTTGGCCTTCTTCCAACAAGCCTGGCTTGCCTGCTGTGTCCAGGCACTGGCTGCCACCGCTCCCCTGCCTGCCCTAGCTAGCTACCTCTTAGGTTTCTATTTACTGGATTTAGCTGTTGGCCCATAGCCTGTTCTGGAGACTGTGTAAGGTAGCTGAGTCAATTCATACCCCAAAGTGTGGCCTGGGCTGGTCTGTACCAGCTTGGAATGCTCAGAGGTAGGACAGAGCCCAGTAACAAAAGGAAATACAGGTCCAGGGTGGCCCAGGAGGACCAACAAGTTCACCATGCAGCTTTGTACCTGCTGGGCCTGAGGTGGCATTCACTTGTAACTATCTACCTTTAGGTTTAAGTTTTTAAATATTTTCCTGGGCTTTTATGTCATGCTGTGATGAATAGTTTTATGTCAACTTGACATAAACTGGAGTCATTTGGGAAACAGGACCCTCAATTGAGAAAATGCTCCCACCAGAAAAGGCAAGATTGTGTGCATTTTCTTGATTGATGATTGACATGGACTATCCCAGCTCACTGTGGGCACCAGAGGGGCAGTGCCACTCCTGGACTGCTGGTCCTAGGTGCTATAAGAACTCAGGATGAGCAAGCCATGAGGAGCAACCTAGCAGGTTGCACTCCTTTGTGGCCTCTGCATTACTTTCTGCCTCCAGATAGCTGCTTTGAGTTTCTGCCCTGATTTTCTCCAGTAGTTGGCTGTGATCTGAGAGTTATGGACTGAAATAAACTCTTCCATCCCCAAGTTGATTTTGGTCAAATTCTTCCCTGTGTGTTGGGAAATGGAAAGCCTGGATCCTTTTAGAACAGGACCCAGAATCCCATGTCCATGGATGACATATGGACTTCCTGTGTTCTTAGGCCTTTATTCCCATGTCTAGCTCAAAGACACACATGAAATGGACCCAGGATGCCCCATTCTGCAGCAATATCACTAGTAAAACCCACATCTGTCTGTCCTCTCACATGGGACACAGACAGCATGAATGGTGAAGCCTGGGGTGACAGGACAGTGGCAGATGGAGTGATGCTGGCACTCTGTGCTCAGGGGAGTTGAAGGGCCTCGAGGTCACACAGGGGAGGCACTATGTGACTGGAGGCTAAACAGCTGTTCTGTGGGACACAGATAAGGGTCCAGTGCAGCCTAAATGCCCTGTTTGAAAACCTTTAGCTGAGAGTCCTGGAAGAGTGGGGGCAGTCTCCCTGGGGTGACTGTGGCTGTTGAGACACAGTTGACTGACCAAGGACAAAGAGTAGGGACCAGAGTCTATATGCCCCTCCTCAAACCAAGAGCCTTTCTGCAGTGAGCCTGATTATTGTAACTCTAGGGGACCAGGACAGATGTGAGCTCTGCTCAGAGTTTTAAATCCTAAGGCAGCCTTCAGGATAGAGAGAGTAAACTGTCTTGTGGGATACTGTAATGATCCCCATGCATCATAACCACGCTTGGAGCTCAATCTGGAGAGAGTACATAGGTGCTGTCATAAACACCATAGTCCAGATCTCCTTGGGACAAGGACAGAAGATATCAAGGAGATTCCATCGACATGAAAATGGAGGCTCTGGAAGGGTATGTACCCCAAACAAGAAGCAGAGCTAGAGTCAGGTCCTGCTTGTCCAACATCAGTGCTCATGATCATGGGTGTGAGCTGGAGTGTGAGCATGAGTGTGAGCAAGAGTGTGGGCAGGAGTGTGGGTAGGAGTGTGAGCATGAGTGTGGGCAGGACTGTGACCAAGAGGGCAGAGCAGCCTACATGGCTGTTGGTCAACTCCTGGCACAGCATAGTGGGTTCTAATCACCTGAGACAGTTGGATGCAGCATCTGGCTTGAGATGAATTGTGTCCCCTAGAATTCACATGCCAAGTTCCAAGTTCCCAGGACATGACTGTTTGGGGACAGGACCTTTGCAGTGGAGGTATGAACACCTGGGGTCCCCTAAAGCACAGCGGTTGTGAACAGCTCCAAGTCTTTGCTGGTCGAGGCCACAGGTGGAGACATGGCACCATGGTGACCCCAGTGACTAGAGCTCAGAATGAGAACCGTCATAAACTGGCCTGTCCAAGAGGCTTGCAAAGAGCACAGGGGACTCGATACAGCCTTTCCACTTTTTGAGGATGTTGTTAAAAAAAGTTATCTATTGCTCTGAGAGACAGATAAATATCTGATTCACTGGAATTGGCTGTTTTCTGTGCTGTTTGAATGAGAATGGCCCCCACAGGCTCATTCCTGTTTGAATACTTGGTCCCCGCTGGTGGAACTGTGTGGGAAAGGTTAGTTGTGGCCTTGTTGGAGGAGGTGGATTACTGGGAGTGGGCTCTGAGTTTTAAAAATACTAGTGCCATTCCCAAGCTGCCTCGTGGTTTGTCTCAAAGTCTAAGTTCTCTTGCTGAGTATAGAGGGGCTCCCCAGCACTTGGGAGGCAGAGGCAGGCAGGTGGGTCTCTGTGAGTTCCAGGCTAACCATGGCCACTGAGGGATGGCTCTCAACCACTGCTCCAGTGCCGTGCACGCCAGCCTGCCTGCTGTCATCTCCCGGCCGTCATGTCCCTGCTGTAATGATCATGTCCTCTAACCCTCTGAAACTATAAGCTCCAGATAAACACTTTCTTTTATAAGTTGCTTTGGTCATATATCTTATCACAGCAGTAGAAAAGTAACTAAGACACATTTCTTATCTAACCCAACATGTCTGTTTGGTTAAGTAAGAGACTCTGACACAAACATCACCTCACCAAGAGTAGACCAGCTGGGCTGTAGCTTAGAGCTGCAGGCAACAAACTGATCCCCACCTGAAGAAACCAGAGTCACTAAATTGGGGAGAGGCCATACTCTATAGCTCATCCCAAGTGCAGCCACAGCATTGAGTCCAGCGGAACATAAGGATTCACCTCATTCTAGACAATCAGGCTGTCTGTGCTCATCAATGCTTATTTTAACACCATAACACAAGAATGGCACAGAGCAGTGTGGGGCAAGTCTGTGGCACTGAGACATCCCAGGCCCTCACTTGGCCATGGTACGCAGAGCTCTCCCTCCTGCTTGATCTGCCATCGGGACTTTTGAAGGCTGACTTAATGAATGAAAGATAAAGGTGAAGGTTGTAGAAATTTAGCAGCCCTTTGTCTGTCAAAGATCCTTTCTGGGTAATCAGAAAACAGCTGCTGTGGCCACATCTGCTAGCAGGGAAGGCCGAGGAGGAGACTACTGACAAGGAAATGAAGTGAATCCTGTATGAGCCAGATGACAGCTGGGATGGGGGAGGAGCCCTCAGCTCCTGCAGGTGAGTCTGGTGAGAAGAGACAGGCAGGTGGGAGGCTGTGAGCCCTCAGCAGACTCCTGGGATTTCCTCCTGGGAGTCCCCTTCCATTTGAGAAGCCACACCCTGTGGAGGCTCTCAGAGACAGTCTTCCGCCACACCCTCAGGAAGTTCCACAGGTGACCAACAAAGCTTCGCATTGGTGCCTGAGGTGTGGCTCCACTCCAGACATCTCTCTGTGAGGGAAATGTTAGTGAGAGGATGGGGCCAGGCTGGGCGCTTCATAGTTGTTTCTCTCTGGAGCTGTGAGATAGCACCAGTAGGCCCAAGTCTGAGTAGCTGCTCACATGTGCCCACTCCCAGCTACCCCTTTATCTACCCCAGGTTTCTTCCCTAGTGATTGTCAACCAGAATGGCTTTGCCTGAGTACACTGTCCTACCCCAGTTACTGTGTCTTTGTGCTAAGCAGACACCTCCTAATTGCTTTGCTTTTGTGTTAATCAACATCCCCTACTTTCTACAGCATTTCTGATTCTTTTGAGTTTGGGGTCTGGTTCAGTGGCAGCTTCTGTACCTGTACCCAACATGTAGCAGAAGTCTTGGAATGGTAATGGGTCCCCTGTGTCACTTCTCCCAGGAGGCACAGGACAAAGTCTGGGCTGGCTTTGTCACCCAGTGCTGGGAAGTGTCCAGTCTTCATTCCAACTGACAAGGGGTCTGAGGAATACAGTGGGCTGTGATTGGAGACACCAAAAGAATTGGAATGATTTCTCATGTCTGCAGAAGGGAGTGGGAGGAAGAAACAGTATTCTCTTTGGCTCTGCAGGGGAAAACCTGGCTGTTATGGTTTCAGCATCCGGGCCCCCCATTCTACACACCTCCCTCCCACCAGCTATATAGGGCTTCGTGCATTTGGTCTTCTGGACCAAGATCTAGTGTAGAAGCTGAAGGTTGAGGGTCAAACCCTGGGGATCAGGGCTATCTCTGAAGAGACTTGATCACAGGGCACTTAGTGTCATTGCAGGTCTAATAGCCACACAGATTGGTTATTCTTTCTTCAGGCTCTGCTGTGGGGTACCAAGGAGGAAGAAAAGGCTAGGGATTGGTGACCCCTGGACCCACCTCCCTCTTAAATTGTACCTCAGTCTCTGGGGTTACCTCTATTAGAAAGAGATTTTTCAGGAAGCCAGGATGATTATAGTGGGGTAGGTCTGGTCTCACCCAGACTCTTAGCTCAGACTTTGCTCCAGGAAGTGTAGCCTGTACCTCCTCATGGTTCCTTGCTTGTCTTTCCCTCAGACCTGGGACAGTGGGTGGCAGAATCCATGTCTGCTGCCGAGGCCCATCCTGTCCATTGACTTTTTCTTCTCAAGACATTCTGAAGCTAGGCTGTGCCTCCTAGGAGAATCATTTTTGCCCACGGCACAAATAAACTAAAGAAGCAGCTCCAACAATCACAAAGACAAACAGCTTCCAGAGCACAGAGACAGAGGCAGAAGTAGCTAACAGTCCCTGTCCCAGGCTCACCTTACAGGAGTGGCTGAGACTTTTATTTAAAATCACCAAGGCACTGGGGAAATGTCTCATAACGCTAACATGCTTGCCATGCAAACATGAAGACTCAAGTCTGGACCCCAGAATCTGCATTTTAAAAGAAAGTTGAAGCCAGGCATAATAATGCATACCTTTAATCTCAGCACGCAGGAGGCAGAGGCAGGTGGATCTCTATGAGTCAGTCAATCTGGATTATATAATGAATTCCTGGCTAGCTGAGGTCTGCACAATGAGTCAATAAGTCTGGATTATATAATGAATTCCTGGCTAGCCGGAGGTCTGCACAGTGAGAACTTGTCTCCTAAAAACTAAACCAGTCAACCAGAAACCAACAAACAGCACCTGAGAAATGACAGCTCAGACTGGATGCTACATGTGTGTGCATACACACCTATATGCACGTGTTACACTTGCACACAAATGAGCATACAGACATACACATAAATGAAATAATACAATTATCAAGTTCTTCAAATGAATTAAAAAAAGAACAATTGAAAAAATGAATCTTAATGTTTGCCCCAGCTGCATCAGGTCCTTACCATGATTCCGTGTCTTTTCTTGTGTTTGCCCCAGTGTCTATGCTACTGAGAAGTGCACGCATCTGGAAATATATGAGACATGATCCTGATTTGTATTCTAAATGTTTTATTTATTTGTTTGTTTGTTTGATTATTTATTTATTTACTTATTATGTATACAGTACACAGAAGAGGGTACCAGATGTCATCATAGATGGTTGTGAGCCACCATGTGGTTGCTGGGAACCGAACTCAGGACCTTTGGAAGAACAGTCAGTGCTCCCAATCCCTGAGCCCTCTCTCCAGCCCATGTTCTAAATGATTTAAAAATGATATTCTACTGAATATATTTCTGCTAGTTGCTTTTAAAAAATGATGGCAAGGGGTGGAGAGATGACTCAGTGGTTGAGAGCATTTCTTCCTCTTGCAGGAGACCCAGGTTCAATTCCTAGCACTCACATGAAGGCTCACAATCATCTGTAACTCCAGTTCCAGGGAACCCAGAGCATTCTTCTGACCTCAGACACCAGGCATGCAATGTGGTACACAAACATTCATATTTTATTTTTATTTTAAAGTCATTTTGCAGTTATGGGTATAGGAGTGTATGTGCATATGAGGCAGGTGCCTGGAGTACCAGATGCCCTTGGAGTTTCAGGCAGGTGTGAACTGCCCAATACGGGTTATGCGATCTGAACTTGAGTCCTCTTAACCTCTGAGACCTCTCTTTAATCTCCATCAAAATATAACACCCTTGTGTACCCTTATGGCCCAGGATTTTACCTTATTGCCTGCAATCCTGTCCAGTATACTCCAAGTACTTTCCATTCTAGTTCCTTAGCAACTGTCTTAAAAGTTTTTATTGCTGTGAAGAGACACCATGACCACGATAACTCTTACAAGGAAAACATTTAATTGGGGTGGTTTGTTTACAGTTTCAGAGGTTCAGTTCATTGTCATCACTGTGGGGACTCAGTAGTGTGCAAGCAGCTGTGGTGCTGGCTTTATATTAGCTTGCAGGAAACAGGAAGTTGACTGAGACACTGGGCAATATCCTGAGCATAGGAAACCTCAAAGCCCACCCTCACAGTGACACACTTCCTCCAACAAGGCCACATCTCCTAGTAGTGCCACTCCCTATGAGACTATGGGGGCCAATTACATTCAAACTACCATAGCAACCTTTTGAGAAGTAAATTCAGAAACCACCAAAAATCACTTATGATGACACGCTCATAAAGTTCAGCTCTCTTTGGAAGCCCATCTCATGCTTGGGGATGTGTGATTCTTTTTCCAAATTCCTTTGTATTTCTGTCTTCACCTCACACCAGTTCTAGCTTAAGTCTCAGTTCACTCTCTTTTTTATACACTTTAACTCTGCTTCCTAATCACTGGGTTTGACGTTCTTTTCTGCAGTAGCATCCCAGTTTACCTGTGCAAAGGTCTCCGACTTGAACTCCCGGGGCTGCTGCTGCAGATGGCAGTGTGGAGCTGAATGCTGTCAACCCTTGCTGGTGGGAATTTTTAATATACCCTGGACATTAACCCTTTTTCAGGTGTGTGGCTAGCAGATACTTTCCATGGGCTGTCTTTTGCTAGTGATGGCTTCACAGCTTTGAAGTTTGTCTATTTTTGCTTCTGTTGCTTGTATACTTGGTGTCACATCCAAGGAATCCTTGCCAAATCCAAAGGCGGCTCTTACCCAGCAGGCGCTGACAGCCTAGCCAGCTTTACTTCACTCGCTCTATGCATTGGCTGTCACTCAGTAGAAAGGCCACCGTTACTCAGGTGACAAGGTCAGTTGGTGAGGATTCTTTACTCAATGGGATTTCTACGGTGCATCGGCAAAGAGAAACCTCACTAGGTCCTTCTGTCTCAAGGCGGCTGTCTTCCTTCCAGTCAAGTACAGCATAGATCCTCACAGAGTTTGGGAGTGGGCACAAAAACCATACAGATTGGGCACAGTAGGAGGGGCCATAGCCTACAGCTGAGGCGATTCCCATCCGCCCAGTATCCACTTTTAGAACAACATAGCACAGACCATGTGTGGTGCGGTTTTAAAAGCTGCCACTTGGGGAGCAATCTGTGTGTTCTTTTCTTATGTAGTTTAATGTCTTGTTAGAAAGATTTCAAAATTAGAATCAGCATTTGGGAAGGAACAGCATTTCTTCACACACTTCAAATTTGAGTGGCACTAAACACGACAGAGCCGAGTCTTTCAAAGGTGTCCTGGGCCCCAGCACCTTTCAGACTCTCCAGGGCTGCTCCTGCACTGGCTTGCATCCTGCCTCTCTGCTCATCCACAGCCCACAGCACATTTCCCTCAGTGTCTGTCCCAGGCTTCCCTCCTGTACACACCCTTACCTACCTAGCGAGGCTCCCCTCCTCCCTCTCTCCTGGGCTCCTCCCTCTCTCCTGGGCTCCTCCCTCTCTCCTGGGCTCCTCCCTCTCTCCTGGGCTCCTCCCTCTCTC